>BOPP01000174.1:2359216-2375278 GCA_017312745.1 Gryllus bimaculatus
AAGCCATAAAACATTGATTTCCGGCTACACTACGTGTTAGAGATTTTTTTCTAAATTTAGCAAATGGATTTATCCACTTTTTGTTTTCATGGCCATATAATAAGAGTTTTCTCTCGAAAATTCGCCGTTTTTTTCGCGCAGAATTACATAACTTTCTCCTCTTGAGAAGTTCCTTCTTAAGCGCGAAAAAGTAAAAACTATAATCACGCAAACCCTTCAATTTTTTTAAATTTCACTTAGGATTGACGGCTCGTTTATCCGCACAGATACCAAACTGGGAACTACTGACTTCAGAAGTGTTTCTCGTGACAGGGAAGCCAACAAACAACAATGTGAGTGCAGAACTGGTAACTGTGAAGTGTTCACTTCGCATTATGGTGCGCAGAAAGTTCATTTATGAAAGTTGAAAAATTGCATTTTGGTCGCAGAGTTTGGTCTTACAAAACATAGTGTACGGGTGGAATATCACTGTCACCTCCCGCGAAAAAAACACAACGAAAATGCACTATACGTACGGGACGAATGAATTTAGCAGTTCAGAAGCCCGGAAACACTAATAAATCAAAACCAATAGCTGTGACTTATGGTTTCCTTACCACTTCCTTACAGTGGCTTGATATGGAAGATTTTAAAGCTCGTGTTGTAAAGGGAAAATAAGTAATTCAGAAAGCAGCAAGTGACTGGCAAGACAAGAATGACCATACCCGAAGAGAACCTGTTACTTCCTGCAAATATCTCGAGACATACCATATTTGGTCGCGCCGTGTGAAGATAAGTAAAGCACGACAACCGGACGTGTTATAACGGATACTGCGACAGGAAACTATATCGCAATGAATTAGCAACACAACGAAACAAAGTGCTTATTTTGAGAAGAGGCACTGAAAATGTTATTGTAGATCACAACGGTGAGAAAAAAAATTACGAAAACATCGTGATGTTGCTGCAGAAAGCTATGGACCATTTTCTTAATCGAATAATAATGCACTTTATCATTACGGGGCGAATTTTCATGAAATGTCTTTTTTTTCACTTTATAAAAATGGTGTTACGTATAGAAATTCATTTTATGTTATGAAAAAAGGAAATTACCCATTTTTATACGTCATTTTTTGCATTTTTCGACTAATAAGTCAATTTTTACCTTTTCCCATCATTTTTATTGCATTTTTGCTGATATCGTCGATTTTAATATAATTTCAATGGTACTTGATTCAAATATCTTGGTACTTGCTCCTTATTTACGAGATGCAACAAAAGTTCTTCACAGAATTCATGAGTACCTATATCTGGTAGCCTATTCGATTTATTCGCTTAGAAGTTATGTCAGCCGTTGCGAGTATGTAATTTAAGGTTCCTGTGTCGCCTATCACCGTCATTGGCGCTTCAGTCTATTTCAGAACAACTAAAGATAGATGTTTTCTGGTAAAGAACAGTCCTCACCATTTTTTAGCTTAGTTCACACGAACATTGAAAATGGAGAAGAAGCCTTGATGACATCAGTAACGAATCCAAAAGCTTGAGTTGTACATGTGAACTGATTTTGATCACATTCCTTTATGTTATTTTTCTTTGCTTTTCTTAGATTTTATTTTAAAAACATTCTAAGAACATTTTATTGATCATTTTTGGCCATGTTTTAGGTCATCAAAATCCGACACCAATTTCTCACCATTTACCTCGAGGGGATGTGGCATAGTAGACGTGTTAAACAGGGCACAGGCTGAAGCTGAGATGTTTCTAATGCTTTAGCGATTTGCGTATGAGAACTTTTAATCTGTGCAATACGTAATTTCCAACGCATTATTTTGCAAAAGCATTTCTTGCAAACAAACAAGACGCCTCACACTCAGTTAATCTCCACTTACTTTAGCCAATTTACTGTAGTTATTCAATCATTAGCGGGATGTAGTACTAAAAGTTCCTTTCACTATTATTCATTGTTTCATCAAGTCTGGCTCATGTAAGTTGCTGAAGTAACTAACATTAGCGATGTTTCGAACTTGAACCGTAACAGGAGCGTGATGTACAGTGGTGGAAAAAAATATTGCATCGCCTTCCTCATATGACGTTTTTCAACTGAAATTGTTGAATATTGAATCCATTTTTCTCTATTTTATATCCAGAATGAATTTCAACATAAGTGAACAAATTGTATTCATTTTTTATCATTTTAAGTATTATGATACTGTTTTTTAATGTTTCAAAACTTCATAAAAGAAGTAGGGTCTTAATGCAAAAATGAGTAATATGTTTGAAAGTTGAAAAAAAGACCGGAAATTCAATTTATTGTAGCAAAATACAGTTCTGCACTGTAGTTTTTGTAACTTCAATTGCATCAGGAAAATCCATAGATGCCTTTAATATTTTGTTGTATCGCCATGTGCTTTGATTACTTTCTGGCATCGTTAAGGCATCAATAGAATTAAATTATTAATAAATTGCTTGCTCAAATCATGAAAACACACATTCACAAGAGTCTCAAGTCATTCTATTTTATTTCTGTGTTTCTTTTTCCCATCTTCCAACAGTTTTCAATGGGATTGAGATTAGGGCTATTGTCAGGCCAGTCTATCACCTGCACCCTATTTTTTGCAGGAAATGCTACATCTAAAAATATATACTAATCGTTCGTATTTAACTTCTGCTTCATACTTTACTAATAGCATTCACATGAATTACATTTATAGCTCCGTGGAAAGGAAATGAATAGTATTGAAAAATGAAACATGAAACATCACCAAAATGGCCCCTAATAGTTGACATCAGCTTTCTTTCAAGAATATTTTTATAGACACCTCTAGTAACAGAGCCTTATAAAAAGTGTAAACTACCAAACCCCATGGCCATAAATGCATCCTCAGATCGTTTGTCAGATCGTATGTTTCACGGTTTGGCTAATGCATGAAGACAAAAATCTTTCACCCCTTCTGCAACGAACAGTCTGTTTTCCATCGAAGCCATGCAAATCAAATTTAGACTCATCAGAAAAGAAAAATTTATTCCTCATCTCTGAAGACCATGTCACATGAGCTTTTGCACTGTAGTCTCTTTTGCCACATTGATGTCGCCAGTAAGTACTTCTTTCTGTGCGACGGTCCGTGAACTCTGCTTCAATGAGTGTGACAGTAAGAACTTGTTTTCCTCACATTGACAAGAAAGCTATTTCATGAAAATATTCTGAAAATCGTTCTGATCAAAAACAATATTTCAGTAATACAAACTTCGTGTAATATTTCTGGTATTCTTTAAATTTTTCATTACAGCAAAAACATATGGAATCAAGGTAAAAATTAAGCCTAGAGGATTTTACTACTACCATAATTACGAAGTTTTATTCTGGTCACCATCTCCAAGTATATTTATCGTGAAAATGGTTGTTACGAAGTGCAAATTCTTTAACTCTCCGGGGTTGCAAACCATGGACCTTCTATTGTCCAGAAAGATGCTCTGACTGAGCTATTGATTCAAACATTGCGTTAAAGACAATTTAACAATCTTACAGCGATAGCATGTGTTATACCATTTCGTTCTTCTTTACCTTTCATGCTAATTTCATCCCCCGAAGCTCAAATTGCATTGACATGACGCTGGCTCGGATTCAAACCACAGGAACCTTTCCGCGCTGGCATTTAAATGGACTTCTCTGTTACGCGCGCTAGGCCCTATCCAGATCATTGAATATAAATCAGATGAATGGATTGAATACGCGCATCAATTAACCTTTTTAGTTACAGTTTAGTTACCAGACGTGCAAAACAGTTATTTACAAAGCTTGGAAAACATATTACTGCACGCGATTGATAGCAATCGGGTTATGTAGCAATAAGTTGTAACGATGAGAACATGTCCATCAAATCGATCAACATATTCAACTAATCTCAACGTATTTTATGTAATTTGTCAAAATACCGTTTTACTTCAATTATCGTTCAAACTTGACTATTCTTCCTGTGAAAATTGACGGAGTGGTGTTGATTGTAATTAATAAGAGATTATAAGTTATGAGAATGTGTGTGTTGTAATAGATACAATAAATGAAGTATAACTATTGATATAAAACAATTTTTATTAAATAACAAGGAGGGAACAATTTTGTAGAAGAGTTAAAACAACAGGCAATTTTCTATATTCACAAGATATTTGGCATTTTCAGCGTCGATGAGAAGAAGTAAATATTCGACAAAACAAGAAATTGGGAATCGAAAACCAGTGAAGCAATTGCATTTCTCTTCAAAGGAAAAATCATTTACTCGAAGCGCCCTAGCTGGAGGCGGCGGCGTTGTCTTGGACGACCATGTCGACGCCCTTCTCGGCGACCATGATGATGGGGCCGTTGACGTTGCCGCCGGGCACACGGGGCATGACGGAGGCGTCGATAACGCGGAGGCCATCGATGCCCTTCACCTTCAGGCGGGAGTCCACGACGGTGCCCATGGACACGGTGCCGGCCTGCGGGAGAGCGTCGTCGGTAATACAAGAGCGCATTGGAATCCAGGCCCTCTCAACTCTGCGTATTTTTGCACAGAAATATATATTTTCATGACTGCCAGGCGCGGAAGCCTACGTGTACATATTCTTTGGGCAGAAACGTCGGCCTATCTGCCAACGACGCGGCGTCACCCGGACAGTCTAGACGTCATGAACTCGAGCCGCGGAAGCCTACGTGTACATATATATTTTCATTCCAAGCATGCTTCTCCTGAATTTTATGAATTAAGGGCTATAGAGGAAATGAAATATTGTTAATTTTAATAGCATATTTCAAAATTTTTAGGTCATAAATGCATCTTTTTAAAAGGGCATTTCAAGAATTTTTGGGACATCAAAATTATCTTCCTCAATATTATTATTATTATTATTATTATTATTATTATTATTATTATTATTTTAGTCTCTAAAACTTCTTGAAATATCCTCTTAAAAAATAGGTATTTATGATACTTCTAGGCTGTCCGGGTGACGCCGCATCATGGGCAGATAGGCCGACGTTTCGCCTGACATGTCGCAGGCTTCTTCAGGCAGAAACGTCGGCCTATCTGCCAACGACGCGGCGTCACCCGGACAGCCTAGACGTCATGAACTCGAGCCGCGGAAGCCTACGTGTACATATATATTTTCATTCCAAGCATGCTTCTCCTGAATTTTATAAATTAAGGGCTATAGAGGAAATGAAATATTTCCATTTACAATAAGTGTAAATGCATATTTAAACATTTTTAGGTCAGGAATGCCTATTTTTAAGAGGATATTTCAAGAATTTGTAGACTAAAATAATGATAATAATAATATTGAGGGAGAGAATGTTGATGTGCCAAAAATTCGTGAAATGCCCTTTTAAAAATATGCATTTATGGCCTAGAATTCTTTAAATATCAATTAAAATTTTTCATTTCCTCTCTAGACTTCAATTTATAAAATTTAGGAGAGGCGTGCTTGGAAAGAAAAGATATATTTCTGTCCCAACATGATGTAATCTATCTTACTTCACGAGAGAAATTAGCAAGAAGTCAATTACAGACTCGGAAGTTTTCATTGTTTCGCCTCTACTTCATCCAATGTAATGTAGTAAGAAAAAAATGTGAGAACGAATGAGGTTGTGGTTGGTTACCTGGTGGTTCTCGGGGTTGGTGAGGTACTTGACGGAGCACGCCCAGTACTCGTCCGTGCCGAACTCGATGCTCTCGCAGCCGGCGGTGGGGGTGGTGTCGTGCACCACCTGCAGCTGCTGCAGGGGGCTGGTCTGCGCCAGCCGCAGGGAGAACCTGCAAAGCAACGGGCGATGTACAACACGCACAGCTATATCGTATTTGCAAGTGCAGAAATATTGAATTCTTGAGATCTGATTGAATCGAATCGAATTGAATTGAATTTGCCTTATTTTACGTGGCGAGACTCGCGCCATCAGGCCCGCTCTTCCGTCTGACCACGCAAATTTCGCTACGCTCCTTTCATCAACTAGCAGAGAAGGAGGTATTTCTTGGGCGACAAACAAGCGATTCGAATTTAGCTCAGAGGCGTCATTTAGGCTTGAGGATTTTTTACATGCAAGTAAATCTACCAACATGGGACAGCTGGCTTTACTTCCCCTCCGAAGGAACGCGTACGAAGGATTTTGTCGCCCTAAAAATCCACGGCTTCGATCAAGGCTGATAAAGGTAATCGATATGAAAATATGAAGTAGTGGGGTTTGTTATCATTCCAAATGGATACATGAGGCATTTCACAGTACATGTGTTTATTTGCTGGCCAAAGTACTGTTCGATCTGGACGTTCTCATCTTCAGTACTACACAGTAGCTGTTTTATAGTCCAGAGGATGGCCGAATAACACTAACCCATCTGAGTGACGTTATAACACCAAATAAAATTCATTACATTCATGTATCTCAATTTTTGTAATGTATAAAGGAAAGATAACGGTTATTTGAAAAGAAAATCTTTGAGGTCACTTCCGAATGTTTGTTATATTTTTAGTATGAAAGTAGAATGTTCTAATGTTTACGGATAATGTGAATAATGTGGATTCACTCATGGACAACGTTTATTAAGCTTGCAAAAGAACGGAAATTCATTTTAATTTTTTTCAATTGTACATTTTAGGAAAAATACGACAATTTGTTCAAAAATGCAGTAACTTTTCGAGATTTCGTTAAATACATACTGCAGCTAGAATATTTTTTCTAAATCATCTATCAGTATTAACGAGCGTTTACGGCGTTTCTTAGAGCATTATCATCGTACACTTAAAGTGTCAATACGTTTATTTTATGCTATCAGTAAAGTCATTAACGTCGAGTAATCGTGACACGTGAATGTGAGTTAAGAAATATTTTATGTTTGAATGAAGATTGCGTGTTTATGAATTACTAGAAAAATGTAACGCGTTTTCTGATATCTTCGTGACAATTAGCCTCTTTTGATAAATTGTGATTGACATTCAAAGATACGTTGTGCGAAAAGAACTCACAGTCCAGGAAGTTTCGTGGTTTTAAAGAATGAAACGTGGTGTCGTCATAATATTCAATGTTCAAAAAGGGGTTTTTTTTCGGAATGAACATTATTGAAGTACATAGCCTCCTTCCGGCACAGATGTGTGGTAGCCTTCAAATTGCAAATTATGCGCTCAAAACATTATTTGATAAATTTGTGTCTATTTTGTGATCGGTCGAGCTTGCGAGCTAGCGACTTGGTTTCGTGAGGCGTCAGGTTGAAACAATTAAGACACCCCCCTGCATTTTTGCGTCGGAGGTGGCCGTCAGGTAAGGCACCACCCTTACTACACTCGCTCTCTCTAGCGCCACTCGCACGGGCGGCCACCCTGTCTCAATAGTGGGCCATCGTCTCAATAGTGGGCCAATTGTGAGCCATCTCAGGTAATATACCGTTCTAAGGCATATAAGCATATTACATGCTGTTCAGGCGGCGAAATAGTTGAAGAAAGGTTGGGAGAGCATTGTTGATGGAAAATGGCAATTGAACATCGCCTCTTTCATTACAGTTGTTTTTCTCAGACAAGAGTGTTCTGGAAAAGAGATGACACACGACTGACAAGGATTGTTACTTGGAGAAAGAATTAACGAGTATTGAAGAAGTTGTCACTGTTACCTCTGTCCAAACGAAAACTGATTCTTTCCTTACGAGAATCCGTGGTCCTTAACTACGTGTTTCTACTACATCCAGTGCCTGGCACACTCTGGGTCGAACCTTGAAGACGTTCAAAACGCTTTTACTCAGTTTTCCGCATTAGTTTGTCGTAACAAGGCGAGCCGGCGTCTGCGATAGAAAACTCATTTCGACAATGCCAATTTTAGCGGGAATTTTTACCCATCCAAGGAGCTGGCGCGATCTTTTACGATCCGAACTAATAGAAAACGTTACGCTCCGAACTAATAGAAAGAAGTTGATCATCGACTCCAAGGACTTTGCATGAAGAAATGAATGTTTGGTCGGCAGAGAAGGAATTCGCGCGGCTTTTTGGAGAAAATTAAGTCTATCTCGAAGGCGCCAAGTTTAAAATGTAAAATCTTTTCCTTTGAAACGTCTTCAAAGAACATCAAACGCCCTGTTAAAGAAGACAAGGCGCCAAATTCGAAGTAATTTGGCCGGCAATGTGTCAACACATGCCTATCGCCGCTCATCCCCTTTTCCCGCCCCGCGTTCAATGGAACGAACGCGCCAGCAGTTGCGTAGAATGAGAGCAAGACGAACTCCTAAAGGACTCACTTGATGGCGTCGACGAGCACGTCGAGGTCGCGGTCGACGGCGAAGTAGTTGGCGTGGATGAGCGGCACGTCGTGGGGGTCGGTGGAGCGCAGCTTGAGCGTGCCGGCGCTGGACGGGCGCAGGAGCGTGGGCGTGATCTCGAAGTAAGGCACGGGGCCCGTGATGGGCTGCTCGTCGTCGGCGCCGGTGCGCGAGGCGTTGGCCAGGAATCCGGCGAAGAAGATCTGGGTGTCGGGCACGTCGGCGGGGGCGTCGCCGCCGGGCACGGACGACCGGATGAAGCCGGTGAGCTGGGACAGGCCGGTGGAGGTGAGCGGGCCGGTGCGGTTGGTGATGAACTCGTAGACGGTGCTGTTGCTGAGCGTCTCGTGAGCGATCTCGCTGAAGATGCGGAACTTGAGGGTGAAGGAGACGTGGTTGAGCAGGTTCTCGCCCACGGGCAGGTCGGCCAGCACGGCGATGCCCAAGGCCTCGAGGTCGGCCTTGGGGCCGATGCCGGAGAGCAGAAGCAGCTGCGGGGAGGCGACGGCGCCCGCGCTCACGATCACCTCCTTGCGCGCGTACACGTTGTGAAGCACACCGTCGCGCTCGTACTGCACGCCCGTGGCGCGCTTGGTGGCCGGGTCGACGAGGATCTTGGTGGCCAGCGAGTGCTGGCTGATCTTGAGGTTGGAGCGGTAGACGGCGGAGTGCAGGAAGGCCTTGGACAGGCTGAGGCGAGCGCCGTCGCGGGTGGTGGACTGGGCGAGGGTGAAGCCGGTCTGGTTGTGGCCGGCCAGGTCGACGAGCGCGCGGTAACCCAGCTCCTTGGCGCCGGCCAGGATGTAGTCGGCGAGCGGGGGGTGGTCGTGGAATTGCTCGATGGTGACGGGGCCGCCCGTGCCGTGGTAGTCGGCCTCGGCGTAGGTGCCGATCTGGCGGTTGTCCTCGGACTTCTTGAAGTACGGCAGCACTTCGTCGAAGCTCCAGCCCTCGTTGCCGAGAGCGGCCCAGTTGTCGTAGTCCCACTTGTTCCCGCGCATGTACATCATCCCGTGCAGCACGCCCGTGCCGCCCATCACCTTCCCGCGGGGCCAGTACCCGCGACCGTCAGCAGCGCCAAGGAATGCGTTGGTCTGGGGCTCCAGGGGGTAGTTCCAGTCGATGTCGGACTTGAGGTAGCTGAAGTACGTGCCGGGGATCTGGGTGGCGGTCGGCTCGGGGCCTCCGGCCTCCAGGAGGGCCACGGTGAACTCCGGGTGCTCGCTCAGGCGACCAGTAAGTGCGCTGGAAGTCGCAATCGGGGAGTCGGGACTATGGTACGACAAACGGGTAATTGCGGGCGGTAAGACCATCCTGACCTGAGGTTAATCAGCGTTGTGACGTCCCTAACTAGTCGAATAAGTTGCGCGAATCACTGGGATAGGTGTCTCAAAGACCAAGCCCAGAACGACACTGCTCATGCACTATCACACCGTATACGACCTAGTCGACTACATCGGATTATCCATGTAAGGATACCCTTCAAATACTCTATAGCTTCGTCATTCGTCTATTTGGACAGATAGGTAAATAGTAATGACTAAACATTTCTATTATACATACCTAGTCATATCTCTCTCTTCTCTCATAGTGATATCAACATCCGGCTAGATCAACTGCTTCGTCTTAGACGAATGGATGCAGCCGAAAAGGGTCACCGAATGTTCCAGCATGGATCTCTCCAGGATAGAATGGTCTCGCTAAAACTGGGCCTCGGACGAGAGAACATGTATTTTGCGGATGGTCAATTTAGTCGTCCCTTATACGTCTCGAATAATAAAAACTCAGATTGAATGAAGGTCGTTTGGATCTCCAAGAGGAAGTTAACGAAAGTCCAAAACGAAGGGTAAGGTGTGTTCTCTATAAAAGAGCAAATTATAGCCCAACGCCATTGTAGGTAGAGATATAAGCAAGGGGAGCCACATAGGACGAGTGTCTACGGAATGCTAGCTTTCAGGAAAACAAAAATCGATGAAGATATTAGATAGAGTCACCTAAACTCTATGTTAATTTACCTCTCACTCATTCAGGAGCACTCTCTTTACGTATGTATCCCTTCATCTCAAGAACTATTTTTTCCATATTATTATCACAAGAAAAAACGCTTTTCTAGATTTTTAGTATCCGTTCAGGGGCACAGCTACGTGGATACAGCCTGTAATAGGTAAATTAACGATATGCATATTGTTATAACCTCCTCTGTTTTTTCCGTGTTATATATAACATTTGCTTCTTTAATTGTATTATAAATACTGATTTCGTGTCCGCTTCTAAATAAGCGATATATACTTTTGGCGATGGTAGCTCAATCGCTACAGTAAGTGATTTATATTTAAGATAAAAGGTGTACCCAGCAAATACTTACTCGCAGAACGCAGGGCGCACATTTGGCTTCACTCTACAGATGCGCATTAGAGGCGAGCTATTGGGGAGGCTAATGAAAGACGCACTTCAAAATTCACAAGATGTTGTAACGTTGAGGATTAATATGCTACACTTAAATATGAAATTGGTATGGCAAGGTACGGTCCTAAGTATCTCGCATAGTAAGGCACTTTCGCTCACGACAGCCGAATTCGGAACAGTTAAGCATTAAGAAACATTGCAGTCAGGAAGGCTATGCATTTAGTTCTAAGTCAATTTTTGCTAAAAAAGAAATGTTCAAGATTATCCTCGTACGACGATAATTACGCACAAAAATACAATTAGTAAATTAAATTGAGTTCACGAATCGAAAAGATCGTTCACGAAAGCTGCTTGACATAAAAATGTCGCATCGGTACTTGGGAGAAATCCTCATACTAGAATCAGAAACGAATGGAAATGTAATTAGACCCCCAAAATTTTTGACCATATCCAATTGAATAGAAGAAAAATATGATTTGTTAAATTTTTTTTTCAATTGTTTTTCGCCATACTAAGTGGGTATGAATAATGTTAGTCTCAATTTGAAAGTCGAATAGACACCATGAGATGCCTGGGAGGCAGAGAAGTGAGGTCCCCTCACTATTGCTCAAGCTGTATTTTTAAAATAAAATACATTATAAGTTTTAATTAGAAAAAAATCCAATGGTCTCATCAAATATGCCCTAGTTTCGTCAATATGTATTCAACTGTGAAGTACTATTCGCCATACATTATAAAAACCCAAGGACTTCAAACCACTTCTGTGAACAGATAGCAGTTTCTTATCATGACGAATAGAATTCTTGAAGCAGTTTTGTCATTGACAATATATTCACGACACCACGTTCATTCTTATATTAAATCATCGTGATATTACCATAATTTCGGGGGCTATTTAATATCAGTAAATCTCTTTAAACTCGTTTGTACAAACAGGAGGAGGAGTACGAAGATGCAATTTCTAATTTGTTTGTTGAATAAGAAAATGAAAAGTAGTATGATCATTTTCCAGCCACAAGTAACTGTTTTATCAGGTGAGTTTACTGGTACTTTTATTAAAAGTCGTGCCCCTAACGTGGTGGGTCTGGTATACACTAAGAGATATGCTTCTAATATAGTATAACCATAGTGAAGTATTCTTGTTTGTCTTCGTACAACGCAAGTGCAATCTTAACTTTTCTGTAAAATCTGAAATCGAAAAGACAAGGGATGAAGATCTTTGATAGTTTTTGCAAAAAATCATGGAGTCGCACACATGATGTGGAGGTAGTTCACGAAATTAAGGTATTCGCCACGTGTCACAGAGACAGCTTTACATGGGGAGCCTATGGTCTCTCAGTAGGATATGTGATGGCGCCACCAGTATATCGATGAATATCATGTGCTAAACAGCTTGGGCATTGCAGTATTCGCTTTGATACTCGCGCACTTCACCGAGAGTAGATATATCTTTTTTTATACTTTGTTTTTTAATTATTAGTAAATGAGTGTGCAATATGCTGTGTTTGATATGTAAAGTAGGCTTGACGGCGATAACTCACACACTGAAACAATTCAAAATTTTTAGTCTATTTGCAATTAATTGTGGCATGTGCTTTAACTAACAAGGGGGTGGACTGTGTGGATCCGGGTCGAAAAGGTAAAAGATTGACAGTGTAGCTTGCTGCGTAGAAAAAAGAAGATAATCGGTTTTCCTACATGCGCTCTCGTGCTATCTTGGTTTCTCTGCTTTCTAGTCAGTACCAGATCCATTTTGAGGTGATGTCGGTGGCAGGTAACGCGAGATACATCGTTCCTGTGGCACAATATCGCAATTAAGACAAAAAGACGCCAATCGAGTCAACTCTGACTGTAGAACAAATTTATCTGCAGCCGTAAGAGTCAGTCAGTATTTTGCGTGAGTTAGCGGACTTTCAAAGCGAGTTGCGGTACTCCGGTAAGCATGTTCTCGAAAAAACTGAAGAAAACACATGTTTTTTTAAAAAATGGAGGACAGAATTCACATATGCTCTGAACAACCACTTTGATTTTAATGCAACATGATTGCCCTAAAGCATCCACCACTTTAAGTTAACACCCTAAAAATATAGGACAGAGCACCTCGCTCTCTCTCCTCTCTCTCTTCTCGTACCTTTTTCTAGCCCCCTCGCCGATGGGGCCACGCGTCCACTCTCCTGGGTTTTGTTTACAAGGGTGGGAAACTCAACCATCTCCATCTGTTGGAATGCCTCCAGGTAATTCTTATCTCTCTCATCATATATACCGAGGTATTTTACTATAGATATAAGTCGATATAATACATGCGTTCAGGTGCACTGAGAGTAGAGAGATTTCATTGACTAGCATATAGATACATAAATAGGTTGGAGAAGCATGTGCTTAGTTTCTTACGAGGAGTCAAATTACAGCACTTCATTAAAACGTCTACATACAAATCTAATGAGCTAGTTATTCTCTCCTGATATGTAACACAGGATTGTTTTTAATTTGGCTAGACAACCAGGTAGAAGTTGCTTCACTCGGCAACAGGCACACGTTCCGCACGCCGGGACAGACGCTCTAGGACTCTGAACATTACGTCCCGGAAATGTCGTAGTAGGGTTTGTATTGTTTTAGATGTTAAATTGTGTGTAGAAAGGATGAAGAGCGAATTACGGAGCAGATGTGAGGGAGAAAAGTATAGGTTGCGAACTCAGTTACTACGGTCGCGCTGCCCCGTTTTGTTATGGTACCTGCTCGGCATTCGCTGGTGTTGTATCTGGTGCCCAAGCAACCACCGGAGACAAAATACTTCAATCAGGGACTAGCACGCTCTCGATTTCCTCTCACTGAATAGATATTCCCTCGTGGCCGCCTACATAGCGTACACGTGTGAATTCGATCTTAAGCTGATACATAGCTGTCCGGTGACTTCGACCTACGACTCCCGGTCAGAGGCACGCCACAGTGAACAATATCGTAGGTTGATGCGACACCGCACATCTACCTCTTGTCCCGGCCTGTTTTGTAGGTTTAGGGAGTGCTATATAGGGTTTAATACACTTGGTTTAGAGGGAGAACGGAGATACCGGTGATTATTTGTTTTTTATTAATCAATTTTAAAATATCCAACATCGGTTCTATAATTAATTGTCGTTTTATACTTTTCCCATTCCTCGGAGTTGTGTCTTCCTTGTTCTCGCTCATAGAGACCGGCGAGGCCTGAGAGTAGGAGCCTCCTATGCAGATGGGCAGGATTCTAACAGGCTGGCAGGCGCCAGCGATTGCAACAGTGTACCAGCGTTGTGCGTTATTCGGGGCACCAACACGCACGGTGTCGGTGTAATCATTCTTATCTCATTCCGGGGGAATCCGTCTCATTTGTGCCAGAAATGTTAAGTTTTCTACCTAACTGACGCATGCCCTCCACGGAGTTGGTGGCCTTGATTAAGTATAATTTTCAGGTAACTTATATACCCGAAAGCTAATGCAGGGGCTTGCAAAGAAAAAAATATTTACAATGACCAAGAGTTTTGTACAGTTAAAATGAGTAAAATTAAACGTTTAATTAATTGTCTTTGCTCATTGGCGTCCACACTTTTCTAAGCATGAATGTTTGGTCGGCGCGACGGGCATTCGCCGCCGCTCGGAGAGGGCCAAGTTTTGGCAATGTATAATTTCCCTTCACAGAAATATCAACGGAGCGCTAGGAACCGAGCGTGCCCTGGTTAAAGACGACAAGGCGGGCATTCGAAGTAATTTGGCGGCAATGTTTCACACACTGCATATCGCGACTCCCTTTTCCGTCCGGTTCAAATGGGACTAAACGGGCCGGCGTTGCGTAGAATAGAGCAGACAAAATCCTAAGGACTACTTGATGGCGTCCGACGAGACGTCGCAGTCGGGTGACGCGAAGTAGTTGGCGTGGATGAGCGCACGTCGGGGGGTCGGTGGAGCGTAGCTTGAGCGGCCGGGCGCGGGGGCGCAGAGGTGGGCCTGATCTGAGTAAGGAAGGGGCGTGATGGGCTGCCTCGTCGTCGCGCCGGTGCGCGAGGGCGTTTGGGCCAGGATCCCGGCGAAGAAATTGGGTGTGCCGTGCGGGCGTCGCGCGGGAGGAACGACGGATGAAGCGGTGAGCTGGGACAGCGGGGGAGGTGGCGGCGGTGCGGTTTGGTGATGACCGTAGACGGTGCTGTTTGGCTGAGCGTCTCAGTGAGGTCTTCGCTGAGATGGCGGACTTGAGGGTGAGAGAGTGGTTGAGCAGGTTCCCCGACGGGCAGTCGGCCAGCCGGCGAGGCCCAGGCGTGAGGTCGGGGCCTGGGGCCGATCGGGAGCAGAAGCGCTGCGGGGAGGCGACGGCGCCGCAGCTCACGATCATCCTGCGGCGGCGGTACACGGTTATGAAGCAGCGGGCCGTATGCACGCCCGTGGCGGCTTGGGGCCGGCTGACGAGGATCTTGGGGCCCAGCGAGTGCTGGTGGATTAGGTTGGAGCGGTAGAGGCGGAGTGCAGAAGGCCTTGGACAGGCTGAGGCGAGCGCCGTCGCGGGTGGTGGACTGGGCGAGGGTGAAGCGGTCTGGTTGTTGGCGGCAGGTCGACGGCGCGCGGTATACCAGCTCTTGGCGCGGCCAGGGAATGTAGTCGGCGATGCGGGGGTGGTCGGGGATTTGCTCGATGTACGGGGGCCGCGTGGTGGTAGTCGGCTCGGCGTAGGTGCGATTCTGGCGGTTGTCCTCGGATTCTGAGTACGGCAGCACTTCGTGAAGAGATGTTGCAGGAGAAGCGGCCAGTTTGTAGTCACTTGTTCGCGCATGTACATTCCCGTGAGCACGCCGTGCCGCCATACTTCCGCGGGGCCAGTACCGCGCCGTCGGCAGCGCAAGGATGCGTTGGTCTGGGGTCACAGGGGTAGTTCCAGTGATGTCGGACTGGGTAACTGAAGACTGTCCGGGATCTGGGTGGCGGTCGGCTGCGGGCTCCGGCCCAGAGGGGCCACGGGAATCGGGGCTCGTCAGGCCGACGCACGGAGCGCGAACCGCGCACCAACGAAGTCAGTTCCCGTCCGCGACGTCTCGCCCTCGAAGCAGCGCAGCGGGTCCAACGATGTCGCAGGGCGTTCCGCACCTGCCTCCACGGGGCATGTAGGGCGCGAATCTCTGGCGCGGCACTCGCCGTCAACGCCGGCCAGGCTGGGCGGCTCGCTGGCGCGCAAGGCAACGCTGCCACGACGAGCGGGCAGGTCCTCGGCGCGCCGCGCAACAGAGCGCCGCCGCAGCAGACGGATATGGTGAAGAGGAGGAGGCGTGGGCTGTGCCTGCCGGTGGGGCCCATGGGACTGCGAAGACATGGGGTTGGCCGACTTTGCCGGGGGGGGGCCCGTGCGGCTTTATTTGGCGGGGCGCGCCGGGCGCGGGGCGGAGCGGCGGGGCGC
>BOPP01000174.1:2385515-2423329 GCA_017312745.1 Gryllus bimaculatus
TTTCAACAGAAATGCAAACGTGCCTTTGAGAATAAGAACCATTCATAATACATCAAAAGTTGGTTTCGAGTTGTCTTCCATTTCCGTCATTTGCAATTTCAGTTTGAAGAGTGATGGGTATTTGTTTCCAGTGTTGCGTCATAAGTGCTAAGGAACTGCATGTATCCTTTTGGAGGAGATAAGGAGTGGGGAGGTGAGGAAAAATTAAATTAGAGTCAAAAACCAAACTAAGATGAAGTCCTTTTCTCAATATACTGAGGAAACTAATCGTGGAAAAATATATCAGGTAACATTCAATGAAAACCTAGAAGAAATTAACAATATTTATTTTAGTCTTCAGAATTACAATAAATCATGAAATTGTTGATTGAGAAAACATGTTTTGGTGATTTAAATGTACCTACTTACGAGTACGTAGGTAAATTGCTGTGAATTACTATTCCCTCTATCCAACAGTTACGTGAGTTTTTTCAAATTTATTCATCAGATTGACGATCATTAAACCTAATTTTGTAATGAAACAACATATTCAACAAGTGTTGTAATCAATACATTTACAAGTAACTTTCAATGCTCAAAAATGTACGAGCCCGTACACTGAAAAATATTTAAAATATATTTTTATTGTGTGCTTGCAAAATACAAATAAAACATTTTAACTTGAAAATCTCTACCAGAGGCGCCACGTTAATCTTAGTAATATAATATTATAATTAAATGAATATTATACTTCTTAATTCTTTATAGTCTCTCTTATGGTTAAGTAGAAATTAGTTTATTTTACATTTGAACGTATTAATTGATTTAAAGTTCATAATATCGTCCGGAGAAAAATATAAGGATTGTCCAAGAATTATATATGAAGATTTTGTAGGTGTTCGGTCGATATTTTCATTTCAATAACATGATCCTGATTGATGTTGGATGATAATCTTTGTTGCTTTAAAATATGAATTCTCTATTGAGTAAGTCGTTTATAACAAATATGGCCATTGAATCTTGAATGAAGAGAAGGCATTGATAGAATTCTAAACCGAATAAAGAATTACATGCAAAGTTGTGTCAATGGAATTTGATATTTGTAGAACAAATTGTCTGCTTGTAGATTTTGCAGTGACATGAAATCAGAACGTTGCACCAGAATCAAAGAGGAACACCTTAAATACATGAGTTGAGGAATCGAGATGAGACGAATGTTTCTTGTAGTTGCGATATGGTTGCAATGGTAGTTGATAATTCATTGCAAAGCGCGCTACATATTCCTACTTAATTGTCAAAACATACAACTGTGACCAGGTAGTAAAATGTATTATTGTTTATACTAACAGAACACTCATAAGATTTAAAAACATTTATTCCAAAATGTAAGTTCTCCATTTGCAGCCCATACACGACTTATTTGCGAGTACATTGAAAAATTGAGGAACATAACATTGTAAAGTAGTATAATAGAGGTAGTATTAAAGTAGTATTTTTGAGGAATTTTGGAATACACTACATTCTTTAATGTATTATTATACAGAAATTTGTGGTCTTTGCTGAATGTGTTTTGTATCCTTTATAGGTATTTCATTGCAGGTACGCTTACAGGCACATTTATTTACAGGTATTTCATTTTTATTTAACAAAAAAGACGGTTAAGAACGGTCTTTACGGAGGAAATACAATTTGTAAAAGTTTTTCTGTTCAAAAGCCGCTCCAAAATCCCTTCCACAGTTTTACTGTATAAAGTTTAATTATAAGTGAAGCTAGCTAAAAGTATTTTTGTTACACGTTTATAGCAATAAAAGCTACAAATTCGTTCAAATGGGCTACAGATGATAGGATTGTCAGGGTGTTAAAATATAATTAGCTAAACTAGATGTATTGATGACAAACATTAGACTTGGATAAAAAATTATGAAGGTAGTCTTTAATAGTTTATGTGGGAATAAAATAAATGACTCCCATCTATTTCATATTTTTGTCCAATTTCCCTGGATCCTTGAGCAAATCCTGAGGTAGCCCCTTGTTTTGCTTCTGGACATATGTGTAACTTCAAATTAACTTCTCCCCATAGCACGTCACACCCGATTTTTAACTGCTTTTGACGTAAATAAAGAAAGAAAGAAATTATCATATTATCAGTACAAAAAAGGCATTTTGCAGGAGAAAGTTCTTTTGCTGAATGGAACCGCTTAACTACGATCAAACACTCACTCTGTGTAGGAGCCGTCTTGTGAACAATCTTTGTTAAATGTTTACTGCTTCGTTTTATATAAATTTAACTGCAAAATGACGGTTTTTGATATTTGTCAC
This sequence comes from Gryllus bimaculatus, assembly GCA_017312745.1. Taxonomy (NCBI): domain Eukaryota; kingdom Metazoa; phylum Arthropoda; class Insecta; order Orthoptera; family Gryllidae; genus Gryllus; species Gryllus bimaculatus. The sequence continues at coordinate 2,387,814 of BOPP01000174.1, forward strand.
TTTGTGCAAATTCTACATGATATTGTATATCCTACCTGATATTATATTTGCGTTGCACAACTAGGGGATGTATTTTATAAAATAGAAGTTTAAAATGTATTAAAAGACATAACTCCATTTCATTTAATTAACTTTAATATCTGTGTGTCGTCAGATAAAAAATAATGAATTTAGTATTCAAATAATACTGCAACTGTACAGCGTTGTCTGTACTTTTACACCCATCTTTTTTAGAGGAATGAACGTTGTTGTAGCCCTCCATCTTCGTAGCTCTGGACCAAAGTGCTGCGGATCCAGTGCTTGTAATAAGCCACGTCGGTGTACACTCCCGGGTAGTTAGGGACGGCGCAGCTCTCGCCCCACGAGACGATGCCCGTGAGTTGGCCCTTGCACACCAGCGGGCCACCGGAGTCGTACTGCAGAGTAATAAATACCAATGAAATGAATAGTCCTAATTAAAAAGCTGGAGTAAATATTTACTTTGGTAGTGCTTTAACGCTTCCGAAGTCGCATACCGTTTCGGGCTATTAGCGGTCGCATGGGGATCCTCTGGCATTTCCACTCTTTTCTTTGTAATATCATTAACAATTATTATTGCCTTTGTAATTTATTCTTCGTGATTCAATTTTCATAAATATATGTGTTGACAAGTTTTAATATCTAAAATTTATAAATGAATTTTAATTGTTTGAAATACAATATTCTAATCTACCTTGAGTTGCCATCATATATTGCGAACCTTGCGATCGGTAAACACTACAATATAAAATATTTTTTATTTATGTATGAAAAACATAAACAGTAATACTAATTTTTATTGAGTTCAGTTGTCCGCAACCTCCTTTTGTTTACAAACGCCACAAATAATTCAATTACATGTAATATCGCGGACGAATCTGGCCTCCTGTGAGAATTGCAGAGGTTCCCCGTCACAAAACAACGCATGCTATTTTAAGCGCAATAACACATATAACAGTTTATTTTCTTAGTGGGAAAGTAAGTACGCTTTTGGAAGGGACTGTAAATACCAGAAGAGAAGATCAATACAGTTTTATTTGGCAGTTAACGCACAGTTTGGGGGCGCTTGGTGTCCCCACTCGACCATTTAAGGGTTAAAGGAATTGTTTGGGATACCTAGCTAATTCTGCTTTATGGCCAGTTGAATTCAGTTATTTGAATTATAGAGAAAAATTAAATGTTTTATGAGGCTTGCAATGTAGGCGTGTGGCACGATTCATCGCATCACATGCGTACATGCGTACATTATACACTTATTTCCTTTTTATCATTATTAACAAAAACGTGAGTGAATTCCTTTTGTGTGGATGAGAAGTTATCGATGTTTTTGAGAATTCTTCTAGTATTGAATTATTGTGTAGAAAGTAAAGAAGCCCATATTTTCCATTAAACTACAAAAATATTATAATTACTGACAAATTTTAAATTTATAAGATTATCATACAGTTGTGGGGCCTTACAATCTTGAAACTGGTTGACTTTTTTAAAATTTAATTAGATAAACTAGGCTCACCCGCGTAATTTTATACCATTTACTTCTCATGAGAACCGCTGCGTTAATGGAATGAAATATTACATAAAAATAATGTAATTTTGTATTTATCATTAAGACATTTTTCTTGCGTATAGTGATGAGGGTATTTTATTAATTGTACGCAATTTTATTGAAAGATACTTCTTATTTTTTTATCGTGAAGTGAATGTTCTTACCGTGCATGCGTCTTTTACTCCGGCGATGTAACCAGCACAGAGCATTCCCTGAGTGAAGTAACCCTTTGGGGGGTAATCTTCGTACAGTTCCTTGCATAACTCGTAATCCAGTGAGGGCAGATCCAGTGCTTGCAAAATATCTGGGAACTCCCAAATGGGCTGTACACACAAACGCACATAATATAAATGTATCCTGTTATTACAATTATTCCCAGTTTTTTATTACAATTTACTAAACGTTTTTTGAAAATTAGTGTATTTTAAATACTTTAAACTTGAAAAAAGTAAGTAATTTTAGTCAGTAGACAGGTTAGGGGGTGAAGATAAATGTCTCCCATGAATCTGAAGGTCTCCCAGAATCTGGTTGTAGATTTATGTATGTGGTTGCACCATTGTCCTTTATTGAAAACGGAATTTGAATGCTGTGTTTTAATAGATCTCGTGCAAAACTTCGGTATTGAAGTGCATAACTTAAGTCTCCTACACACACTCTCCCAGCCCTCATTTAACTCTCAGTCATTTTACCCTTCGTACACATACTCCAGACGTCATGTAGCAAGGGCCTTTACGCTAGGTGCCGGCACCAACCTTTGGGGTGAAGCCCGTGGGCCCGTGGCGACTCTTGGAACCTTTTACCACTCAGGCAGCTTCGACAGCGGACAGATGGCGTACATGTCACACTTCGTAAACCCATTACACGTTGCTTCCTCCATCATTGGCTCTCATTCATTGCCCTCATCCGTTTGGACAAGGGGAAAGAAATGAAGTATTGGGATTGGTTTGGTTAGGAGATGTGTAGTTGTTTGGAAAAGCTCCAACCACGCCACGCAAGCAAACATCTATCCCAGAGGTGGGATTCAAATTCTCGGCTCTTCGAGCCGAGACTGTTAAGGCGCGTTCATTTTAGCTATCTTAATTACTCGGATCTGATCAATATTCATTCACATATCCATAAACGTCTAGGATGAGGTGGCTCAGGACATAAATTGATGTCATTGCAGTGCCTCTAACTATGAGATCCTAGAGTTGGGGGCCCGACGATGGAAGGATTTTCGACATTAGAACTAGATAGCTAGGACCAATTCAGCCACAGTCTGGAGAAGAATTCTAATGGTCGGTTCCTCTAGTCTGTAAGTTTCTGTGGTTTCTCCAAAACAAAATACCAGGTGAATACTGGGGCAGTACCCTACCAAACGAACCTCGGACCGCGCACTATATTTCTTATCTATTCCCAGTCTATCCTCAATCCTTACTTGAATACATTTACGCATTATACATTACCATACATGTCGGGAAATCGATCGGGAGCTTAGAACCTCTCGCAGTCGGGCGGTGCCCCGCTGGTGGGAGATACCTGCTTCGGGAAAACACGCAAGCCGACGTTTCGGCGCCATCTGTGATGAAAACGTGCACTACACTTACGGGACTAATCGTTACCCTCGATGCACCCGGAATCACGAAATCAATTAATCAAGGTTGGATAGGTTTTTGCATTTGTTCATGGTCGATAGTCTCAGTTTATCCAGGGTCCACTGATCATGCCCTAAACTATCGGGAATGGTCTATAAGGCTAGACTGACCTCCAGCCCAGATCCATGCAGATTTGTACTTGATTTAAACGCCATATACTCATGGAATAGCTTCTACGCTGACTATTTTTATTGAATAAATTTGCACGAAATTGCTCTCACCAGTTGAGTGGTTCCCCAACCGGTGACTGTGCAGTCTTCCGGCTCTTGCAGCTGTTCCTCTCGCATGGAGATTGGGTTGATGTAGAGGCTATTGATGGGAAAGCCAGGAGATACCTAAGAAACAAAATAATGCTTTGCTTATTAATAAGCAACCAAAAATTTAATTGATTTAGAGTAACTGTAAAAGGAGACATTTTCAGCATAGTTTTGATTTGGATATATTTTTCGTTAATAGACACTGTGACCGTATCATAATAGTATTATTGAATGTTATCGTAAAGATTGAATATGTGTATCGCAGTATTATGAGATATCTCCAACCGTTTCTGTGCTTCCTTCATTTTCGCGTTTGTTAGTCACTGCTAGTGTAAATAAGATACTAGTAAGCAGGAATTTTCTGATTTATAGTCGCTTCTCCTTACCCTCATATTATACATGTTTTAAAAATATCCTTAAATTTTGTCAGTAATAGTTATCTATCTGGTGCTCTGAAAATTAAGAAATTGTTTAGTATATAACTCTTGTTTGTTTTCATTATCAGTCGTTTCATTGAGTGACTAATAAAACTAGTCAATGTATACTTACCCGGATTAAAGCAATGTCATTGAAGTAGTAATCATCATAATAATCCTCGTGCAAGTAAACCTCTTCCACCGTGAGATTGACGCGATTAGGATCCGTTGTCACGGAGAAATCCCGCGTTCCTGCGACAACAACCAGCGACGAGGGGTGTTGACTGGAAATTATGAGAAATTATTTAAATATTAATAACTGTGTTGCTTTCACACAATTATTGACATTTCATGTATATGAAGATACATGTATAAAATGAAATAAGTGAATAATTTAACCTAATATGCATAAGACTATGCATCTTTGTATTTATTTTTAGGACGATGTTTAAAAATTCGGTCATATAGCGGCCACTGTGATTGTTTTAACTGTAGGAACAACACGTATAGACAACACAAACATCCATGCAGGAGGTGGGATTCGAATCGAATTAGAGTCGAGGCAGCTACGGCCCTCTATCCTTAGCTACCTCGACTTAACCAGTCCACTTGTAGTACATTTTGTGATACCGTTAAATACAGAAATTAATGTGGTGCCAATTGTTTTGGCGTATTTTTTTAAATATCTGAAATACGCCTTGTTTCTCGCAGAAACAGTTTCGCCACTTTTCTTGTAAGTCAAGTGCCGAGAATTTTCCTGATTATTAACTTTTTCATTTCATTCCTTAAAACAATATTAACACTTATATTATCATTTCTAATATATATTTTTCACTAGTAAGGGCAAGGCAAACTCTGCAAAAATACTTACTAGTAAACGCAGTGACCAGCTGTTAGCACGTGGTGTTCATCTATAATAGTACCACCACATATATGAATTGTAGCATCTCCCCAATAAGCTTTCCTCTGAATGGATACCTGTGAAAAATGAGTTTTATTTATGTTCCATTATATTGCCAAGTAATTTTGTAAATAAGTAGTTTATACATTACATACATAATTGTCAAACTTTTACTTTCAATGTTTGCAATTAATTAATTATTACAATAATTTCAGTACATTAGTTTAATGTTCTATAGCATTATGTTGTAGCGCGTTTTCAATATATTCCGCAGATTATAAGATACATCCAGGCCAACTTCCTCCACTTAGAGAAATTACTGGCAGCTGAATTATTAACAATATTTTATTACAATATTTTGGTGAAGAACATGGCGTTTATCGGGCAAGCTCTACGAAGATTCTGGCTAACTCGGGCCCTGTTCCTAGCTATTGTCTCTGTTATGACCAAATCAAGTTAATACATGTCAGCATAATTACATTACCTATTTGAACCTTTCACAAAAAAAGATTGTAGAAAATCGTAAAAGTTAACTATCGTTTCAGTTCAACTTTTATTTTACACTAGTTTGGTTTTTGAAAATCAAGCCTCAATTCTCACTAATTCTACGAAAATAACTTCTCACCACAAGCAAATGCAGAAATTCAACTAATAAACATTTGAAACTAAGGCAATCTTCTCACCTGATAAGGGAATTCTCCTTCCCCTGCATCTCGTCCATTGATGACAAGTTTACCTCGCAAATCTTTCGATAAGAAATCTGAAGATTAAAATTAAATATGGTCATTAAAATGTTTTGTTCTAGCTCTTATGATGTATTTTTTCAGTAAATTTTGTTTGTGTTCAATATACTGTTCTTTTTACACAAAAATAGATTCGTCCAAAACTAGAATTGAGCAACTATCTGACACATTCTACTTTATATTGACTAGTGATGAGTATTATTTTAAAAATGTACAACTTTCCTTAAATTGTATTCTCGCTAACAAATGTACTGCAAACTCTTACATTTAAGTGTACCTTAGTGTCATTTATTGGTAAATATTAATTTCTGAAAATAGAAGTATTGAAATATAAAAAAATAATTAATAACTGATAAGGACATTGAAGTTGGGTGATAAAATGTAATTTTAAAAACCTTATGTTTCCGGATTTCTCAACTAACAGTACAGACATATGTACCAGCCATGTATACTAACAAATGTACTCATGTGTACCGGCAAGTATATCTGCGCCATTTTCTAACAATGTGACCCCTCACAAAGTGTACCTGTTCCATTTTCTAAGTGATCCTATGTCAGGTTGAGCGAGGATTTATTTCAATTCTTGATGTGAAATTTCTTACTCTTAAATGTATGTTAAATGTTATAAATAGTTTTTAAGTGTTCACGATCAACAATAGCCAATTTATGATCTTCGATATAAAGTTTCAAAATCTCTAAAACACTTAATAATATGTACTGTACCTTCTTGCTCATAACTTGCCCCAGTAAATAACAGAAGCATTCGTAAGATTGGAAAAAGCATTGTGCGATGATCTAGAAGACATATGTTTGCGAGGCAATCTCCTCTCAGTCTGACTTCGATCTGATTTTAAACATAAATCTGTCTCTTTATATGTGTATAGATAAGACAACTTACTACATTCTCACTCTCAATGTAGTTGACTTCTATCAACATTCACATCTTTATCTCAGATTCTATCAAATACCCTCTCAAACGTTGTGGAAACGTTTATCTTTATACTTGTCACTTTTCATTCAGTCATACTTGGAAATTTTGGATGTAGGTACCTTGAACATGGAGAAGATTTTGTTTAGATCCTGTGGATATTCCAGCTACTCTGAACTCGCATTCACGATTGTAGAGTACGATCATATTTCTAGGTAGAAATTGACGAAGACTAAGCAGGCGTAAACAAGGAAATTGGTAATATAAACCTGGTGAATAAATGCAAAATGGTGGATAGAAAATAGGGCAAAAGCGAATTAAGTATTAAATCTTTAAATAAACTTAATAATATTAACGTTCTTTTTAAAGTGCCGTAGTGACAATCGTTGAGACGTAGGCGATCAACAGCCGCCTCTTGAACATCGTAGGTTTGAGTATTAGACTGGAGGGTGTGATAACGGAACAATGTTTTCGTCATTCATATTTGTAGATTTGTCGTAAACTTCCAGCGCGCAGGTGCAATCAGGGGATTCGTTAAAAGGTCTTTCCATCCTCCAATACTTCCAGTGTTTCCAGAGACCAGTTTCTTATAAAGCATTTTTTAATTTCGATCTATTTTTAAAAATAGTTTGGTTGTACTGAATACATAATTTAAAATACTAGTCAAACCAATTATTTTGTTTCTCTTTAATTAAATGTGATTAATAATATCATTCCTGAAATATCCCCCACAGGTAATTTAAAGATCAGATTGGTTCTAATGTCTTAATATTGGTATTGTGGTGAGTTTTCGTTGTCATTTCCAATGAAATAATTATATGAGTCGTCATTGCTAACAATATTATTGGCAATGATGACTCATATAATTATTTCATTCTAATGTCTTAAATTAAAAGCATTGTCAAATAGCGGCATTCCTTTCAATAATATCATGTATATTCGATAGCTACACGCGGTACCAACAACATAGTCCGCTGTGCTCGCTTGTACGTATTTTAATAGTACTCATTTCTTCTGGTATAGTAATTGCATATTATATCTTATATTAAGTGACATCTCATTAAACTGTGGCTTTGAGTGCCAACTGCTTGTCCTTAAGGACCAGTTCTGAGGCCCTCGGAAATTATAATAAAATTTTAGAACAGCAGGTGCGCAGCGTAATGTTTATGACCCTACACACTTACGCCGAATAGTGTGTTAAAGAACTGAATATCGCGTGCAAATTAAATAGTGCCTGCACGAATGCATCACTGAAGATATCTGCAAGAAATATCACGAATTCACACGCCTTTATCGACAATGAAATGACAGCAAATCCAAAAAATTTGCTATTGTCGTGGAAGTTACGCCCGCGCGCTCTTTGTTCCAAGAACACGTAATGTATACATAATCAGTTGTTCCCTTACTGATAGCTGTATATGTAATCGGGGTGTGCGCGTGCGCTTAATAGAATCCCTACACCCAAAACTACGGAATAAGGTCCTAAACGAAGCAGGAGCTACCTCGATCGCAGATACAGGACCGAGGTGGTCCTAAGGCTACCTCGCGGTAATGTTCAGTTAGCACGAGCGAGGTTTTCATTTTCTGTTGTTTCCAGGGGATCTGTAGTTAACGCGGGAAACCGTATTTCGCTCCGTAGGTGCATATTTTCAGTTACGTAGCTTCCATATTTTCGGTTACGTAGGTGCTGATGAATGGTAATAGGAAGGGGGGGACAAAACGGAAAGAACAGCCCAGGCCTTAAGAGAAAATTGAATTAACTACGACTTCGTATTCATTAACTTCTATATCTACTTCATATTAGAAAATCTTTAGATAAGCAAATGTTTTGCATTAAGGTTCTTGTATTAACATAATTGAGAACGTATTTCATTGTTATAAACTTAACGTACCAACTTTGCACTGCACATTGACGAAAAGTTGTGAATAGAATGTATTAAAATTTTTCAAATGTTTCATTTGCGTATAAAATTTGTATTTTCCATTAGCATTTTTTGCAAATATATCGTTTGAAAAAATAAGAAGGATTTTTTAAGAAAATTATCAAAATATATTCCAGAATATTGAACACTATTATCACATAGAAAATGCAAGATCTTTACTTTCTGAAAGTAATTTGTGGTGTATGCATGTTCTTCCTATGGAATGCTACTTGAAGAGAATAGCAATGTTTTTTACACAATCCACTTCCCTTGTAGCAACAACATTATTCTGAATTTATCAAGAAAGTAAGGCTACTTTCTTTAGAGGTGTATTTTTTTGTATGAAACGTCTGGAAGGTGTTATTGGCATGGAAAGAGGTGCTAATGAAAATTATAGGCTACGTAATGTGCTCTACTTACATTTGTAAGGAATTCCTACAAGTAGTTCAGATCCGTATTTCTCGAATTCAGCTTCCTCCAAACAAATTTTATTAAGGAATGATGAGATATTTCTTAGTAAAATCAATAATTCTATAACATATTATTTATATGTCTCAGATATCATACATACAATCCTTGAAAACTAAGCCAAACAATTTCATGCGTTACGGAATACAAAAGTTAAAATATAACACCAGTAATCTTCGCTACATATTGTAAACGACTTACAACTCATACAATGCGTAAAGTACTTGAGATTGTTAAGGAAATTGTGTTCTATTATTTTCACATGGATCTTGTGACTTTCGTGTAGTTCTTCTTCGTATTTTCGACGATAGTGTAATTGACAGTGACAATTGCAATTGCCAGAAACGCCTTCAAAACAACTCCCACCTGCAGCCGCTGAAGGCTAAGTGAATTGCGCCACCACGTCGAGATAGCCGGTGCAAAATGCTGCTCGAGCGGGAACAACACTGATCTCCAGACATTATTGATAATTGAATCTCTAATAATGAAAGAATGTGTACGTTTTCTGAGGGAAGAGGAGAGGACAGAAATGAGGAAGGAAAAACAGTATGCGGTTTGTCAGGGTCCGTTTGTTTAGATTTTGTCCCAGCATTCGAATAATATCGATTGGTGACACGATGGAAAAATGTTTGATCAGAGATTCTTGATACAACGGCTGAACTCGATCCTCGACCTCTCTCAGCCGGTTTCTTTCGACTCCAAGTATGGAATTTTCAAACATTTTCTTCTGGCAGTCACAGCACCAAATGCAATTGCCCGAAACACCTTCAAAATTCCCGCAGCAGGCAGTGAAGGCTGAGCGAACTGCACCATAACGAGTATCAATATATGTCGTCGGTATGTCGTCGAAATGTCGTCGGTATTTCGTCGGTATTTCGGCGGTATTTCGTCGGTATGTCGTCCGTATGTCGAGGTAGCCTAGCATGGTGCCAGGAGGCCCACGCAGAAGCTCGAAGCCCCAGAGCGGGAAGAGGCAGCCCATATAGAACCATGCGGATGGTTGGTTGATATTTCCGGATACGTCATCTGCTACGGTCATTATTCCCGTAAGTGTAGTGCATATATATCACGTAAGGTAGTGGTATTCCTTCACCGCTTGGACGTGACATTCATGAAGCCGGCGGGGTTCTCTTCCTGCAGGCTTCTCGCCCAGGGAGGCACCGCTACAGCCGGGAGAAGTTCTATGCTCCCCCTCCAGGCAGTGACTGGCTCCCAGCCCTGAGCTCCCTGAACAGGTTCCCTTGTACAACATCGTGTATGTATTTTCCAAACATTTTCCGCTGGTCGGGATGGCCGAGATCGCTAGGCAGTAGTGCCGGGTCGCTGGTTCGAGTCCTGCCTCGGGCATGGTTGTATTGTGTTCGTCCTTTCACACCCCTATCATCATCGTATCGTGTCATACTCATAGTTACCAAACCTTTACACGAAATAGTGGTCTCTAATGACCTAGTAGCTTATGCGACCTTAAATAACAAAAACAAACATTTTCTACTCGCAGTCACAGCGACAACTGCAATTGCCCGGCACGCCCTCAAAGCAAGAGGCCGCCGGCGACGGCTGTGCGAACTGCACCATGACGACGAGGTAGCCCACGATGGTGCCGAGGAGCCCCACGCAGAAGCGCAGGTCGAGCGGGAAAAGACCGCCGGCGCAGAAACGCACCGGCCGCGCGCGCAGCTGCAGCAGGAAGAGTCCCGCCTGGCGCTCCAGGGGACGCCGGCCGCGCGCCGCCAGCAGCAGCGCCGCCCCGGCGCCGCTCGCCCGCTCGCCCGCCGCCGCCGTGGCGCTGCCCGCCACCCACGCCGCCACCAGGGAGTAGGACGCGTTCAGGAAGCCGCAGTGCAACATGTACACGTAGTGAATGGTCGGCAGGTTCTTCTGAGCGCCCAGAATCGAGAAGTAGAAACTCGCCACGGCAATCAGCACTGAGATGATGTACAGGAACAATAACGTGCTACTGAACACTTCGTCGATTGCTGCACATGTCTCTTGCAATAAGAAATGTATGTACCGTAAATCGCAGATCTTCCTTTCGATCCGGCTCGTTTTTTCGAAGTACTCTGTGCTATTCTTCACGTTATATATCTTGTATCCCTTTACGAGAATCAAACTGTTGTCATCTATTTGTCTAGTGCTTCCATGTAATTGCGAAGCTAACGACAGAATGTTTTCAACATTCTTCTGGAAAAAACATTTCATTAAAATAACTAGGCTGCAGAAGATCTGAGAAATTATCAACACACAAAAAAACCACCAATATCCTACAATAGCTGTGACAAAAGACTTCACCCAGAGTTGCGAATTGATTAATGCTTCACAGATTGAAAATATTAAAAGTGTCAGCAAAATAGTTATAACGTAAGGTCGCCGCACCATACGTGGCAAAGCGGGCGGATTCCTCATGGAGCGCTCTGCTTCCGACAGCAAGCAGAGCATACGGTTGCAGCGAGCGAGCCTGGCGGCCGTTAGGGAAGATAAACAGCTGTAGATAGGAAAAGTCAAACCTCCTGCATACATTCCTAAAGAAAACACTTGGTACAGCACAGCTGGTCCTGCAGTAATCACCAATTCGTTTTCATTGACCGATGATTTAATCGCAAACGCCGCTACTAACAAAACGCAGCTGATGAGAAGTGAAGAGACAACTCCGCAAGGAGTGCGAATGAGTTGTAAAGGCTCCACTAGCCTATACGGAGCTATTCCTATGGCTTTGGCCACTTTCATGAGCGGCAACAATCCCCGAATACACCGAGGCAAAAGATCTGCGTCCATGATGTTCTCGTTTCTGTTGAGAATATGCTCTTGAATGCCGTTGCGTGTGGGTACTGTGACCTTCAGAATGACCTGTTCTAATACCTGAACATCACTTGCATTAAGAAGTACTTGCCTCGTTCGATTGAAATGATGAAAGGGGCCTGTTTGGGAATTATTCAACCCGATTAGACCAGCTCATCCAATTAGAGACATACTGGAGATATATCTTTAATAAATGCATTGTTCCTTTACCGAGTTCACTATTCAAACTTTCAAATAAGTCATACATCTGTATAAATGTGTCGTTTCAAGCCGCCATATTAAAACATATATTTCACTTTAGGGAGGGAAAATTATAACCGTTCTATTATGAAACATTTCGTCAACGTTCTGTTACTTTTTTACTTCCATTCTTCTAATTAACAAACAAGACAAGTGAAAATATATTACGGTATCTATAAATGATAAATTGTAGTGATAACCAACGAACACATACATCGACCTCGCCCCCTTCTGAACCTTGTTAACCTTAGGTGAAGAATCGATATTCCATTCAAGGGATGGGCTAAGTAATTACAATGCCTTGAACGAGCTCTACAATATCATAATTAAGGAATGTATCTGGTGCTGAGGTGATACAAAAGGGAATGTCCACCTTTCCGACATGATTTCACGAGGCTTCTTCACAACAAATTTAATTAATAATTCAATTTAAAAGTTAATATTAATAACTAGACCACACAATATAGAAGCATTATTTTTTTAAATAACCAATCCACCTTGATCATGAAATACATGATCAAAACAGTAAGATATGATAATATATCTTCTAACTACTCGGTACAGACTTTTAAAGTATCTCTTCAGAGATGAAAACATGGTACAACGATGCGAGAATGTTGCTAGTTTCGAACACCAGCTTTTAAGGAAATAAAGATAATGCACTATGGTACAGAAATTACATTCCGGACAGTGAGAAATGACATTTTTTATTATTAATATTAATTTGTATAGAGAAAACGTGTATAGAACAATTTAAAGTTCCACAGAAAGCAGAGATTGAGTGCGAGAAATCAGAGAGACATCAAAAACATTGACTCTTTAAGTTTGTACATGTGCTAGTAAAATTTATACGTGGCCAGAGCCTAGTTAGTGATTACGCTGTTTTAATTCAAAATACAACAGACGCATTAGTATACCAGAATAATAATGAACTGGCCGATTCAAGAATTAGTGAAGTCGGTTTGCCTGCACTGTGAAGCCAATCAAATATAATGGGCTTGCAACCTGTGTCACTGGCTTCTCCTCAGTGGTGGCCGAACAATACAGACCTCGTGCGACGTAAAAATTTTAAAACATAATTAAAATAATTTTGTGCTATTTTTACAACATACACATTTATAAATTTGTCGTTTTACGCTCCTCATCAGCAATCTGTGGGGTTCTGTTTAAAAACTCGGTATCTCTGAAATAAAAAAGGTTAGGAAGGTTAGAATTTATGTAGCTTAAAATGTTATCCTTGCACACAATAGGTGTTTTTGAATTTATTTTTCCGTTTGATGAAAACTACATAATTCAGTTTATTTAACTACACACATGTATTATAAACTCATTAAATAAATCTAAAGGTATCCTTCAACTAGCATTGTGGTTGAGGAAACCGACGTAATTAGAAATATTAAACATTAGTATGTTCGATAATTCTAATTTTAATTGTATAAGATATTTTAATGTTATTAAATTTATCAATTAAAATGTTTTTTATTAACGTAGATGAGACAACATGAAATCCGACGATTCAACAACTTTTATATTTTTTATAATGAATATATTATTTTAATATGAAAATTGGTTGACAATAATTTTACATAATAAAACGTAGAAAAATACTTTTAAAACTATTACGTAGTTCATCACTGCTCATTGCATTTGCTGTCTACTGCATAATCTGAGCCGATTACATTTTCCATTCATATTATTGGAATAGAGTAAAACTATTTGAAATTCCAATTTCCTCTCATATCGTAATCATTTGAACTTTACTGTTACCTTCCTATCAAGTTACGAGAGGAAAGAACGCTGTTGTAGCCCTGCGTCTTTGTAGCTCTGAGCCAAAGTTCTTTGGATCCAGTCCTTGTAGTAGGCCACGTCAGCGTATACGCCTGGGAAATTTTCATAGGCACATCCGTTGCCAAACGACACCACACCGGACAGCTTTCCGTTGCACACCAACGGACCTCCGGAATCGCCCTGTGGCAAAGAAGACACGCGTTCTACGATCATTTAGATTACAGGAGGCCGATAATGAAAGTACTGGACATAAGAAAGTTCTAGAAGTAATAAGTGAAGCGTGCGGTCCGACAACAAGACAGGCGCCACTGAGAATACACTCTTGAGATTATAATGTCTCTTCTTAACGTATGTACGTGTTTCGTTGTTCCACTCAACATTTCACAACCAATAGGTTCTTCTATACTTTGGTTTTTATTTCTTGGCGTGTGAGGGTTTTTCTTCACGTTGGAATATCTCACGGCATTTCGCGTCGTGCCTCTAGATGTCGCATGATGGCCAGCACTGCTCTATGCGGTCGCGATTATGCGACATCTAGCGGCACGACACAGAAAGACGCGAAATGCCGTGAGATAGTTCATCTTCAAGACAAGCCCTCACGCACCAAGAAATAAAAATTCAAGTATTATAACATGTTCCACAAATAACTCACAAAACGAACTTCATTCATTAAAAGAAATTCATTGAGAAAAAAACAGAATTGTCTAATGTTAACTGCTGAAGACAACACTTTCTGTTAACAGATATATGATGGCATTAGCACTTATTAATATATTGATGGTTTGAATTGTCTCTTACTTACAACCGTGATAAAGTAGTCGTGTATCTCTTCACTCGTTTCCCAAAACCTTTGCGGAATTTAGTATGAATGTTGAATTACTACAGAGTCACTTCACGAGTTTGAAATTAATTGCATAACGTGGAAATATAAAAAAAAAGAAGATAGCTTACCGCACATGAGTCTTTTACTCCAGCGAGATAACCTGCGCACATCATACCCGGAATAAAGATGTACTCTTCATAAAGGTCACGACATTTATAGAAATCAATAAACGGAACATCAAGAGCTTGCAGCAAATCTGGATACACTTCATCCGGATACTGTAAAGACAATACAATTAGATTATGAGGTACGTAGACAACGCAACTGTCTCATTAATTGTAAAGACAAACAATTCATTAAAAGTGCTATAAAAGAGTGAGTATTCTATGATTAGGGAAAGGTTTCTTTTAGAGAAAATAGAGTTCTGAACGGTGATCTCACTTCATTCATTCGCTCACCCTCATTCATTTCCATTATTCACTCTCTTTCACTGATCAATTAGTCTGTCTCTCATTCACTCGCTCTCTCACCCACTCAACCTCCCATTAACTCACCCGTTTAACTCGTCCACTCCCATAAAATATTAACTAGCGTCTACCTCCCATTATTATTATTATTATTATTATTATTATTATTATTATTATTATTATTATTATTATTGTGACTTTTCGCCTTTCTTAAAATATATCCTATACTATGTTCTACCTTTTTGCTACTCTTTACGATTAGTTTTATTCCATCAAGCTACCCACGATGTTTCTATCACCACAATCTCAAGTTAATGTCATACAATAGTTTGTACTTACTTCAGTAGTTCCCCAGCCCGTGACGGTGCACTCCGCCGGCTCCTGAAGAGGGTCCTCGCTCAAGGCAATGGGGCTGATGAAGTTGCTGTTCAAGGGAAAGCCAGGAGATACCTGCAGGAAGGCGTAACTTATAGATTGGTACTTAACTTTAGAGAATCAGTAGAATAACTTTTAATTATGGTCAGTTACATTATGCAGTAACATGCAATTTAATAAAGGTAAAAAGAAATGAATTGTAATATGATAAAAAATAACTTTAATAAAGATGAAAAATAAATTAGGAAAGAAATAATCGATATTCTTAACAACTTTAATATTATATTTAAGAAAATATTTAAGAATTTATTGAATAATTAATTATATTTAAGAATATATTTAAGAATTACGTGTTTACGAATTAAGTTTTTACGAAACTGAAAAACTCAAATTTCTGAAACTATTCTAGAGTTAACGGGGAAAGGGGGGAAAATAAAATATGTACCCTATTGTACAACGTCAATATTGATAAATCGCTGAACAATGAAAAGGAAAAAAAGCACATTTATTACAGTAATTTTTTGCCTCAAGCCACTACACAAAATCAAGACAGCACTTATTGAAATCAAATTAGCAAACCGTAACTGGTGTTGCTGTATTTTGTAAATTCCCCAGACTCACTCAAACTTTCCTTCCTATAAGTCTAAACTGAAACTCACTCTACGAAATTATACCGCGTTTTACCAGAATTGCACTTTACCAAATTGTTGCAATTAGCACCAACTTCTGGAATAATTCTCAATTACCCAGTAGATTTTTAATTTTTTATTGGGGTTGGGGACGTCGTAATCGAAAAATTATTTTGATCAGCATTTCCTTAATCCATCAGTAACATTGTTTTTCTAAAAAGCCAAATTTCTATTGTACTATAGTTGCTCAAACTTAACGTTACAATCCCAGGAATACAGGAATTTGTTATATTATTCATGTAAAACCTTGGCTTATCTAAATTATAGTTTTTGAAAATGGTACTACACATGCAATCTATAACGGCAATGCAATCGAGAAAGAATTAATTCCGACGAATTCATGATCATTCCTTGAATTTTTAATTCCTGCCGCATCTTTACTTACCCGCAAAATAGCAATGTCGTTCAAGTAATAAAAATGTTCGTAGTCTTCATGCTGATAACTTTCCTCTATGGTCACATTAACGCGGTTTGGATCAGCTGCATTTCCCAAGTCTCGAGTGCCTGCCGCAATGAAATGCAGAAAGAGGGGCCGCCTGCACACAAATTAAAAAGAGTGTATTGCATGAATTGAACAATACAAGTCTTAGTGAATGGATTAATAAAAATTAAGAATCGTTTGATGTAAATTGAGATCTTTTTTATTTATTTACGTGAAAAACAGTTAAAAACTATGTGTGACGTGCTATGGGAAGATGTTAATTTGAAGTTACATTTATGTCCAGAAGAGAAACAATGGGTCTTCTCAGCATTTGCTCAAAGATCAGGGAAACTGGACGAAAACCTGATCGAGATTGGACCCAGAAGCTGAAGTACAATACTTGTTACAGGTTTTTTTAGAATTATACAATCCAAATGGTAAAAAATACACTAAATTTTGTTGTTAAAATTAATATTACTTTCGTTTTGGATGTTCGGTATAGCCTCTAATTGTCTACAAAGAGTTGTGCAGCAGAAAAGATTTTACTTGAGACAAACTTTTGTATCGAATTGAATCGTTTAATGTCATTTTGCAAGTTGTAAAATAATGAACATGAATTGTATGTGAATTTTTGTAATGAGCTGTTAATACTGTCACCTGATGAGTATGAATACAACGTCGAGTGTTGTAGTTATAGACATAAGCGTTTGTTGAAAATATATTCCCATTAAATAAGTCATTTTTGACAAAAACTACTGATTCATACATCAAGAGAGTAGGTAAAGGCAAAATACCTAGGTTAATAAAAAGAGGTTTACAAGAATCACGTGGGTGGGATTTGTTTATTATTCGTACAATTCTTTTTTGTAATCTAAAAGTATAGTAGCTATAAGATGTATTTTTCCAGAGTATTATGCCATATCTCAGACGGGAATAAACATTTGCGAAATGTATGCACAAGGAGCAGTGTGTAGGCTGTCTGAATTTGTAAGAATTCTGAAAGCGTAATATAAAGAACTTAATTTAGTATTCAATTCATTTAAATAGACATTTAAGGTTTGACTGAATTGAAAGACCTAAAAATTTCGTTACCTTAGCATCAGTTCATGGCACACCGTTCATTTTCAATGGAGAACAGAGCTGTTTATTTGAAATGAAAAACTACATTGAAACAGTTTTCTTTAATTTACTATTAATTTGTTATAACAGAATCATTGTAATGTAAACGGAAAACCATTGTAATGTAAATTATTTAACGTAAATTGGAAATAAGCTTTACGAATGTGTAAAATATAAATATTGAGTATTTATCTCACCCATTTCAATGAATATAAACACATCACTTCATAATATGCGCTTTTTTCCCTAATGCTCACTGCTCCTCCTCGACATAATTAGATTTGAATGCGCTGTTTAATTTAATTTATATTAAATTTTTCTTGAAAGTGAAGAATTTATTTTAGCTATTTTTTACATAATAATGTTTCGTGAATGTTAAATTAAATTTAAAAATATAATATTTTTAAATACAATTTTATGCTTTTTCATAATTTTAAAGCATAAAAAGAAGTGCAGCAATATTGGCTCCAGTTTCTTCGAAGAACAGACCTTCACTCATTATTTCCAAATGTTAATATCACCTTCCTCTTATATACAAGTATTGTATACAAGTACTTGTATGTGTACACAAATTTGAAATTGTTCATCTGAAAGATCGTTTTCGGTTTTGAAGCGTGCCAGAAACTACTGAAGATTAACATTGGTCGAAAGTATATTAAATTCACTTTCCATTTTAGCATAGAAAAATATATTTCACTTCAGTTAGATTGTAATATTTTCGACGATTTTGCAAACCAAAAAGTTCGTCAAGAGCAATTATGTATGATTACAATACATTATTGATGTATAATTAAAACCAGTTTTAAAATAAACAACCATAGACGTTATTTGTAATTATATTTATAAATTTTCTGTCTTGTGACATTAAAATAAAAATTCATAACCGGGAGGAGGGGGACCATCAAAAAATATTTGCCTTGGGTGGAAAATTACATAAATCCGCCACTGCAACATGATATGACTTCTTTTTATCGCGCTCCATTCAAATGTATCTGAGTGTAGGTAGATTTACTACATGTTACACCTTCGTTAAGTAAATCGAGGAACATTTACCCGTAGAGACAGTGAGCTGCAGTCAAAACATGGTATTCATCGATAATGGTGGCACCGCATATGTGTTTCGTTGCATCTATGTAGCGGAACTGTTCTTGAATTGACACCTGCGAAAACATTGCTGATGGAAGTATCACATAATAAAAAAATGTGAACTCACTTGTGATATTGCAAAGTCACAATTAGTCATTAGATTTATATCTCATTTTAAAGTTTTCAAACTGATGTTTTCACCTTTAAGAAATATGATAAAACAAATATATATTTTCAAACACAGGTAGTTCACGACAAAATTTGAAAATCTTCAGTTGACAATCCACATAATTTCGCTCCTGTGCATTTATTGTGATGTAATTTTCAAATATTTATTGTTCACAAATTTTATATTTCTCAATTTCTGTGAATTTCCGTTATCATTTGAAAATTGATGATAATCATTGCTCCTACGACTTACCTGATACGGAAATTCGCCATTTTCCGCGGTGCGACCATTAATAATTGACCTCCCATTAGCAATATTGCTTTGAGGAACTGAAATGTCAAAAATTAATTAGAATACTTTATGTTTTTGTGAGATAAATTCTTTCATATTATTTCAAACAAATGTTTTGAGATTCCAGTCACGTAAACACCTATCTCCAGTACTGTGAATTATTATTTGCGCTTACCAAATTGTCCAAAGCTGGTGGCACAAACTAGTAGCACAAATGAGAAAATCACTAGCATTTTGCTGCCCAACGAGAAGTCTTCAACAACAGATGCTTTCTTCACACTATCCTGATTATAGGTTTCAGTTCTAATTTATATGAAGACTAGCGATAAGGATTGATGAATCTGTGTTATTTATCAAAGGTTAACAGGTTGTTCATTTTCACAACATAAGAGTGTCTTATCATGAGACATTTTTTTACACCACTTAGTATTTTGATTATTATCGAAGTGAATATTTGTTTCCTTTACGCTTGGAAATTCCTTTTTTACGTAAACACATGCGAGTAACGTACAATTTTCTTTGG
The DNA here is from genome assembly GCA_017312745.1 of Gryllus bimaculatus. NCBI lineage: Eukaryota > Metazoa > Arthropoda > Insecta > Orthoptera > Gryllidae > Gryllus > Gryllus bimaculatus. The sequence goes on from BOPP01000174.1 coordinate 2,407,434, forward strand.
AGTTCCCCAAGACTCAGAATATGACCATCTTTTTAACATTTTCTCCAAATTATGACTTCTTTGAATGCAATTTATTAACACGAATAATTCAACATTCAAAATATTAGTGAAGCTCTAAAGGTTACACAAATAGAAATAGAAAGGGATAATATTTTCTACCAAATACTATTTGAATTATTATAATAATCATTTTTTTTATTTGTACCACCTGTAGTCCTCAGTGGCTTGTTGGTTAGCTTCTTGGCTTTCCACGGCACAACCCCGGGTTCGATTCCCGGTCGGAGCAAAAAATAATTGTGCACTTTCCTTGCAATCTCCCAGCATCTGTTGCGTATCGATGAGAAAGCTCACTTCTTCAGTTGATAATACCATACAGTGTAGAAATGTCTACGTGCGTACCCCTTAACCAATACCGGCAAAGCCGGGACGCTGCTAGGAGACCTTAGCTCGTAAAGAGCACTTGTTGCAAAGTACGCACATACGTACGAGTACATACTATAACCTACCGGGACGTTGTTTGCATGCAGGATTGCATGTTGAATAAAACACATACAGAATTAATTTCACAATACATTTCATTAAACTTTACTTTTATGATGAGCATGCAAATGAATGAATTTACAAAATTACTACAATTTATGATTTTAGATATTGCTACTTACTAGTTTTATTGGCGTGGTTACAACAAAAAAACATTAATTTGCCGCTACAAATAATGTATTGGTGGCATCTAGCCACTCACCTTCCTTCGTAGAGCAGTCTCTCCTCCTTTCAGCGGGAAAGTTGAGACGATAGGAACCCGATTAAGGGTCATTCACAAAATTCTTACTGTTCAATGGCGTGGTGAGTTTCTTCCTGAACGACTGGGCGTCGGCCGGGCCTGCGGCGGGGGGAGGCTGGCACGCCCCCACACTCCGTCACAGCCGCCCGTGGCGGTCATGCGTGATGGAGCAGCCAACGACACGCACGGTCGTCCCTCACTTGTTCACCCAGGCCGGACACAACAACGCAGCACGAGCTCTGAACCCCCTCGGCGTCGGCGACGTCGCGTTAACGTGCCGATCGGCTAAATTCGATTCGCGAACCCGGCGGGACCGCAGTCAAAGTACCGGTCGGAGCACCAGTTAAGATGAGATTACGAGTTCTAAGCACGATTCTAGTGCCGGAAATAAGTAGAAAGTTCATGCTAGTGTGAATCAGTACTGCAATTCATTGCGAGTTCAAGCTAGAACGGAAGACATTACAAGTGCCTCTTTCAGATGTAAATTTGCATAAGTCAAGTTCAAGACGCATTCTCGAAGTGCAACAAAAAGCAAGTCATTGCAAGTCAGAGCTTGAGACGAAACCATGTGAGTCTTCAAAAGACAGAAACCGAATGCCTCTTCGAAAGACAAAAATAGAATGAATTTGGAGCCTCACACGCGACAGAACGAAGGTTTCAATCCCTTCCTCTGATCCGAGCGCCGTAACCTCCTTCCTAAAGTCAGATATTGGGAGCTGTGGCAGGGCGATCTTCGGACCAATGGTGCGTTTGCTCATGCGAAAAAAGAAATTTCCGTTGCATTTTGGGCGCCTTCCCACGTCGCCACGGCGGCGCACGTTCGTCAAGCGGCAAGCCTCAACGGACGCCGTCACCGCTGCACCCCACTGCCAGACCGCCGTCCGCCGCGGAAGGGGGTGGGGGTGTGGAGGGGTAGGTTTCGCCGACCCTCCGGTGACGACGAACAAAGGGACCGCAACAGGTAAAACGCCGGATGAGCGGCGCAGTGGGAATACCGTCATTTGAAGCTGTGTTCCGCTAGCGATGGTGCGTATACCCTTCTCCGCTTCGCGTAGCGAGAGTCCGCCGCCGCTTGCCGCAGCGGCTCACGCTCGCCGCTCGTGGGAAGGTCTCTATTTAAACCAATGATCTACCGTAGTAGATCTTCCGAGCGCCGTGACTCGTAAGTCGCGGCGCTCGGAAGAGCGCCGCGGTGGCAACGTGTGAAGGGGTAGTGAAGGTCCGTCACCGAACGACGCAGCAGCGCAAACCCGCCGCACGTGGTCAGATCTCCATTTAAACCAATGCTCTGTGCTACGAGTCGCGGTGTTCGGAAGAGCGCAGCGGTGGCAACGTGTGAAGGGGTAGTGAAGGTACGGCACCGAACGACGCGGCAGCGTAAGCCCGCCACACGTGGGAAGATCTCCATTTAAACCAATGCTCTGCTACGAGCCGCGGCGCTCGGAAGAGCGCCGCGGTGGCAACGCGTGAAGGGGTAGTGAAGGTACGGCACCGAAAGACGCAGCAGCGTAAGCCCGCCACACGTGGTCAGATCTCCATTTAAACCAATGCTCTGTGCTACGAGTCGCGGTGTTCGGAAGCGCGCAGCGGTGGCGACGTGAGAAGGGGCCCTTATCCTTTTGCTCGTGTGTTTATGAAAAGCCGCAGTGTCTTTTTGTAGTACCACACCCGCGAATGCTGCGACTGGCGTCCTTTGCCTCTCCCCTTGTCTTTATTGAAGGAAACATTTTTTTTTTCGACTGCGTGCATCGGGCGGGGCGGGTCCAAGAGCAAAGCAGCGGTTGTTTGACTCTCTTGAATCTTTTTGGCGGCGCCTGAACGCGGTGTGGGTACGCTATATCCTGATTCCCGGGGATGTCTCACAAAAAATAGACCGTCTCATGCAGCGGGTCCCTAAGGAGTCATAAAAAATATCTGTGATCTTGGCTGTCCGGGTGACGCCGTGTTGAAGGCTGTGTTACCGACGTTTCGACCATCCTGTCGTGGTCTTGCTCAGGGCTGGTATGGTAACGTGCCGAATGTTTCGGTAGATTTTTTAAAATTCCTCCCCGTAGAGGGTAGTTAGATGAAGTCGTAGGCTTCCACGACCAGAGTCATATGCGTGATCTGGGCTGTCAGGGTGACGCCGCGTCGAATGTTTTGTTGACTTTGATTGGGCGCTGCTTCAGCCAATAGTTCTCGCCCCAGACATGCATATACACCCGAGCGCTGACCATCACGGCGCATACCAGCCGTGAGGAAGACCACGACAGGATGGTCGAAACGTCGGCAACATAGCCTTCGACGCGGCGTCACCCGGACAGCCCAGATCAAGCATATGACTCTGGCCGCGGAAGCCTACGACTACATAAAAAATATCTGCCACCGCACTATTGTAGATTCGCGCCGGGCGGAGGGTGCGTTAGGCCGGGCTGAGTAGATCAAGTGCCGCCGAGTGCCGTTGCAATTAAATCAGTTCAATAAAAGAATTCGGACAAAATATGAATAACCCTGTACAAATACTTAAAAATGCAGGTAGCTAATGTTGGTGTTACAGGAAGCTCATTTTATTACATGTGCGCAACACATGATTATTATGAACATGTGTTAAATTCGTTTGAGAAATTTTCTCTATTATTTTACTACTTTAGGATCTTCTCTTCCTGGATTTGGAGGTTCCCTGAACATACGCAAGGGAGCTCGCATGTAGTTTCACACACTATTAAAAGTGCAAATAGACTATAAAGTACTTTGTTATTAAAACATTTAAAAAAATACTTTTTGGCTCAAGAAAGTTCTTGAATAACGTTCTTAACCACTTCCTTTATCACCAAAATCTACTTTATTTTGAATGTTAGTGTTAGAATACATATCAAAGTAAAAGCCAATGCAAAACCAGTATATTCGTTCATGTAATCAATTCTGTTTTCAATTTCGTCTTCTGCCACTTTCCCTTATTAATTGCAATTAGCATTTACGCGGCAACAGTTCGTATTTCATACCTATTCTTAAGCACGTTCGTTATAAATTATGAACAGAAAAATTGTTTATTTGTATGGTCATTATATACATGATCCGTGTGACATATTTAACTCGAGAAGCTCATGTGGGTGAAGAGGGAAAAACAACCAGCAGATGATCTGCAGCATATCAAATGTGATACATTTATTAAAAATAACGCACACTGAACATTAAATTAATCATATTTTAAGAACAATATGTATTGATAGTTTTTGTCTTCTATGCTCCATTCTCAGGTTCATTGAAGCTCATAATTCAGTTTTCGGAGGGAGTTTGTTCATACCCCCTTCTACATAGCTACGAGTCACCATTGTTGTGATCCAATCTCGATAGTACACAACGTCTGTAAAGACCTCTGGCAAGTGAATATGGGCCCAGGAGAACAGGCCCACCAACATCCCGTCGCAAACCAAAGGTCCTCCTGAGTCACTCTGCCGACGAAACACAGAAACAATGCATCAATTGCACATCGCACGTTCTAGCGAAATATTACTATTTGCAGATGTCTGCATAATATAACGGGTTATTCAATCAATAGTAGATGAGAATATTTTGCAGATTGATCGTGATAGACTACATTTCTGGGCGGAAAAATACCAGGACAATAAATAGGTCGAAAAGCAAAACCATCACGTCTGGTAGGGCAAGTACAGTGAAACCCAATACCGTTTAGGAGACGAAAATATTCCAATAAATTAAATAAACAAATAAATTCATAAATAAATTCGTAAATAAATAAATAAATAAATAAATAAATAAATAAATAAATAAATAAATAAATAAATAAATAAATAAATAATAAATAAATAAATAATCAATTCTCTCCCGAATTCCGTCATTTGTTTTGTAAATATGCTGCCTTTGGGTGTATTAAAACACAATAAATTGATTGTGTTTATTATTTTCAAAACCAGGTAAGTGATAGGTTGAGTCGCCGGACAAGGTGATCAACGGACATTTGGGTATCCAGTCTCTGGCGGCAGCGTTATATTATGTACGTACTATGTATGCATGCATATATGTATGTATGTATGTATTGATAGTTGCTGATAGTTTAAATTAATTATATGAACTTTTGTCTCTGAGAGAAAAAAATTGGAACTTTACTTTTAATATTTATTAGCCGAACAGATACGTCTGAAATAAATAGCTTGCAATATAAAGGTTTTAGTTTACAGTTGGTATTCCTTTTTACTCTACTTTGATCAGAGCAATATTGATGTACAGGGAATTCTCAGATGTTTTTGTATTACTATTAATGACATCTTATTAAGTTGAAATTTACAATGAAATGTTTATTAGCCAAAACTTTTAATATTTCATACTCTTAATTGAAAGTCATTTTATCATATCAAAATGTTTTGTTATTTGGCAATAAAAAATTTTGAAGTTATATTTTATTTCTATTCTCTACTGTTGAATAAAATACTTTAATCTTTTGTTTTACTTATTAGGTTTTTAACAATGATTCTAACGTATTTCGAAAAAGCTTCTTACCGGACAATAGGCCTTCGCGAATTCATCGCTGCCTACACAAATCATTCCTGGTTTTAGGAAGCCTCTTTGTTGTACTTCGTAAGCCAAGCGACATCTCTTCCAGTCGAAATGTGGCATAGACTCCACGTGCAGCATGCCGTCACTATGACTGCTCATCAAATTAGGCATCTGTAATAAAGCGCATGAATGCCATACCTTAAGTAAAATGACGTATATTTGTACATTGTTGAAGTGGATAGAGTACCTTGAACGTTGGCCCATAATTACGATTAATACATTGCAAACAATTACCACATAATAATTACCAAAACCTCATTTTCCAAAAGAGTATTCCCTATGAATGTAAATTCTATTACTCCAAGCTAACTTTTTTATTCTTGTTTCTAAAATACTAGTGTGAGGGATTCAAACTCAAAAATTCCTCCTTCCGAAATAATCTGTATCCACCTCAATTCAAATTGCTCGGTAATATATGAGATGTAGGACATTATTAATCAGTACTAGCAAAATGTGTACAAGAAAATTAGATACTCTAAGCATTGCTCGCCCAAGTGTTCATATTACACGAGCTCCCTAGATTTTGCCCAACGTCGAATAGCACGGCCTGTTGACAAACTTAGCTCCAACTTGGAACGTCATGTACTAATTTACAATGCCGGCAACATATACCTCGTACCGCCAAAATAATCGCAAATATCATGCCACGCTCTGACGCGTTAAGTTCATACCAAAAGTTGGTAGGCCCTTTTTAGCCGTGAGGTAGGCCGAACCATCCTCCCTCTGCGCTCTATACACTGTGAAATATCAAAATAATTTGTGAGTACTCAAATAATGCGTATCCATGTCCGAATTAAACGAAAATATCACATCTACCGGACTACAATTATGTTCTAGATAAAATATTTACAAGAAAATCATAAAAAAACATTTTAAAAAAATAGGTTCAGCTATAAATTACTTAAAATAATTAAAGACGTCATTGCCAACAATATTATTTAATGTAAGAGCAGCTTTCGATGGCTAAGCCATCGAAAGCTGCTTTTACATTAAATAATATTGTTGGCAATGACAAAGTCTTTAATTATTTTATGAAAAATGCCAAAGATATCACACCACAACACCTATATAAATTACTTCTCCATTAAAACCCTTCCAGTGTCTGGTGTACATTCTGTATTTGGATGCATAAAAAGTGGCTTTGTAGCTGCTGTAAAGATCATTGCCAGATTAAGAATTCGTCCTTTTTTTCTTTAATTATGCGTGTACTAACTACACGAAAATATGTCTCAATTGTGGGTGAAAATTACTCACCATCATGTTCTTTCCCCAGCCTGTCGCAATGCATTCATGGTCGCCCACCTTGGGCGTCTTGAAGTGCACTCTAATCGGCCTCACAAAGGGACTATTCGTTGGGAAACCTGGCGTCACCTGGCAGACACATTCTCATCAAAAAAAGTTTATTTTTTTAAAACTATTTTGTAAAAAATCCTCTTTGTTTCAAAAAAGGAAGAAATAGGTAGGTCAAGAGTGATACGGAAGGATGTAATGGATACAAAGGAAAAAATGGATGTAGCATCGCTAGTTTTACTTTCTCGATCTTACTTCATAAGAATAGATAGTATTGTAATCGTGCGCTGGAAAAGGGAAACCGAAAAGCTCTTATTGCAGGGAACTGATATCGAAGAAGTAAATCGATCTTGTTCTTACTCCTTCCTCTAACCCCTTATCAATTACGTCCACTAACTTGTGTAGTTAGAATCCTAATGTCTGTTGTGCGTCTGCCCGTCTGTCTGTGAACGACACTCGCCTCTGAAGCGTAAGCTTGATTTTCGCCAAAACTGATATTCTGCAATCGATCTGACGGCTCCTTAAAATTCAAACGTATATTTCGATTTTTGGGGCTACTTTTTACATAAAGCGTCCATAGTTTCAAAATTTTCTCAAAAATGGCTGGAAGTTTTGTTAATTTTTACCCTCTAATAGAGAAAAAGACGCCCAAACAAAAGGCATAGGACGCATTTTAGATTCTGGCTACTTCACGTGTTAGAAGAATTTGTTTCTATATTTAGAAAATGGATATATCCGCTTTTTCGTTACTAGCAGCCAGCAATAGTTCTTGTGTCGAAAATTCGGTGTTTTCCAGCACACGATTACAAAACTTTCTCTTCTTACATTAGTAAGTGCGAGAAAGTAAAAAGTACAACATAAGGTAATCAGAGATTTTTTGAATACAGGCAAAAATACACTAAATATACTTACAGCCACTCTAATTATTTAATTAAACCAGCATTTTTCCATTCAATGAATATTTTTGTCAATTTATCACTTTCTATCATATAGGAAATTTTAGAACAAGTTTATACTTGTTCAGGAAATATTTACAACAACAGTTGCTTTGACTAGTTTACGAAAACGCCAGGAATAAAAAATTATTCTCAACAATGATTGTTAACAAACTTATTGAGAGTACATCTGTAGTGTACGCTGTAGATATAGATGTGCCGATAAAATGTTTCACAGCAATCAATGTTTTTTAATAGTTTTTGAAAACGTTTCTGTGAAAACTTAAAATTTTTAGAACAAGATATTTTTTGTAACAAAATTATTAGTTTATTACGATTCCGCTTATTTTCCACCGTCTCAATTAATTTCCATCGTTTTTTCCGCTGTCAGCGGAACTATCGATTTCCCACGGTACGAGTTGAAACTTCACTGAAAACGGCAGGAATATCCCCGATCTGGCATCACTGATCGCGTCTTTCCGAACTGTACCATCACATGGCGCGTAACACTTCGTCACGGCAGCTCTGAATACAGAGATTAACAGATTAGGTTTACATATCGAAAAAGGAGGACAGGTAGGACACTTTTGATGGAAGAACACAACATACAAAAGGAGGACTGTTCTCCCTAAAGGAGTTGTCACCTTAGGATTATGTGAAAGTATTCTTGCTTTTCAGTATAATCTGCTGCAAATACTAAAACCGTTACATTTATTCAAATTTGCTTAATTTGTAAAGTAAAATATTACAACTGTTGCTACCTATGGGAAAAAATACAGATATGCACTACAGGTGCTTCGTTTGAATTGTCTGCATTGGACTTCACTGTTGTAGCACCTGAATTTCTTTATCTATCATAGTCGGTTTCAATGCAAGTCCGTCCAAAAGTTTATTTCTTTCCACCGCATTTAAAAGAAATAAATGAGTTTATTAGTTATGTTGCCTTGAAATTCACATATTTATTAATCTGGCACACTAAATTCCTCGGTGATATTTTTTTTGGGTTTATGCTTGCTTGGCCCTTCAGTGGCGCTGTACGTGTGATCACGTGCGGCCACTCATCGACCTTTCCCGTGTTCAATACCCAGTATTACTCACGGAACATTTCTCGAACGATGGCCTTGCTTCCCCCTCTCTGGCACAATAAACATTAGAAGAAAAAAGCTCGCAGCGAGCACTGGTGTCAACATTCCAAACACATCTTCACTGGCGTGAAATAGAAACGTGTTTCCTTTCAAGACGAGAACTTCTGTCCTTGATTTTCTCCCAAAAATCTAAAGAAATGACTGAAGCAGGTGAAGATGCATCACAGAAGATACCTCAAACTCATGAGAAAGTTACAACGCAAATTATTAAGAAAGTTGCGAAGGCATGACTGAATCTCCAGAGATTGGCATTGCTTCATAAAATCTAGTAGCCGATTTCGTAACTAATGTCCCCACTCTACTCGCATTTCTTCAATCCATCGTCCAAGAAACGTTGCGCGAGTAATAACACTAACACACCTCTTAAGTTGAATAATTCAATTATTGACTAACGAGCACTCACTCTTAAAAGAGCAATGTCATTCTCGTAGAAAACGTTGTCAAACTCTTCGTGCATGTAAATGTTCGATATGTTTACGACAATGCGGTTGGGGTCGGTAGGCACTGACAGATCCCGTGTTCCTGCTACGACGACATGATCCTTAGTTTGCTTCCTGTGAAATTCAAATCCGTGAGCACATTTTGTCAAGTATGTCATAGTCATATGATATCTTAAGCTTAGGGCCGTATTCACAGGCGTCACTTATAAGATAAGGAAATACTTAAGCTATGAGAAGTTACTTTTGATAAAGAAATGTTCATGCGCTTTTGGTATTCATAGACGATACTTAACATAAGTACGATTGCCACTGCGTCTCGTATGGCAACACCACATTGGCTGTCTCAAAGCCACTTGAATCCTGCCTGAAGTGTCCCATCAAGCTGGCCGAGAGCTTGTGTATTACTGGCGCAAGTTTTCTTGATACACGAGCTCCCTAGTCCTCACCCAGCGCTGAATAGCACGGCACGTTGAGATACTTGGGTTCGACTCGTACTAATTTACAATGCTGCCAACAACCACCTCGTACGTTCAAATCAATCATAGCATTTCTCGTAGCACGCTTTGGCGAGTTTAGTTCATGCCCACGGTTGGTACGCCCTTTTAAGCCGTGAATAGAAGCCGTAGCCAGAGCCCTCCTTTCTCCGCACCCCAGCTGTGGAAAATCAAGAAAACTTGTGCGTATAGTACTAGTCATATGTACTACTATGCGTCTATGAGAATCCATGGGGTAACCTAAATATTATTGAACTCAGTGCATTTTTAGAGGGTTTTACAGATCATGTAAATATAGCTAATTGCTACGAAGAACGATAAACCATAAAAATCCTTATAATCTTCAAAATCATAGCCCATTTCCATTTCTTTCAAGTTACGACTATTTTCAACCCACTATGAGAAGGTTCACTTACATAAGTGATGGCTGGATCTTTCTTAAAGCCATAAGGAATTTAGGCATGCGGATAAGTTGCAACTATGAATTGAAAAACGCTATAAGGAACACCTTAAGATTTTCCTTATTAAAGTGATTATTATGAATGCGGAACTTAGAGTTGCATTTGTAGTTTTATCAAACTAGCAACGACCTACAGTCTAAATGAAGGAGTTGGCTCCTAAACTTAATGAATGGCCTTCCTAACTTGATGGATTTGAGACAGAATAAGGATGTTATTCCCATCTTCTAGACAACTTAAATGCAGCAACATTTCTTTTTTATGAATAAGGACAAAATGTGCTACGAGCATTAATACCGTTTAGATTATATAAATTGATAGTAAAAATCATTACTTAAATAAATTTCCTTTTTATAAAATCAAACTTCTCATAATGATTAATTCATAATGTGTAGGGTCATTTTGTTCACTTTTCTAACCTCAAAACGATTTGAAACAATGTTGCTCCAACGAGAACACGATTTGGTTAAGCCATCGAAAGATTCAGAGGTGGTACGAACAAAAAATATTTTTTTATTGTGTTTGTCAAGAATTTAAAATATTTTTAAAGATTATTTGAAGAATGAAATATACTTAAAACTTATAACTAGATTTTCATGATTCTTGCTGTTTTCGTTTTAAAATAATGCCAAATTAAAAAGTACTACAAGAATTATCTCAACAAAAGATATTATGGTTTCCATAAATACCATATTTTACAGCTGCAAGCTTCCATCATCACTAGCGTTGCCACGTTACCACGTTTCTGACAATGTCAGAAAACAGAAGATTTGGATGAGGGCGAGAATACAAACAATGAAAAATCCCAATTTACGTTAATTATCCAAAACGTTAAATTTATTCTCAAATTTCAATATTTGAAATTTGAATAGTGTATTATTTAATTTTATAATTAATTTGCTTTGAAGGAGGAAACGGAAATTTATAGAGCTAAAATTGAGAATAATTATCAACGGACGTCTCCAAAATACTCGTACTATCATAAGCCAGGTATCCGGTATCAGGTGTCCGGTACCGCTAATTCGGAGTATTGTACAGCACTTTTAAATCTCGCGCCACTTTCTCTGGTCGCAGTGCCCGCGAGCTCTAGTATGTTGCCTAAGTGATGTAGAATATGTATAAGTACTTCATTGATCTCACAACATCTCAAGGTTGCTTAAAACATGAGGGCCCAAGTAAACAAATTTTACTTTGAGAAGTTGGCATTAAGACTATTACCCATGTAAGCAGTAACTAGTAGTCAAAACATGATATTCGTCAAGGACTATGCCTCCGCATTTAAGAGTCATCTTGTTTCCTGCAACCTCATGGATTGAAATCTGTGAAAATATGGAAAAAATATGAAGTTAGGCAAAAAAGAGACACATGTACAATTTTGACATAATGAAATTGCTTTATGGGTATTGGCCATTTAATTAAAATCCTGGATTGCCAACGTTTCGGAACTTTATTGTTCCCTCATCGGGGCTTACTATAGTTGACTGTTGAACAGTATGAAAAACTGAACCATCACTTGGTATAATGTTTTTCAACATTCAACGTTAGCTAGCCCTGATGAGGAGCAACAATGTTCCGAAACGTTTGCAACCTAAGATTTTAATTAAGAAACCAATAACCTTTAACTAATGATATAATTAATCTTGTGCCTTCTTGTGAATTCAAGAATTATCATTACATTGTTTAAGCTATATATAGTGTCCACGGAGGAACTAACAAAAATTCCAAAATAAGTAATAAGTCAATTGTAAGCACACTTTGTCTAATGGACTCCTTCGTGATCTTGAATGGCCGAGCCACAATAAGCACTCATATAAATATGAAATTAAACTATGTAAGTAGGGTGCTTTATACTTTCTCGGTACTGCTTACGCAGTAGAGAAATAGTTATGTAATGCTGCGCGAAAAAACGGCGAATTCTCGCAGAACAACTATTATTGCCGGGCCCTGATAACAAAAATATGGATAAATCCATTTGCTAAATTTAGAGAAAAAAAATCGTCTAACACGTGGGGTAGCTAGAACTCATATTCTGAATTTTTTTTATTCCGAAAAATCAATTGACGGGAAAGAGTCCGTCCGTCCGTCTGTAAATACCACTAGCGCCTAAACCACAAGTAGAATTTTCTCCGAAATGGATATTGCTCCGTCGACCTGGCTCGGCTCGAAGAGCGTCGATTTTAGAAAACATCCTCTAATATTTAGTGGGTACTTTACATGAAGCCCCACGGACGTTTTCTAAATTTTCTCAAATATTTGCTTGTAAGAATGTAAGAATAAAGTAAAATACACTTACAAATATGGCAAACGCCCTATCTTTACTGTTAACTATGAATTTTCGAAATTTGCAAACGTTTGATTTTCTTCGGCGTCTTCCTACAACTACAAAATTGAAGATTGACATTTTTCCTTCGAATGAAATTTGTTCTCCATATGTTGTTCCTTCAATTAGGTCATATACATTGTTTTGAAATATTCAGTAGTTTTCGCGCAATGTTTCGTGTCATATGTGCAATTTAAAAAAATAATAATACAATATTTTCTCGAAAACGGTTCCAATTTGTTTTAAACTTTCGGTACGGATTGTGATAAATGTACTCTATCAGATGACATAAACACCATATTGCTCTGTTCTTTGGTTCTTTCAAAACTTACAAAAACGCAATTGTTTTGACTATTATATTATAATTATTTACAAGTACATGTGCTTTATATGATGTCTCTTTATCGAAAACTCAAAAGTTTTCTGCGAAAACGAGCTCAAAATTTTAGTTTTTCAGAAACGACCAAATGCAATTTTCTCAAAAACGGTTCACAATGTTTTCAAAACATGACATGTTACAGTGGGATTACCACGATTGAGTGGAGTGAATCATGTTCATGATTTGTCAAAACGTCTGTGGGATATTTCCAAAACTAATGTCGATTCAGGCATTGACGCTTCGAGCGATAATATACACTCATAAAACAGAAAGCTCCCAAACTTTCTCAGATTGTACAAACAAAATGTGCAATGTTAAAGATAATGACGTCTGATTTTGTCTCGGTCTTGGTTTCTTTTCATATGGGTAATAAATAAATGTATTCGTGGGTTTAACATTTTTTTTCACTTTTTAAACACATAATAATTATTTTCCGGTTTGTAACACACGTACAATCACTACTATTAACATTAATGTTCTTGCGGTAGTGTATTTGTTTTTGCTTAAAGGCTGCAATGACTAAGTTTGAATATTTGTTTAATCTTCTGCTTTACCTGGTACGGAAACTCGCCATTTTTCGCGTACTTAGCGCTCATGATTTTAGCACCTCCATGAGCTTGTAAATCTGAAATCACGTCAGATCATCAATTTTGTTCTGCTTTTTTTTTAAAAAACTACAAAAAACGATTAATTCACTTACGGAGTTGTGCTAAAATAATGCCCCAAATTAAAAATCCGACTGAATAATTTATGAAAACCATCTCTTTTACCACTAGTCTTGAAGGAGTAAGATAATTTATTTTTTATCTTAAATTCCTGAATTTATTTTATTGGAATGTTGCCTTTATTCGTTTCAAAATATTGCATGCAATATTTACTGGAATAGTATCTGAAAAATGAAAGTACAAAAGTTGATTGTGTTACATTGAAAATTCAACTTGGGTATTAATGATAAATGTGATTATATTCTTCGATAGCTTAACAACTTCGTCACTTAAAATAAGTTTCAAAAAATAGTAGGAGTGTACATGCGTTTCAGTGTGAGTACTAAAGAATTAGATGAGTTATTCTTAACCTTAAGAATCTCTCAGTACGAAATTCGGTTTGTAATTACCAGAAATCACCAGACGTGTTTGTATCCCCCTCCACGCTCTCTATCTTTCTCTCTCTCCGTCAATCACACACTCACACTCACACTCACACTCCACACACATACATACATACATACATACACATATGCGCGCGCGCATATGCATTATCAAACGTTCGTTTGCCCCTCCCCATCTCTCTCTCTGCCTCTCTCTCTCTCTGCCTCTCTCTGCATCTCTCTCTGCCTCTCTCTCTGCCTTTCTCTCTCTGCCTCTCTCTCTCTCTGCCTCTCTCTCTCTGCCTCTCTCTCTCTCTCTGCCTGCCTCTCTCTCTGCCTCCTCCTGCCTCCTCCTCGGCCTCTCCCTCTCCCTGTTCTTGCCTCTCTCTCCCGTCTGCCTCTCTCTCTCCCATATGCCTCCCTCCTCTCTCCTTCTGCACTCTCTCTCTCCCTTCTGCCCCTCTCTCTGCCTTCCCTCCTCTCTCTCTCCCTCTGGCCTTCTCTCTCCCTCTGCCTCTCTCTCCCTCTGCCTCTCTCTCCCGTTATCTGCTCTTCCCCTCTTGCCTCTCTCTCCCTCTGCCTCTGCTCCCCCTCTGCCCTCTCCTGATCCCTCTCTCTCTCTCCTCTGCCTCTCCCTCCCTCTGCCTCTCTTCTCCCCTCTGCCTCCTCCTCTCTTGCCTCTCCTCTCTGCCTCCTCGTCTTGGCCTCGCTCTCTCTGCCTCTCTCTGCCTCTCTCTGCTCTGCCTCTCTCTCTCGCCTCTCTCTCTCTGCCTCTCTCTCTTGCTCGCTTCAATGCCTCTCTCTCTCGGTGCCCTCTCTTCCCTCTGCCTCTCTCCCCTGCCGCTCTCTCTCTGCCCTCTCTCGCCTCGCTCTCTCTCGCATAGCCTCGCGCTCTCTTCGTCGCCTCGCTCTCTCTCTCTGCCTCGCTCTCTCTCTCTCCTCGCCTCCTCTCTCTCTGCCTCCTCTCTCTCTCTGCCTCGCGCTCTCTCTCGCTGCTCGCTCTCTCTGCCTCGAACTCTCCTCTCCTCCTCTCTCCTCGTGACCATCAAGACTCTCTCTCTCTGCCTCCCTCCTCCGTCTCTGCCCTCTCTCTCTGCCTCTCTCCTCTGCCCTCTCTCTCCTCTGCTCTCTCTCTTCTGCCTCTCTCTCTCGCCTCTCTCTTCTCCTGCCCTCGCTCTCTGCACCTCCTCTCTCTGCCTCTCTCTATCTTCTGGCCTCTTCTCTCTGGCCTCTCTCTCTCCTGCCTCGCTCTCTCTCTGCCTCGCTCTCTTCTCTGCCTCGCTCTTCTCTCTGCCCTCGCTCTAAATCTCTGCCTCGCTCGCTCTGCTGCTCCTCTCTCCTCTGCCTCGCCTCTCCTCTGCTCGCTCTCTCTCTGGCCCGCTCTTCTCTCTGCCTCGCTCTCTCTCTGCCTCGCCTCTCTCTGCTCGCTCTCTCTCTGCCTCGCTCTCTCCTTGCACTCGACTCTCTCTCCCGTGCTCGCCTCTGCTCTGCTCGCTCTCTCTCTGCCTCGCTCTCTCTCTCTCTGCTCGCTCTCTCTCTCGCGCCTCGCTCTCTCTCTCCTCCTCGCTCGCTCTTTCTCTCTCCTCTGCCTCGCTCTCCTCTCTCTCGCCTCGCTCCGCTCTCTCTGCCTCGCTCGCTCGCTTCTTTGCTCGCCCTCTCGCTGCCTCGCTCGCGTCTCCCTCTGCCCCCTCTCTTCTGCCTCGCTCTCATCTCCGCCTCGCTCTCTCTCGCCTCGCTCTCTCTCTCTGACCCCTCTCTCCTCTGCCTCGCTCTCTCTCTGCCCTCGCTCTCTCTCTCTGCCTCGCTCTCTCTCTCTGCCTCGCGATCTCTCTCTCTGCCTCGCTCTCTCTGCGTCTGCGCTCGCTCTCTCAGCTGCCTCGCTCTCTCTCTTGCCTCTCTCCTGCCTCGCTCTCTGCCATCTCTCTCGGCCCTCTCTCCCTCTGCCGTCTCTGCGTCCCTCTGCCTCTCTCTTCCCTCTGCCTCTCTCTCTCTGCCTGCTCTCTCTCTCTGCCT
>BOPP01000174.1:2423354-2483621 GCA_017312745.1 Gryllus bimaculatus
CTCTTCTCTCTGCCTCTCCACCTCTCTCCTCTCTCTCTCTGCCTACGCTCTTGCCCCTCATCTCTCTGCTCTCTCTCTCTGCCTCTCTCCTCTGCCTCTCTCCCTCTCCTCTCTCTCCCTCTGCCTCCTCCCTCTCTCTGCACTCTCCCTCTCTCTGCCTCTCTCTCTCTCTCTGCCCTCTCTCTCTCTCTGGCCTCTCTTCTCTTCTCTGCCTCTCTCTCTGCCTCTCTCTCTCCTCTCTTCTCCTCTCTCTCTGCCTCTCTCTCTCTGCCTCTCTACTCTCTGCCTCTCTCTCTCTGCCTCTCTCTCTGCTGCCTCTCTCTCTCTGGCTCTCTCCCTCTGCCTCTCTCTCTCCCTCTTCCTCTGTCTCTCCCTCTGCCTCTCTTCTCTCTCCCCTGCCTCTCTCTTCTCTCCCTCTGCCTCTCTCTCTCTCCCTCTGCCCCTCTCTCTTCTCCCTCTGCCTCTTCTTACTCCCTCTGCCGTCTCCTCTCTCCCTCTGCCTCTCTCTCTCCCTCTGCCTCTCTCTCTCCCCTCTGCCCGCTCTTCTCTGCTCCTCCTCTGCCTCCTCTCTCTGCCTCTCTTCTCCCTCTGACCTCTCTCTCCCTGCTGCGCTCTCTCCTCCCTCTGCCTCTCTCTCTCCCTCTCCTCTCTCTCTCCCTCTAGCCTCTCTCTCTCCCTCTGCCTCCTTCTCTCCCTCATGCCTCTCTCTCCCTCTGCCTCTCCTCCCTCCTGCCTCTCTCTCCCCGTCTGCCTCTCTCCTGCCCTCTGCCTCTGCCTCTCTCTCTGCCCTTCTCTCCCTCTGCCGTCTCTGTCTCCCTCTGCCTCTCTCTTCCCTCTGCCTCTCTCTCCCTTCTGCCTGCTCTCTCTCTCTGCCTCTCTCTCTCTGCCTCTCTCTCTGCCTCCTCTCTCTCTGCCTCGCTCTCTCTGCCTCTCTCTGCCTCTCTCCTCTGCCTCTCTCTCTCGTCTGCCTCTCTCTCTCGCCCTCTCTCTCTCTGCCTCTCCTCTCTGCCTCTCTCTCTCTGCCCCTCTCTCTCCCTCTGCCTTCTTCCCTCCTGCCTCTCTCTCTCTGCCTCTCTCGCCTCGCTCTTCTCTCTGCCTCCGCTCGCTTCTCTGCCCCGCTCTCTCTCTCATGCCTCGCTCTCGTCTCTCTGCCTCCTCTCTCTCTCTGCCTCGCTCTCTCTCTCTGCCTTCGCTCTCTCTCTCTTAGCCTCGCTCTCTCTGCCTCGCTCTCTCTCTGCCTCGCTCTCTCTCTCTGGCCGTCGCTCTCTCTCTCTGCCTCGCTCTCTCTCTGCCCTCTCTCTCTCCTGCCCCTCTCTCTCTGCCTCTCCTTCTCTCTGCCTCTCTCTCTCTGCCTCTCCTCTCTCTGCCTCTCTCTCTGCTTTGCCTCTCTCTCTCGCCTCTCTCGTCTCTGCCTCTCTCTCTCTAGCCTCTCTCTCTCTGCCTCTCTCTCTCTGCCCTCGCTCTAACTCTCTGCCTCCGCTCTCTCTCTGCCTCGCTCTCCTCTGCCTCGCTCTCGTCCCTCTGCCTCGCTCTCTCTCTGCTCGCTCTCTCGCTGCCTCGCTCTCCTCCTTCTGCTCGCTCTCTCTCTGCCTCGCTCTCTCTCTGCCTCGCCTCTCTCTCTGCCTCGCTCTCTCTCTGCCTCGCTCTCTCTCTGCCCTCGCTCTCTCTGCCCCTCGCCACCTCTACCTCTGCCTCCGCTCTCTCTCTGCCTGCTCTCTCTCGCCTCGCTCTCTCTCTCTCTTGCCCTCGCTCTCTCTCTCTCTGCCTCGCTCTCTCTCTCCTCTCGTGCCTCGCCTCTCCTCTTGCTCTCTCTGCCTCGCTCTCTCTCTCTCTTGCCTCGCTCGCTCTCTCTGCCTCGGCTCGCTCTCTCTGCCTCGCCTCGCTCTCTCTGCCTCGCTCGCTCTCTCTGCCTCGCTCTCTCTCTCGTGCCTTCGCTCTCTCTCTCTGCCTCGCTCTCTCTCTGCCTCGCTCTCTTCTCTCATGCCTCGCTCTCTCTCTCTGCCTCGCTCTCTCTCTGCCTCGCTCTCTCTCTCTGCCTCGCTCTCTCTCTATCTGCCTGCGCCTCTCTCTCCTGTCGCTCTCTCTCTCTCTCTGCCTCGCTCTCTCTCTCTCTGCCTCGCTCTCTCTCTCTCTGCCTCGCTCTCTCTCTCACACAGACACATCCACATGTATACAAACATACATATACATACATGCACACACGCTCACCCATGGTCACGCGCGCACACATACACGTAATTACATAAACGCGCGCAACACACGTTAACACACAAACACTCACCGTCTAATTTAAAATTATGTTTGAAAATCAGTTTTACCTAAGGATGTATGGAAGCGTACCTCTGTGCACTATTTGCCTGCTGCTGTGTTTATGTACCAGCTACCACCGAACAGCTACCAGCCAGAGAGAGAGGAAAGCTAGATGATAATGTCATTCGCACTGTGTAAACGTCTATCGGTACGAAACTCCGATGAATAATGGTAAGACACTCATTGGTTTGCACCCTTATACAGAATATATTCTAAAACAGATGACTAGCCATTTGTGGAAGTGGGGAGGAAAAACAATCGCATTACAAAATAAATGAATTTCTGTAAACGAATGTGTATAAATGACAAATTTTACGTCAGCTAGTAGATATTGGTCAATTGATGATTTAATTGACAATTAATCAGGTTGTTCGACATTTTTGTTTGTAGAACATATTTCCATCAATAGGATATAATATTAGTATCACATGATTATATGTATCCACATGCAGCATGTCGCCAATTTGTATGGGACAACGTCGCTGACATACTATTCGTATATCATATCAAATATTCTCGCGGAATGTAGAACAGTGATCCTTATTTTATCAAGCTTCGTATTTCTATCTCATAATTGAAAATGTAAGACAGTAAGTGCTACACATTTTCAGAGCGATTATGGTATACTAAGAATAAATACTGCCTCCAAACATTTTTAATAGTATATTATGCCATTAGTATATAATGTTCTTATGAGTGCAAACAAGTAACATTACAAACGAATTGCATATGCAATTCTTTTGTATCATCAACATCATTATAAAATTATTTCAAAGGTAAAATGGTTACTGAACCTGGAAGTAGAATGGAATGTTATGTACAGAATGTAGGCCAAGGCCGACTGTAATAGAGGCGGCTGTGGTTGGCTGGGGTGTTTATTGTTCGTTGTGAAATGGATTTTCCAGAGGCAATAATTATTGAAATTACATGAAAGTAGAAATGTCAGTTATACCGAGAAAATCAGCTGAGAAATATGAAAAAGAATGTGATAAATTTGTAACTTGGATAGAAGAGAACGACGACAATTAGTGTTATAAAACAATACATTGAAGAGTCAGTATCAAATAGTGTTAGAATCGCCAGGACTGCTCTTCGAAATTGTATCTGGGAGATAGACGCTGAATATAGGGGGACCTTCAAAACCTCACACTTCAAATGAAACAACAGTTTCTGGAAGTTCTGGATTTTCTTTTACGAATGTTCCAAACTGCACACTTCATTTTCATTATTAATAAGTAGTTTTTGAGTAATGACTAGTTAAATTTATGTTTCGTAGTGTTTCTTTTGTCGATTTGTAATTCTTGGTTTCTGTGTCTTTCCCAATAGGCGGTGTGAAGGCTGCTTCTGTTGACATGTTATCTTATCTCCCGTCGTTCGCTTTTGTTGTCATCATAACGTGGTGAGCTTTCAGTTGTTTTTAGTAGCAAAATCTCCCATTTGACAACCGCAGAAGCCACATTTGGCTCATGGTAATATTTTCCTCACGTCCCATGCGCCATCAGTGGTTCACGATTGGTCTTCCCTTAGCCACCTGGTGAGTCATATGCAAGCTTCACTCTAGAGGTCTTGTGAAGCAATTTTGTATTAAATAGCAATACTCTTTTAATAACCATATGTTCGAGGTGATCGCAGAGATAAATCTTTTAGCATTTACGAAAGTTGTGATGGCCACAGTGTCAGAAAGGTTGTTTATATCGGGATAATCATTCAACACGAGGTTTTGACCTCAGACAAAAGTTAAGAGAAATGAGGCCCAAGCCAGCGTTCAGGGTTAAGGGTGGTGGCACTCAATGAGTTAATTGTGAAATGGGAATTATATAATTTTTTTTCTAAATGCCTCGGGTAGTCTACAATTATTGATTTCCAAACAATTAAGTGAAGTAATTTGAAGTCTCACTACTCAGTTTCAGTTGTCGCTACTTTTCCTCTTCTTTCAGTAATGTGATTAGCGTCTCTTTTCCCCAGCAGTCGCGTCGGGCAGAAAAGCAGTGGGTCAAACTGGTGGCCCCCAAACTTGCTGTGGCCCAGGCCAAGTTAAGTGCCACGCGCTCTTGAACAATTTTCCAGCGCTTGAGGTTTGGGTCTCGCTTTCCCCATCAGACGTCGCTCTCGGTAATCTCCGATCTATCTGATCGGGAGAATGACGGAGCGTGTGAGAGCGGACTATTATTTTGAATATTTTTAAACTTATGTAGAACCTTATGCAGAACTTATGTAGGTTCTTTGACATTCGACAAGCGTTTCATGGGACACGGGGTATTTCCTGCTCTTTGAAAATGCACCGCAACCAGATGGTTTGATACCCTGGAATTTGATTTGCGGGAAAGCCAGTGTTTTAGCTTTTATACCTGGGGAAGGAACCAGAAGTAATAAAAAACGCCTAATTACGTAACGTAGTTATAATGTCATATATCTAATCATTTTTACTATTGATTATTATATCTAATCATGTTTAGTATTGGCAACAAAGAAATTCAAAGAAGACACTTTAGTTTATTAATATGAATCAAATTTCATATGTTAAAAATGTGCCGGTAGGGGATTAGGAAGTTAGTCTTGAAAAATGAAGGAATCGTCAGGCAGTAATTGTAATAAAATTATAAATTTATTGCTTGAGTATTTACCATAAATAACATAATTTATAAATTAGACACACACATTCATTCAATGCTCGTATAAACGTTTACCTCTGTTTCCTCTTTGGGTCTTTACACTCATGAAAATGTACAATACAAACATTACTGGAGGCGTTGCGTACAAAAATTCCAGAAGCGCCCTGTTGCGTTGTGATCAGACAGCACACCGTCCACCGCTAATACTCGGGTTCTATTTCAAGCCATTCCAAGTGGAATTGTTTGGTAGATAAAACAGGTTTTCGGCCAGTGTTCCCTGCGAAAATGCAATAATTTCCTACTGGATCCTCTCGTTAACAAGGATTCTCAGGATCCAAGTGTCGCAGCGGAGGCTAGGCTATAAATGAAGGGCCAGCTGGGAAGGGCCATTCTACTTGAGCGAATTATCGATAGATAGGGTCCCGCCTTGGCCAACTGGAGAGGGGTAAAGGCGAGGGAGTGGGAGACGCCAACCCCAAGGCCCCAGTTACGGAAGACAAGAAGTAGATGCAATGCCAGGCAAGGCGGGGGTGCAACTTCGTCGAAACTGTCGTCTGAGGAAGGAAAACCCGAGTATTGTTTCATTAAAACAACAGTGTCCTTAATTTGAATTCATAGGTTTCATTTGTACATATTTTTTTTAACTCATGAAGCTGGAATAGGAACAACTTTGTGAATTTATACTGATATTTAAATCAATGTATCTGAGCAATGTTGATTTACAAAAAGAATTAAATTAAATATTTCGGTGTTATGAAGTTCGCAGTATTAGCAGAGATGCATTTGCTGACAATGTCGCAGATGCTCATCTGCGAACGTGGCGGTGGAAAATATCGCTGTCTTCGTAGCTGCGCCCTAGCGTCAGCTGAATCCACTCCTTGTAGTAAGCGATGTCGGCGTAGATGCCCGGGTAGTTGGGCTGCGCACAGTCCTCGCCCCAAGACACAAGTCCCGTCAGTTGACCTCCGCAGACGAGAGGGCCGCCTGAGTCGCCCTGCAACAGAGGAGAAATCTCTTGTAGATACGGAGGGGAAAGAAATGTTATGGGGAAAGAAAAATTACGAAACGCTAAACAAAGGTGTTTGAAACAGAGATATGTTACTTTACATCACGGCATGAGACCATAGTTTAATGTACGTAACCTTGATGTGTTTTTTTTTTCTATTTCAACATTTGCTGAAATAATTCCTTTTTTGTAGTTTTATTCGTACAAATACATTGAAACTAATTATTTTTTAAATGCTGAAAAGACGGAATCCAAGAGGAATTACAGAATTTGGCAGATGCACTGGCCGCAAAAACTCGTTATACTACTACTGAAATGTCCGAGAACTAAATAATGACAATAAACCATAAAACATACACATAAACGAATACTGTTAAACTTCAATCATACAGAAATCAATAATAATTTTCCGAGCAAACTTTCCGAGTTTTTAGAACTGTATACAGTTCTAAAGTAAAGTAAAGTAGCCTAATTCTCAGATTTAATGATTATTGAACGTAGTACAATTCGTAAATTGTCGTATATTAACTCAATAATTGCATTTTTTGAAAGCATTCTTTGTTAGAAAGAAGTGAGAGGCAAAGAGAAAGTAGTCAGATTTTTCTCTTTATATTTCGTTAATTCTCATTATTCATTCAAACACGATTCGCTTTCTAAAACGTTCTCACATACAAGATCCTAAATTGGTACAAACCGGAATAGATTAATCACTGAACAGAAATATCAACAGATTTATGAAAAAATAGAAGCATATGACGAATTTTGAGCAATATTTTCAATTCAAAAACTGTGTGAAAATCATGTCCATGTGCTTACGTCGCAAGCGTCCTTCAGTCCCTCGACGTAGCCAGCGCAGAGCATGCCGGGGATGAAGAAACCGTCGTCGTAGTCCGCGTAGAGGCCTTCGCACTCGTTGTAGTCGATGAAAGGCAGATCTAGAGCTTGCAGCATGTCCGGGTAAGGGGAAGGCAACTGAAATCATAATGCAAAATTACAACCCAATACACAAAAGACCAAGACTAATATTTTTGTTATTGTTTATATTGTTATTGTTGATATTATTATTATCATATAGGTCATTTCTGACAACGCTACACGTTCTCTTCCGAGGGCCTAGTCGTACTTTTACGAATCAAACAATAAAAGCATGGAATACATTGCCTGCAAAATGGCATGCATTGAACCCTTTACTCGTAGCGTACACCAATTTAGGAAGTTAATTTAGGGTGTTACTATATAAATGAGGAAATTAGCTGACAATAGTAGGTTATAGAGCGATAATTTTAATTTTTTATGAATTAGACAGTTTTATATCATTATTATTTTTATTAATGTTATTTTCATTTTTATTTTTATTTTCATTATTATATTATATTATTATATTATATTATTATATTATATTATATTATTATATTATATTATATTATTATATTATATTATATTATTATATTATATTATATTATATTATATTATATTATTATATTATATTATATTATATTATATTATTATATTATATTATTATTAAATAATTTGCATGTTAGCTGTAGTATTTTATTTATGTAATTAGCTGCCACCGAGTTATGCCCATTTGCAGTTCAAATAAATTTATCTTATCTTATTCTATCCTGGGGATAGATTAACATGTGTATCAGCATTTTGGCTGTATCCCTTGGTAAGACAAGGTTATTACGCCTTGAATTATGAGGGTATAGAATGATGAGGGGTGACGAGACAATCACAAATACGACCATGGCTACGCAGAACTCGAACCTGCAGCGTTCTTATTATTATTATTATTATTATTATTATTATTATTATTATTATTATTATTATTATTATTATTATAACATACTTGCTAGAGGGCAGTATTTTAAAAAAACGTATTGAAAATGAAAGGCTCAGTAAATATAATTTATCCGACAAAAAGTACATTGTTAATTATAAAATTGCAATGTTAATTTTAATACTAAATTATTTTCATTTCAGTATAATCAAATTCACATTTATTTCGCTTTATTCAATCATATAATATATAATTAATTTACAAAATAGTATAGTTTCGAAATATAGTGAGTTATCGCCACTTGTGAACTATGAGTTGAAATGTCTTATTAGAATGTAGGCAATTACTTTGCCTGTCATGTACTAGTTTTCCTGAATTCCACGCCGGATTCAGCATCCTTTTCCCCCGAGGACTTCTGAGAAAGATGATGTTGCGCAGCCACCAAACGGATGTGTTAGCGAGCCGACGCGGATGTGTTCGGTCCGACTGGGGGACTAGCCAGCGGGCTGGCTAACTGACGGGCATGTGCGTGGGAGGCCAGACAAGAGGAAGTCAGGGGAGATGACGACATAAATCGAAAATAATAGAAAGTGCCTCTTATATTCTTCGGGATATACCAGATTTTCCACAGGCGTCAATTTTCGTAACTCACTAGGCCAACACGTTAACTAATTATAAATAACTATATATAAATAAAATATTTTTGCCGTATATGTCTTTGATATTGAAACATTATTCTTGAATATTGGAACATCTTCCTTCACAGGGTATCCCAAAATTTAATTTTTATTGAAGAAAAATACTAAGTAACCTATTTTTACGCATTTTTCTGAACGTGGCATTGCTTAACGAGAAATATTTCGTTAGAATTGTCGGTTTTAATTCTTTTTATTTGGCCAAGTGTATTTTATAGATGTGTGTGCGACGCGTATGTGACGATTGGTATAGGAGACTAAGACGAGAGAAGAGAACGAACCAGTGAGGCGGATGAAGTTCAAGTAGCAGTCGAATGTCGGAGTCGGACAGTGCACCGATAAGCAATCAGGCGAGTAGATTTTGTGAGCGGGTGGTTTGGTTGACGAGGGAGGCTCAAGACGTAATGGTTAGCGTATAAATGTGCCACTGCTGGATTTCAGGATCGATTCTTCTGCATGTGAGGTCTCCGTTTGAGGTGAACAAAGAACGTTCTCCGCATTTTTTCTCGGGGTTCTTCCGTGTCTTCTAATTACACAGGCACACGCACACAGACACACTCACGCACGCACAAGCACACACTCACGCACGCACAGACGCACACACAAGCACACACTCACGCACGCACAGACATACTCACGCACACTCACGCACGCACAGACATACTCACGCACACTCACTCACGCACACACACGCACACACGCACACGCACGCACGCGCACGCGCGCACGCGCGCACGCGCGCACACAGACACACACTCTCACGCACGCGCGCACACAGATACACACTCTTACGCACGCACACGCACGCGCGCACACAGACACACACGCACGCACACACACACAAAAAAGCATTGTCAGACTCAATGACAACAAATTTTTCTCTATATATGCCAATGCGCTGAATCTGAAGCTGGAGCCAGAATTGAGCCATCAAGCTCCAGTTGTTGTTTTTGTTGTTTTTTTCAAGAAATCACAGTAAAATTATAAATTAATTTTTTTCAAATTTGTATAAATATTTTTAAAAAACTGACAGGTGGGGGCGGAATTCTGGCTTCGGATTCGAATGCAGCACGTCGAGATATACTTAGAGAAACATGTGTCAAGTCTTTGGGTCTGACATCGTGTGTGTATGTGTCGTATGTATGTTATCATTCTATCATTGCCACATGATCATTCGTCTCACCATTATCGCTACCATCTTCTCTTAGAGAATTATCACACATGATCCTTAAAGACTTGCGCTGTTGAAGGCTATTACATATCAACAAATGAGTGAATGAATAAGTAAAACTGTGTTGGCGGGTGGTGTAAGAAAGTGGGGTGCCAAGGCGATATGGTGACTACAATAGTGAGCAAGTAAGCTGGGCGAGCGTGTAAGTGACAGAGTCGTCCAACAAAAGATAGGTTAGACCAGAGATTCCCAAATTTTTCTTGCGTCGACCCCTTTTAAAACATTGGTCTGTTTCATAACCCCACTTCATTTTTTCTATATAATACAACATACAAAGTTAGCATTATACAAAAATTGCACGGAACTGACTTAACGGTAATATGTAGACAAATAATGTGAACAGAGTTTGGAATAATGTTTGGATTTAAAGAAAGGCTATTATTTTCTTAACTTATATACGAATGTAATAATCGTAATGTAAACAAGTTTTCAAAAACATCACAGATTATAATTGCCCTAAAGTTTTATTTTAGAAATGTGGGTGACGTGACAATTCGGTGTTTTATGTGTATTATCAGGTGTTTTATGTGTATTATCAGATGTTTTATGTGTATTATCAGGTGTTTTATGTGTATTATCAGGTGTTTTATGTGTATTATCAGGTGTTTTAGGTGTATTATCAGGTGTTTTAGGTGTATTATCAGGTGTTTTAGGTGTATTATCAGGCATTTTAGGTGTATTATCAGGTGTTTTAAGTGTATTATCAGGTGTTTTGTAGTTTTATACGAGTTAAAAACAATATTAAAATTTTTAAAATAAGATTTTTTAATGAACAGGGCCTTGAACTTCATTATGCTGATCACTGTTGCTGCATATTTGAATGTCGGCCCTCAATCGATCCGTCGGTCATCAGCGACCCCTTTTAACAGATCGCCGACCCCGTTGGGAATCCCCCGGTTTGACAGATGTGCGCGCAGGCCGTCACTTTGTGCCGACAGCCTCGCGCTGCGCTGTGCGGCGCGGCGCGGTCCGTTCCGCAGCCGGTCGGCGCGCGTGCGCGAACGAACGCCTCGCAGCATCCAGGCCGCGCGGCCACTCACCTGCCGGGTGTTCCCCCAGCCCGAGACGACGCACGCCGCGGGCGCGCGCAGCCGCTCGGCGCGCAGGGGCACGGGCTGGATGTAGGCGCTGGCCACCGGGAAGCCGGGCGACACCTGCCACCACACCATCAATTCCGTTAGCGGAGAAAGAATTTGGGTTCGTGGTACTGGAATGTTATGTCGCCGTAAAACAACAAAGCAAAAACCGATCCGGTGGCCGAGATCGCTAAGGCAGTTGTGCCGTGGCGATCTCGGACCGAAGGATCGCGGGTTCGGGTCCCGCCTCGGGCATGGTTTTGTTGTGTTTGTTCTTCCATCCCCTATCACACCATATCGTGTCATCCTCGTAGTTACCATACCGTTACAAGCAGTAGTGGTCGCTAATGACCTAGACGTTGATGCCACTTTAAATAACAAAAAAGAGCAAAGAAATGAAGAGGGTTTTAACGGCCGCTGTTTATTCGACTAACCAATAATATTCGAACAAATGAAGTAGTTATGGCGAATCGTGCTAATGAGTCCTCCATTTCACAGCAAAGATTTCTTTTTTGTCTAGTTCTTCTACAAAAAGATGGTTTTACGAAAATTATTAACCGAGACACGGTCGATAACACAAATAACTCAATTGGTTGTACCTATATGTAAACGTTTGCTAATTTTAAATGCGAAATGTATTTTTTTCCTATTCTAGAATTGTAAACGACCTTTTACGTTACAAGAAATCGTTTAGAAAATGTCATCGTTCGGCACAAAGTATGATGTACTTGCCGTTTATGGCACGAATAATTGCATTATAATCACACATTCAACCAATCGCAGCGAGAGAATTATGGGAAAGTGGCTGTAAAACCGAACACCCGACGACTGTTTTTTTCGCACACATGTCAAATACCCTCGACGTCACAATCAAGTTGTTTCCAAAAATTAACTTTGATTTTCTTATAAATTTACAATGCTGTTATACAAAAAAAAAGGTGTGCAACACGTTTATATTGTCTTTGAGATACTCTGAAGAATATTTTGGCACAATAAAGTATAGATAAGCCTTTTATTGATAATGAATCGAAAATTGAAAATAGGTCTGGACGTAGTGTATTATCAATGGACAATCAATATAGTAGCCATTTTCTGCGGAAGTCAAAATAAAACGAGAGGGTAATGCATGTGATTGGAGCTGCAATGGACGTAAAATTCCGAACGTAGAGCATCAGGATTAATGATTAGAATCAGATTAACGGACGAAATATATTTCAGGAATAAAAATTTTAATATTTCGTCAAAAATTATATTCCCAACAAGAATACGACAACAAATGTTGTTTCATATTTTAATATCCCCTATGCGACACAGGAAAGAAAGATGACTGTCAGGAGGCTAAAATGTCTAATGGCAAAATTAGTTACAAAACGCCGACACCAAAGAAATGGAAAGGTTTCATATTTGTTGTTTTTTTTCGTTTTTTTTTTTTTTTGTATAGTCTTAATACACGTTTCCCCCTTTCCCCTAGCATGAAGAGGCAACCATGGTCAACAGTTTGAATTTTTATCACTACATGGCAGTAATGATTCATTTCTAAAGTTTCCTCTGTCGTGATGTTATGCTACTTAGAGATTCGAAAAAACGGGCGTGGCTTGCAACGTAATTTTGAGATTAACATACGTGGCAGTCAAAGGGTTAACAGTAACTTTTTCAAATATATAATTTTACTGAAATTGAGAGTATCGAACAAAATACACGTTCAATGAAAATGATGTTCCATCTTTGTATATTCCAAATATCAATTTCCGAATACGATTTGAACTCTCTTTCATCAGATACTTCTCAAAATGTGGTAATGATTCAATATTTAGAAAAAAAATATAAAAAAGATTTCTGAAAGATGCTATACTGCCAATTTTCTGTACCAAATTCAGTCGTTCAAGGATGTATGACCGTGTCTCTTCACACCCACGCAGTTCCACAGCTTTCATTCGTGTTTTGTTTTGTAAGTTTTATTTTCAGAATTATGCAATTATGAGCCTTGTTTAGTGGAAAACACAAACTAACTCTGGCATTGACTTATGATAAGCAAAATATTCTGCCACAAAAATTATGTTCCTTCAAATCTAAGAATCATTGCTTGAGCATTCGAATTGCCTGCAGTGAATGTATGAGAAGGTCGTGTTTCAAACTAGGTGTGTGGATATTATATTCGTCTTAGACAACGTTAAAAGAAATTTTATTGTTTGTCGCTGGTTAATGTATTGATAAATATTCTTTCCCGTAGTCACAACGTCGTGTAAATGTGTTTGTATTCGAAACGGAAGTATCGAAAGAGAAAGTCTCTTTTATCAATAAAGATAATCTTTAGTGAAAATTACACAATGTTTCTAACACGTCATTCTAAAATAAAATACTGAATGATAATTTGATTTTGAGCTATTTGTCTTACATTCAGTGAAACTCACACTCGCGAGAGCACAGAGTATTAACTAGAAAGAATACACCAAAGCAAGCGCACACAATGTAATCTTGCGCACCACTCAAACTGCCTGCCGCAGTGTCTCTGCGCACATAGAAACAGTTTAACTACAACATTATGTCGCCTATTGAATGTTATTTGATTTACAACTGTATTAACATATTTATGATACAGGTATATAATGAAATCGCATATCTTAATTGTTTGTCAAAGTTACGATTTTAGCCGTTGTTCTGCTTGCGCATGAAGTCAGTTCTGGTTGTATCATAAAAAGAAACACCTCACAGTGGAACCCGAGGACTCGGTATTCTCGAGAATGACTTTAGTTAGTATTCAAAAACAACAGATTCCGAACACGTGTAAACGCATCGTTTGAAATATTAATGGAATATATTGGCTCCCTTCCAAAAATGTTGCATGCGGTTCTTAGCTGAAATACATAAGGTGCGTCTTATAGTTCCTGTAACACACCTGGAAATGAGGAAATTCATTATACAAGTTTATAATCTTGCCTTAATATTCAACAAACGCCTTTTAATTGAAATTTGTATGTTTAGTGGTTGCAAATAAGGTTTGTCAGAAATGGAACATGAATTAGTATCACGTTTCATTACGTATTAATAGTCATTATATAATTATAATTATATTAATTATAAAAATACAGATGTTCCACTAATACTGTCCCTTGATGTAAAATGATTGTAATGAACACTGTCACGTTTATTCAAGCATTTAATTGCAGACAACTTAAAATATGCTTACCCGGACCAGAGCGATATCGTTGAAGTAGTAGGTGTTGTTGTAATCTTCGTGCAAGTATGCTTGTTCAACAGTCAAATTAACGCGATTAGGATCTGCTTTATTGTCAAGATCACGAATTCCTGCGACGACTAATAACATAGAGATGAACTGCCTGAAAATAGAGAAAATTATATTTTATTAGGTATTTATATAATGCTAATATTGCAACTGAGGGATGAAAAAATGCATATGAATCTATTCTAACATAATTATCTTTTTAAACAAATACATATATTACTACTATTGTCCGAATATGACTAATTCGCAAATTATTCGGATGATGCTCACATTATCACACGTCAGTTTACGATGACCAAAATAGAAACTACTTTAAAGCAAACTTCGGATTTTATTTGGAAATGAAGTCTATGTCAGCAAACACGTGCTAGCTAAGGTAGATTAAGTCGTTGTGTCAAGGAATAGTAGATATTTTGCTACTCAGAGACAAGGTGTGTAGTTTTTAGTTCCTCCGCGTCATTGGTAAGTTTCTATTTACATCATTTATAGTAACCCAGCCTTAAAACGCCTCAATTGATGCTTTGTTTTGCATGTCAGAGTTGGTGCAGCAAGGCTATTTTTTTTTCAATTTGCATACAATGTCCTGTAGTCTGGGCAACGCACAATTTCCAGGGTATTTTTATTTCAAAGTACTTCTCGCCAACATGTACGACGTCTCACATTCAGGCAATTACTTTACTTAAGCCTGCTTTGTAGCTACCATCAACATTAGCCTGTTTACGTCCGAAATGATCCATTCATCGCCCATTCAGCTTAACCGTCTCGTTAATGTGCAAATTAACCAGCAAATTCGCTAATTAGCTTCATTTCGAACTTATCACCATATACACGTTACAGATATGACAATCCTTCTTCTAGAGCTTTTCTTCAGCCGACAGCTGGTTCCGTTTCATCCCGATGGAACGCATATTCGGCCTAGCACCAAAAACCTATACATTTGCTGGCTCCTCTGACGGGGCCCTCTGCTGGGGTCAGCAGAACACGGGGCCCCATGCCCAAGGCGGGGTTCGTACTCATGACTCTTCAGAGCGAAGCGCAGAGTCAGTCCTAGCTCTTAACCATTTCGGCCATCCAGGGGATATGGCAATGTAGGGTAAAATGTATTATTGAAGTATATTGGAAAACCGCATGAAATTAGCTTAATTTCATTTGACTAACTGAAGTACCCCGCGTTACCTGTTTTTTACTTACCACAGTCCTTTATTAGGAAGGGAAATTAATAAATTCTATAACGTGTATCCACTCTCTGGCGTGACCTGCGTTGCATTGGCCAATACCACCCTGCTCAGACCCTTCTATTTCTTCTCTCTTGTAGAGATTCAACAAAACAAATTTTAAAAATCGATATTCAAAATGCGTCAGCTCAAAACAATCGGTGTTTTTAAAAATCGATGTTTGTAAAACTATTTCTGTTTTCTCATGCCACTAATTTAGAAATCCCATTCAGTAACCCCATGCAAGTATATTACTAACCTGCAAAACATTGCAAAAGAAAATTATTCGAATAATGAATTGAGCAAATGTTGAGATGGCTCTTGGTTTTGCTTCTGGACGTAAATGTATCTTCACTATGCGCGCGTTTTGTTGAACTCTTCTTTTGCTTGTAATGGTAAGAGTAGAGGTAAGGGCGAGTTGCTATTTTGTTAGCAATGCAGAAAAAAATCATACTTGCAATTCGTGTACCGATGCAAATAAATTTTCTATAACTAAGAAACGAAAATTACTATTTTTCAAATATTGCTAATCTTGCGATTTTTAAAATTTATTTTTATTTGTTTAACTTTTATTCATCTTTCAACTATTTATAGTTAAAATGATGGGAAGGTATTCTGGAACTCAAGAAAACGTTCGAAGTTAATCTTGTCCCCCCTACGTCACATACAGTTTTTACTATTTTTTGACTGAGTAAATCTGTATGTAAATCTAAACCTTAACATTAGTGTTCACATACGGGGAAGAGAAGGCAATTTCCTGTCACGCTGGTCGTGTTTATTAATTTATAGTTAAGATTAAACTGACAAAAAAGGCAAGATATTACAGAACAATTTAGAAACGTTTATTATTTTATTGTATAATCCAAAAATAATGCGCTACATTTATTAACAAAAATTCAACTAACTTATTTGCAACTCTTAGTGAGTTTGATATGAAGAATATTCAAATTGTGGATCAAAAAATCATGTTTTAGATAATAGATGATAATACTTAGATAATAAATAGATGTTCAACAAATCAATGTTTTCATAAAAACGTTATTTTGAAAACAACGACATCGATGTCGCATCTCTACTTCTTGTGATATCATGATGATGGTGTTACCGCGTTAAACTTGAATACTTTATAACCTGGAATTAATTAAATAACAATAAAATGTCTGAATTTTAATGTTTTGATTATGAATGGTACTGACCCATAAATGCAGTGACCAGCAGTGAGTATGTGGTGTTCATCAACAATTACACCCCCACACATGTGCGATGATCCGTCTCCAAAATAATATTTCTTCTGCAAGGACACCTGTGAAATAAAATGTTTTGTAATATAAAGGGGTAATACAATATTGTACTACAATAAACCAATATTTTGTAAACAATAGCTTTCATAAAACAAAGATAACTCAAATAGTCTATAGTACCACACAGTTCTAGTAGAAATATGCAGAGTATAATCTAATATAAGTATGTAAGTATACATAAATAATGAACTCTAGAGTTTTTATTTTTCTAGTAATTTTCTAATCTAAACAAATGAGAAAAAGCAATGAGAAACAAAATTACTTCTAAAATATTCTTCAGATTGTAAAGTGATGTGGTTGCAAAAAGAAATATTTTTTGTAGTTAAATTAGAAATTCTTACTTAAATGTTTGAATTAATTATATCTCTTTGCTTATCCTAACAATAAAATTCAACTATTTCAAAGCTATTATTGTAATCTGTAATATTGGATGTTAGTTTTATCCCTTTCTCAGAGAATCCTTCAGAATCATACAGTATGCCTATGGAAGCGCAATTTAATATACGCCCTTATGTTAAGGAACTACATATTGTAAGCACTTCAAGAACTTGCCTTTCTAAGAAATAATAAATGAATAAGTGAATGAATGAATTAATGAAAGAAGTAATGGAATGTAAAACATGATGCTTTTTTTCTCTTCCCTTCAATTCTGTGCCTTATTTTACAGTGAAGAATCAGGCCATCAGACCTGCTATTCCGTCTGACCGCGCAAATTTTGCTGATCCATTGGCCATGTAGCGGAGAAAAACGTTATCAGTCGGGCGACGTAACATACGATTTAAATTTAGTATTAGACACTTCTTTTAGATTTGAAGATCTTTTACTTGCAGTAAATCTACAACAATGGACAACCGGCTTTACTTCCCTTCCTCCCAAGGAAGGCGTACGAAGAATGTTTTCGCCTTTAAGAATCCACAGCTTCAATCGCGTTTGAACCCGCAACAGCCCGAAACCTGATGTAACATCTAGATACGCTTATTTTTATACCACTGTCGCCGACAAAATCTGCCAAAACAAATGAAGAAACAAATTCCAAAATATTTACCTGGTAAGGAAATTCACCGTCATTGGCTGCGCGTCCATTTATGATTCTTCCTCCTGATGCGCGAGCTTGTGGCCCTAGGGAAGGATTTATTTTGTTAATTTAAGGAATACTTAATCTTTGCCTGTGTAGTCGACGAAATAAAGCTTGAAAAAAGATCGAAAAATCGTCACGAATTTTAGCGAAAATTGCAGCAAATAATTTATCATAAAAAACATAAATCTAAGCTTGATAAAAGGTAGATACTGTATAAGCAATTATTTATAATTGAGAATGAAATAAATTTAATATTTTAAATAAAAAGTAATAATGAAATTAGATATAAATGCATTATTTCATATCATACAATACTTCGAAACAATTTTTTTCATTATCAGATTACTTATTTGTCTAATACAGGGAGTATAGTATTACTTTTGTGACGGTGTTTAAGCATAATATTTTAAAAAACTACTCTAAAGCTTTTCAAAATATTCGAAACGCTTATTCTTTGGAAAATCTACTTATATATTTAAACATGCCTCTCACGGAAAGGAAAATAAAAGTTTTGACAAAGACGTGAAAGACCTGGGAATTACAGTTTAGTGCTATGATCAATAGAATTTCATAGATGTGGTAAAACAAAGATTTGTCGTAAGTGTTACAAGGTCGTAATGACCTTGCATTTCTAATCACCTCATTTGCAAAGTTTTTGAGAGAAACTGTATAATTAGAATGAGAAAAAAATGTTAAACGATCCATGGAACCGTACTTTAGTTGGTAATGGTGTTCTCCTTTACTATGCAAATGAAAGCAGTATATTATTATAGAATTATCTATTATCAAACTTCACAACTTTTACCCACTTACCACTTTGACTACCAGCCACAGCGCAGACAAGCACGGCAGCTAAAATCACTGCAAGTCGCAACATGGTGGCTAATATATCTAACGAAGTGATGGAACCAATAATGCTTCTGGCACTGATCTTCAGCCTGAATCTCAAATATTATATACAATCAGTTATCGATACGCGCGCGTTATCAAGCGGGTCAAAAACTACAAAGGGAAGGTTCTCAAATCAGATTTCCCGTATTATCTCGATAATGGCGCATTGTTCTTGTATTTCTTCAATCTCGTCACCTTGTAGATCAATAGTAACATGGGAATTTTCTATCTTAGCGTGATACTCGATCTTGAATTTTACTTTCTGGGCGTGACACTCATTTTGGCAAATGTTTTGTATCCTGTGGAGAATCCAGACTTTGCAGGATGACACATTCAGGGAAAACTGGCCTTGTCGGTCAAGGAGAAATAAACGTTATCATTACGTTACAAGAGGCTACTTCGATTCGCAGTGATATGCTATATCCGACACGAAAGTGTAATGATTTAAATGAAATGGAATAGCCTGAATTGTGGTCACTTAGGGTTGCTGGCTTAGGGTGTTTGCTAGGGCAAATTTAGCCGCTGCCAGGTCAAGACAGCTAGGTTGAGTTTACCCGCTGCCTGGAGGAGAGTTCTAGCGGCCGGCTGCCTGGTCGGTAGTTTTCGGTTGTTTCTCCAGTCAACACATGCCGAATGCCAGGGCAGTACTCTAACAAGCGGGCCAAGGACCGTGCACGATCTTTCCTTCCTCTTCCTTGACCTATCTTCTCTCCTTACTTGCATACTCTTTCACTCACATGCACTACACTATCTCACTTGGGAGGCCAGTCGGTAGCTTGCCGCATCTGAGGCGGCGGCCCCCAGGTGGAAGATACCTGGTTGCGAAAAATCCACGCAAGCCCATGTAGCTCGGCGTTGGATCCAGTGGGGAAGATCACTGCCCCTTCCCACTTTGAAAACATTAATTACACTCACGGGACAACTGACCTTAGCAGTGACTACTTCCGGTATCTCTAACCAATCAATCATCATGTCAAGTGACTCGCTATAATTACATGGAAGAATTTTCAATTCAAAGGTAGTTCGCTAGTATTAGCATGCTCCGCCAGAGTATCTTCATGCCATCTCTGAACATTAAACATCAAAAGCGGCGAAAAAAGAACCGTTGGAGTATACCAGATCCATGATACTGTAACAAATTTCCTAGTTACAGTATCATGGATCTGGTATATTCCAGCGGTTCTTTTTTTTCGGGCGAGACCAAATTCGTACCAGATTCGAACAACCTTTAATTATTGGTATATTAAATGACACGTATTTAAATTTCTGATAGAGTATCGACTCCATTTCTATCTGATGCCTCATTACTATGGCTTTGTGAGTTGTGAAAAAACGAGGTCATTTTTGCTCGCATGGACAAGCTCTCTAGCAAGCTACAGCTCTCGAAACCCCGTGCGCAAGGGTCAACTATTTTGTGAAGGTTGCATTTTAACTACAGGCCATGTAGCGACCATTGATCGAACAGCAGCAGTTGCAGTGAGCAGTTGCCGAATTCTGTTCAAAGAAACAGTAGACACCTCAAAGAGTTTCTTGGAGATTGTTGGCAGAGATTTTTTCACCTTCTCTTCTTGGCGCTTTCGACACTTGTTTGAACCCATGGAATTTAATTGACAAAGTTTCTGTACAAGCTTCAAAATTAATACACCTGATCGTCCAAGAAGCTCCAAAGGAAAAAGTGACTAGGAGTTAGATCATATCATTTAGGAGGCCGTAACTAACGACTAATTATTCGATAAACATTATTTAAAAAGCTCATCGATCGAACAGTAGCAGTTGCAGAATGTGCAGCAGCAGTTGCAGTGAGCTGTTCTTGGAGATTGTTGGCAGATATTTTTTCACTTTCTCTTCTTGGCGCTTTCGACACTTGTTTGAACTCATGGAATTTAATTGACAAAGTTTCTGTACAAGCTTCAAAATTGTCAGTCGATGTGGAATATCCACGCCCGGAAATTTCTTAATAAACGTCGTGCGGCTCTTACTGGCAGACAAGTGGAACGAAAGTGTCGTAAAGAAATGTTCTCTGCTTCAAAGAAAATTCCATGATGCGCAGTTGAACGCTCTCGGGACTCTGGTGTATCGGCCGGCTGGGGCGGTGCCCGCTGCTGGGAAATACCTGGTTGAGGAAACCCCGCTAGTCGACGGTAGGTCTCCGCCGTATCCCGGCACCCAGCGGAGTAAGATCACCACGATAGGCCGTTGTGATAGTCGGGGACTGGCAGGACATACTTCACCTGAAATGAGTTGAGGAAGTAGTGGGAATTGCGATAGGTCCTGGTATGTTTTTGGCGCTGATGGAATGTAACTGGGATAAGGATGGGGCAAAAACTTAAACCTGTCATGACTAAAGAGAATAGAAACCTAACATCGTATGAGAAAATTTATGCCATTTTGTACCACCATTATCTTAAAATTATTATAATAATCTTAAAAGTTGTAGCTCGTAGAGCTCATTGTGTGAGGTTAAAGTTCAAAGCAAGTAGATGGAAATACCGACGTAATGCAAGCGGAGGAGTTGATGGAACTTTTGTTGCGCTGTTTAATGATTCGATGCCAGTAGTACAGAGACTCGAACACTTCCTTCCAAAACCAGTATTGCTCCGGGATAAACCCTGGATGCAGTGGGGGGAATTCCAAGTGTCGGTAAATACTCCATGTGCCAAGTCACTCCTGCGGCACAATAAACTCATCAGTTGAAAATAGGTATGAATGAGAAAACGTAAGAATCTCAATTAAAACAATAGTTCTATTCGATAATGAATGTTTAGATGAGTTGATGATATTACTTTTTCACATTGAATTAACTTCATTCATAATTATCTCGTACCCGATCAAGATCTTCGCTAATTTAATCTTTGCTTTCTCAAGATGAATTCGGCTTTCCCGAATGATAAGACAAATATAGTAGGGAGTTCCCCTTATACGTACTCTCTGTAAACAAAAATAGCTTGACGTCGGTCAATCTGAGATTAGCAAGCGTGAAGTAGAGTGAAAAAAACGCCGACGTTCATCAATTCTGCACAAAAACTCATTCAGGATTATTTATCAACGAGCATTTTTTTCTCTTTCTGTACTTGTTTCTTTCTTTTATCTCTTCCTTTTTTCATTCTCTTGCATTCAATAGTTCGCTGATTCATTTAGAAATGCAATTACTGTATATGTTACTCAAATACCTAATGAGGACAATTACCGATATTTTCACCCACAAACTTATGAGGGCAATACAAAGGACCTACGACGCGCGTTGGATGTTTCTACTCTGACGGTGTTGGAAATGAAATACCCTCGACGCTTTGTGGATAAACACATGATTAATCGCGATCTTACTGGGACTCGCTGTTGTTCGTTAAAAATTCTGGTATTTGAATAATTGCCTAAATTTTTGCGCCTTCCTGCAAGTACAATTATGAAGATACACATTTTTTTCTTAATGAAAATCAGTTCATGTAAAGTCATATTCAATTTTTCGAAAATGTGAGTATTTTTTAGGAAATTTTGAGTCAAGCGTAGGGTATTTTTATTTTCTTTTATCCATTTTTGCTTATAAATGGCACAAAATGTTTTTGTAAAATTTGGTACTTAGATAGCGTAAAAGATATGTCTCATGTTCTTAAAATACCCAATTTTTCGAACATTTTAAAAGTTAACAATTTTTCGGTGTCTTCCTACAATTACAATTGTCAATATACTTTTTTTCTTAATGAAATGTATATATCAAAAACAAATTTTCAAATAAGGTCATGCTAAATTTTGCGAAAATATGAGTTATTTTTGTGTAATTTGTGGTCAAACATAGTCGTCCGCTTCAAAATTCCTGCGCTTTGTGAACTTCATACGAATAGTGATTCCAGTCTGTTGGATGATCGAAATCGAACATTGGGCAAACTAAGAGGAAGCTAAACGCGTGTATCTGAGAAAATGCGTAGCATTTATGAAAATTCGATTACGAAAAATTCAATTCGATTACAACACACCAGCTGGAGAGAGGTTATTCCATGAATTATACAGATGTTGAAGTGTTGGATTCGGACCGCGATTATTATTCACATACTTCACATTAAAACATCTAATTGTCTCAACTCACAGATGGAATCAAAATCTCGGACTGTTTTATCAAAATTTTTAGGGAAATACGTATTGTATGGTCGATTGGCGCAATTTTAACACTTCCAGTCTGTTGAGTGATTAAAGTAGCCAGTTAATATAGATTTCTTCTGTCGCCGCTGGGATCCCAAGAATATTTGTCCTTTTGTATTACCTATTGTTAAACAGTATCTTGAAACACTCATTCACCTCCGCCTTCTCTTTCTACCTAGCAATCTCTGCTCGTTTGTTAAATTCATTTTATTCATATGATTACTGTACTGTCATGTGCTTTGCACTGACATGATAATGTAGTGACTGTTATAAATATGTATATTTTTCTATATTAAGTTTGGAGTAATATACGTAGTATAGGGTAAGTAATGGAATGCTGTGGAAACCCGATTTTGAGATCAATTTCAACGCAAATACACGTTTTGGGGTCCCCTAATACTGAAAAGTCATTTTTCAAAACGTCCATCCATCGGTCTGTCCATCCGTCTGCCTGTCCATCCGTCTGCCTGTCCATCCGTCTGCCTGTCCATCCGTCTGCCTGTCTATCCGTCTGCCTGTCTATCCGTCTGCCTGTCTATCCGTCTGCCTGTCTATCCGTCTGCCTGTCTATCCGTCCGTCCGCTGTCCGCCCGTCTGTCCACGGCTTCGAAAAGTCTCAAAATAAAACTTTGGCTACCTAATGAAGAATAAAAAAATGTTTATGTTTAAAATTAAGTGATTCATATATTTCAAATAGCTTTTTGGACTACTGACATAAAATCTGTGGGAAAACGCGTCATATATAATTAAGTAGTGTGATTAAGAAGCGAATGAACCGATACGCTCATTTTGATGCAGGTGTGCGCAGATATGGCATTGCGCAAGGATTTGTTGTGCAATGTTGCTGTTGCTGATGAATAAAAATATGTGACGTATGGCAGTGAACATTTGTCACAAACACATTTCAATATCCTGTATCCACGAAAATTGCTTAATAAATTGGCCAGCGATAACAAGACGACGTCAAAGATAAGTGCAAATTGAACACTTACAACGGAATTTCTTACAAATATAAATTCGCCTTTTTCCAG
This sequence comes from Gryllus bimaculatus, assembly GCA_017312745.1. Lineage (NCBI taxonomy): Eukaryota > Metazoa > Arthropoda > Insecta > Orthoptera > Gryllidae > Gryllus > Gryllus bimaculatus. The sequence continues at coordinate 2,446,961 of BOPP01000174.1, forward strand.
CACACGATTACAGTGCTTTCTCTTACGACCTCTTCTTACGAAATAAGAACGAGAAAGAAAAATTTAGATCGCTCCTCAAGATCACCTGAGCCCAATTTTATCCATTGCATTCAAAATACCCTAAAGAGAAACTAAGAAAGGTAGGAAAATTAATATCAACATATGAGTAGAATAATTATACTCATTAATTATAATTATCTTAGGACTGAGTTTCAGTGCACAACGTTCGGTCCACGCGGAAAGTCTTCATTCCTTTTTTTGAAAAAAATATGTGAACGCAAAAGTTTAGTCACCATCACCATGCGGTGTAGAAGGTCATTTCCTTGAACCTGCCAGGCAAGCATCCATTCGGTAATTTTTTCCTTGTAGCATTCCTGCAGTTTCCCTATGACAAAAATGACCCATTTTGATGTATTTTAAATATGTTAAAAATTATATTCCATTTAAAAGTTAAATGAAAGTATGAAATAAATGTTCGTGAAAAAGACGTTCGTATTAAGTTCTGAATTGAATGTAGGCATTTGTTTTAGTTATACATAATCTACACGGTGTAACCTCCGTTACAAAATAGTTATTTATGATTCGAGTTGTAAAAGTATCATTTTATTTTGAGAGTATGAAAGTTTCCGTCATGAGGCCGTGAGACGCAATCCTAGAGCGAAATGAAATTGCCTTAACCACATGTCATGCACTTTTAGACAGGCTTATTGACTTTCCTTTAATTTTAATTTAAGTACACAACTCAATTAAGAATTATGTTAATTAAAATGAGATGTAGCTGATCGGACTAAAGTATTTTGTTTTCTTTGTCGCATTCATACATTTTTCTATTCCCATTTTAAAATTCTGTCATTTGATAGCTGCAACCCGGTGCATAATGACACTTGTTACGATATAGATTTCTTTATGACAAAAGTTTTTGATCAATCACAGGCAAGTTTACAAATCAATTATTGACAATTAATCATCGAGAATTGTTCTAGTAAATATTTGTGAACATTAAATTTCGTTTATTATTATATTATGCTTGTCAGTTTTAATTTATTTTCTTATTGGTAATTTTATGTGGAATATTATTTAAAATAAATTGGATCATCATTTCACTTTGATCTAATTTGACTAGCCAGTGGTAAACAGAAGACACCTGCCTCATGGTAGGGTAGAGACCTGTGTGCTAGGTGTTCTTGACTGAATCCTGCATGTCAACTGCCACGAAACAATTCAACGTAAAAGTTTAACTTATTAAAGTTACCATAAGTCGTAGAAAAGGTACCGTATGAAACTCAATGTAGTGGGTATTAATACGCTCGAGTGAATTTTACTATAGTCGCTCGTTCCTCGCTCGTATCGTAATAACAAACTCGTGTATTAATATTAATTATTACTTCTTTTCATAATGAACTATTATCTGTTCACTGGAGCATCGTCTTATAGTTTTCATGCTGTAAAAGTAACCTCTTTACACGTGGCTCTCTAAAAAATCTGTCAAGTTTTTTTGTCACTAATTGAAGGTTGCTTTTCAACTACTAAGATGATACAGCGACCACTGAGTAATTAAGATTGATTTTGTGAATAAGCGATAACGCTACGGACACATACACAACATCCATGTCCCTAGCGGGATGCGAAACCGCCACCCTTTAAGCATGAGGCAGCTACTCCCTTACTGAGGCCCTGCAGCCTTAGTAATTTCGACAGTCCAGGCCGGCTGTTAGTTTATGTGTTAATGTTAGAGAATTTGTTGTTGTTTTTTCAAGAAACGTCTGAAAATAATAGTAAGACAATGACTCAGTGGCGTAGCTTCAGTTGGTGTCACACTAATCATATCTCCTTCCCCCATAAATTAAAGATAAAAATATATTTATTACCGAATACTGTATACTTTTTTTAAATGAAGTATGTTTGCACATGTCTTTTATTTATAAGATACTACTCGAGCCGGCAATCCTTCGCAATTGCAATGTATGTCACTTCACACACTACTACTCACGTAATTTTCACGCGACGCTCCGCAATAATGTTAATACAAGACGACTTTCCCACGAATATGGGTTTGCTCTAGGTTCTTTGCGTTCTCCCTTCAGTTTGGACATGCATTCGCCATAACACTCGTCTTGGCGAGTGACTTGATTCACGAGTACTTGCCCGATACAATGGTCAAATAGCAATTCCGACCGATATTTCACAATCACAGGGGCAGAATATGCAGAGAACACGCGCTCAATACTTGAGGGAGCAGGTGCAAAGAGGGTTCAGGGGCCCTTGAGTCAGTATAAACCCATAAAACCATCAACGCGCGTTTATGTGCGATATACTACACGCATTCCCATTGTACTACGCCGACATTCTTCGTGCAAGTGCAAGCAATACGTTTTATTGCAATTAGATGATCATTACGGCAGCACATAAAACACGAACAAACATTAGTTCATATATATTTGATTAAAATAGTGGTTCTATAACAACACATACTTTCTCGCGTTATTGAAAACAGTTAGGTAATATTGAAGTTTGTATTTTGTGCGCTACTAAAACCTCAACTGCAGTTAATTGATAACGTTCAACTCAAACTAAGCGCCTGTGATGCATATCTGCATTGATTTCGATAGCCAGGAGCAGCAATCATTTCTTATTTTGACAAAGTAAATAACAGGAACTCATTTGAGTGATACAGTATTCGCAGCAAATTGTACTGAAAGAGCAAAGCATTATTGAGAGCGCAGCGTTGTCAAAACTATGTGCATTCGCTTGGCTAATAACATCAACACAGTAATTAGAATATATGATATGCAATTGACATCAAAATAATTACGAAAATTGTTAATATTTTCTACAAACAGTGTGGTCACTCATGACCTCGATGTTTATGCGACCATAATAAATAAAGCGAAAAAAACTATTAAGGTATCACTAGTGAGATAGATTTCAGCTATCACTTGCTCATTATAAGCAACAAGCATTCAACCTAATATTCAAGGTGATACAGACACCATAAAAAGGAAATTCCCTGCCTCGGTGGATTAGTTTACTGGCCTCTGAATTTCCCGTGCGCGGGTTCGATCCCGGCCGAGGTGCGCGGCTTTTGGATGGGCGGAATATCCACAGTAGCCATGTCACTCAAGTGGCAAGTAAAAGAACCCTGGTTAATGCCCGGTAAAATTAAATTCCTCCGACAACATCCCGCTCTAACAAGATCTCACATTCTCCCAACCAGTTCGGATATAGACTGAGACCGACGTCTGGCAGAGAAAGTGATAGTCAAATATAGGTGTTGTGGTGTGATATCTTTGGCATTTTCATAAAATAATTAAAGACGTTGTCATTGCCAACAATATTATTTAATGTAAGAGCAGCTTTCGATGGCTTAGTCTTGATCATCGTTTTGTGGCTTCCATCCAACAGACAACTGATGAGGTAGTCGTTTTGTGGCTTCCATCCAGCAAACAACTGATGATGAGGGCTAAGCCATCGAAAGCTGCTCTTACATTAAATAATATTGTTGGCAATGACAACGTCTTTAATTATTTTATGATAGTCAAATTCCAACCCCATTTAAGGGAACGCCTGTGTGTTGCGCCTGTACAGATAAAGGTCCCCTAACTCGCGTCAGAGTAGTCTTCCAAGGAAGCATGGGTCAAAATTCGGGTGAGTAAGAACTGCCTAAGGGCAGTCCCCTCGTGAATAATTTCATACGATAAATAAATATACAGGAACTCTCCGTCGTCCTCGGCATTTTATGCACGAGGTGAAACGTGGGCTACATATGCTACACATTGGGAATAGCATTGGGAATATGCAGCATTTGTACTTGGTGTCAAAGTTGCAGCAGCAAAGGAATTATTGTGGAGACAAATATGGCAGAAATACCTTACGTGTTAATGTCGCAGAATAATACGCTGCTAGTAATCGGTTTGTAGTGGCCCTTCACCGATTCAACTAATGTCGCTTGAAACCCGGTCAAACAAGTGACAGAATTCTGGAGTGGTCGGTCGGTCATGCAAGTTTTCCTTCTGGTTTCTTCAAGTGAAGAAGTAAATCATCATAATGCACAGGCCGCAACCCCGTACTTTATACCCTAAGTGACGTAGCGCCTAAATTTAGAAGGAAGCTCTCATTGCAAGAAGTTCTACGAATCGATGTTACACACGAGGTCGCTGCGAAAGCAACAAACCAAATAGTGGAAACGATGGCCATCTACTGACTACTGACACTACTGTAGTAACTACTGACAGGCACAACAAGGGCGACCAGCAAGAATTAGTGGTGCTAAATCAGCTCATAGTTTCGCGGCCTTTGGAATGTTTACGTAATACTATTTACACCGCAATTCAGCTCCGAATTAACACATCAGCCATTATTTTTTGTAAAACTCAAATTTTCGAAAAATTGTAGGTGACCCTCTTTTAAAATCTATCTTTAAGAAACAGACTTTATTAGGGGAAAGAATCTCTCTTTTTAATATTTTAGTTGTAGGGTAACGCCGGAAAAGTTTTGAACGTACGTAATTATCGAAAAATCAGTGTTTTCAACAAACATGAGACCTGCACCTTTCTCTTCAGCATCCTTCACATTTTTTGTGTACTATCCAGTAACAAAGAATGATGTTTCTTTTTTAATGTAGTATGAGTAATAGAACGTATCAAACCCATCTTCTTGAGAATAGCAATAACACAAGTCCAGAAATCATGGTAGTTAATGTAATTAATCTATTAAAATACAATAGGCAATAAGTAGTTTAATTGTGAATATTCAACATCACGTTCGAAGTATTTAATTTCAAAAAGATGAGCTCTCCTTTGACATGAATCAATTTAGATACAAAATATTTTGATACATGGTCACCAAAAATGGAAATGGCAACAGACAAGTAACTAGTGGTGGCACAGACTTCCCCATATTAGTTTTCTATTTCCTTTGGTCTCGGCCAGCTATTCGAACTTGCCGTATATTCTTGCCTGCTGCCATCTATCGCAACCCAAAGCAATTTTTTTTTAACATTTTCTAAATTTTCCGGTTTCCTTATTGTAACGTGGAAATATTATTTTAAGGTTATTAAAGATCAGTTAAATCTCGTCTTAAATGGCAATTTTCTTTGAAATTTTTGAAAAAAAGCTACTCACCTTGTAGTTTTTCTTATCTCTTCGTTCATTTTAGTTGAACAGTAATCCAAACGATGCATGTTTTGCCAATACTGTGTGTACAGTGGTATTGTTCTTGAAACTTGATAGCCATTTCTTCGTAAGGATTTTTGAGTCATAATTGTTGAATGTTTAGGATGTTAAGGAATGTTTGAATGTTAAGGATGTTTGTAAATACTAAAGTATTAGTGTATTCTGATGACTGTACCACTTTAAGATCATATATTAGGGCATCATCGATGTTAGATTGTCTTCGTTGGTTTTGGACTCAGCTTTCGAGGAGAAAAAAATTAAACAAGAGAACAAAAAACTTTGAAAAACGCATATGTTGGCGAGACATGATTTTGCACAATTCTGCACACAGCGCTCTCTTTTAGTCCGCATAACAATAAGTTTAAACGCCGTTTCCCCTACTGTTGGTTATAAAATCCCGGTTATTGATGACTGATCACAAATAACGTTTCAGGGTTTTAAAAGCATCGTACCTTACCTAAAAGCTGTATGGTGTTATTACACTAATGCAAGTTATTTTAATAATTTAAATATATATTTATCATTAAAGAATGATTGCTGCAAATTAAAATAAGTAGATATGTAAAATTTGATCTTCTTAACCATTTTATTTTATTTGTTATAATGGGTTGTGTACGGCGAATATTTAAATTACCTAAGTGTTATATAGTGTTATTACACTAATGCAAGTTATATTAATTTAAAAAAATTATTTATCATTAAATTATGATTGCTGATACGTAGATATGCAAAATTTGATCTTCAAACATAACCCATTATAACAAATAAAATGTTTATGTACGGCGAATATTTAAATTCGCTGCGCGCCCGCCGTGGGCAGCGCGCGCTTTTGTAAAGCAGCAGGAGTAACAGCAACCGCGGGATCGCTTCAGCGGCGCCGACGCAAAGGAGCAAGACTCAGCTCAAAGCGGCGCCTGCCTTTCAACGAGCCAGCGAGCGCCACGAGACAGCGATTGAGAGAGACCGACCTGGGAGTTATCCGTGAGCAGACTGCGCTACGTTGAGTGAGAATATTACGCCGACTGTCAAATTTTCGTTAACTGATTTTTGCCCAGTCTGTACATTGGTGTCTGAGCTACGTTTTGGAACTTCAACTCTTGTTCTGCTACCCAGAGGTTGGACATGGTTTTATGGCGCTTCGATGACTTTGGCATTGTTTCTGGTACATGTGTGACTTTTGCAATTTTGTAACAAAGCCTGAAATAAACTGTTGTTTTTGAACAACTTTTGTTCCTTCTTTTGGATACATTGCGTAATGTAACTTTATTAAGGCAGTGGTCAATGGTTGATACATCATTTAGGAATAAAATAAATGCATTCCTTTGTAAATTAAATAAAACAATTTTATTTTTCGAAAAATGGTAATTGATTAAAGCAGTAATTTACAATATTGCAACATCTGCGTAAACGCAATGATTCTATATATTTTTTAATTTTAATAACATATTATAATATAAATATTTTGCAATGTAACGCAAGAAAAAATGTTACTAATGTCAACAACTTTCAACAAATTCAAAGATGAAGTGATTATAAAAAAAAATAACTACATATCGGCAACTTTCTTGAAAAGAGCATCCTTGGAAGAAGGAAAAAATTCAAAAAGATACTTCCAATGTTCTCGATTGAGTGAGAGAACGACACTAAGAATACTGGCGCGGTATGTGTGTTTATGCGGCGTCCCTTCAACCAGCCCGCTTTTCAGTCCAAACACCGTACCTTCGGGAACGACAAAGATCACCTGGAATAATAAATAATTAGTTTAATCACGATATCTATATAATCGTAATATTTCTGATACGCCCAAGAAATAACTGTCAAATAACAATACATTTGTGCACATACAACGAAAGAACCGTCTCCAGCTCATTTAAAAATTTACAGATGATCATTCGAGTGAGCCTGTTGTTGGCGGATGTCCAAAGGTCATGAAGTTCTTTCAACTATATACGCGCATCCTTTTTCATAATAGTGACTTAAGAGATCCAGAATCATGTGTACGCACATCAATGTTATTCTTAGTGTAATGACTTGGGACGTCATTTTCTCTCAAAGTCAAGTCATTGACAAATGTATTTCAAAGTATATATTCTTCAGTTGCCAGTATTGTTTGCCTCTTGACTAGTCACTAATTTATATTTCCTTACATGTATTTTAAGAAAATCCATTTGTTAAGTTATTGAAATTTGGCAGGCGCCTCTTGAATTTTGAGTTTAAGACAACAAAAATTGTACCACTTAAGTGGAAGCAACGTTATCAATTGTTTTCTTACCGACTCCGTCAGAAAGTAGTCGACCGCCTTCACTTCTCCCCTTTGCAAGATATACATGCATCCGTCCACATCATCCTTTTCCACGATGACCTCTCCAGGCAGGTAAATGTAACGACGGAGGTAACCAACCATTTGGAGCAAGAAGTCCTCGTGTGCAACACTCAGTACCTGACAAAAAAGTATTTCCTTGGGATAGTTTGAACGTGCGTGAGCACACTCCCTTACGTTGCAAAGTTTATGATGAGAATAAAATTGATACATCTTTATGCAAGCAGAATATTTACGGATTAATTTTTTCAAATGCTATCATGCAAACAATAATGAAGGTACTACCTTGTAACTCGATTTATTCTGCAAACACTTCTTTATTGTATTAATATTCAGAAACCCGTATATTTAGACTTATTCAGCCAAAAAACAGTAAAAATTTACGTGCAGCAGGGGGAGAAGAATTGTTTATTATAATTAATTTACCAAAAGACCCATGAAAATAAAGCTTGCCCTAATTTTTAAGATCTTATATTTTTATTCAATAATCCCATTTCTAATTGTTTAACGTGAACTGAAAAGCAATGAGTATAACTCTTCTCAATTCAGCATTTGCAAATTCGAAAAGCGATCAATAGTGTCATTGTAATCATGAGTGGTCGACATGTGTGCAGTCATAGACCCGAAATTGCTGGAAATAACACGCATTGTAGAGTGCAGCAAATATATTATCAAAGTCATATTTGCCAAGTGATATTTTAAGAAATATGGCCTTAAAATGTAGAAGTAAATTCTCGGAAACCCTGCTCCTCACACGTAATGCACATAGTGGGTCAAAAATAACATTAGCTGCATTTGTGATTCAATATACAACTTTGATTTTTAATTGATTTTTGCTTTTCGTTATTTTAAAAATAAGTTAATACTGGCCTATTCATTGAAACCAAAGAGTTGGCACATAGCTGGTCAAATTTATTCAAGTTTCACGTCATACTTGAAGCTTATTCAGTTTGGCTACTCTTTGAAGGTATTTGAAAATATGATACATTTCAAACTTGGCGCTTTCGAGATTTGACTCCCCCTCCCCCCCCCCAAAAAAACGAGAATTCTCTCACAAGCAAACAAAATTCATTTTGAAATAAACCTTCACACTGCCTCCAAAAGTGACCGGTAGATCGCACCACCTCCTGGCCTGCGGCAACAAAGCTCTGCACAGTGGAAATTTCCCGGAGTGACATTTTTTGCACATAAGACGCGTTGAGATAGCATTGATTGAAAATCTGGAGTCAAGAGCAGTTTCGTAGCAATCGTGTAGAGTAGCTAGATAATATGGGAATTGGGTGCCTTGAATGTTGATTGGTACGTAAGGAGGACGTTACGTTTGTTCTTACACACGTGCGTGTGCAAAAACAAAAGTAACCACGACAATCTGTTCAATACTTAATGATTCTTACGGCAAGAAATTATTCTTGTCAATTGTGTGTCGTCTTTTCAGAACCTTGTCGTCTGATGAGAACACAGAAAGGCGATGCACAGAGCTTCCCGTCGCAGCTTCTGCAAATGCTCTTCCAATCATCTAACCAATATTTCGCAGCCTCAACAAAGGTTCATAATCTAAGTAATTGAGATACGCTATTTCAGCTAAGCCCTTGCCCTAAATTGTATCTTAGTTGGCTAATAATAATAATAATAAATTTCAGCTAAAGTGCTATCAGAAGAGAAATTTCAAATTACCAAGGATATTCATTTAACTCACCGGATCATTTAATAAAAGATTTCCGTACATGACATCCATTAGGTCAAAGCGAAGATCCTGGGGAGCGAATTCCAGTAACTGCGGCATTGAGCGACCAGATTCATCGGTCCACACGTATGTCATGTAGTTTTGAACTTTTTTTCGAAGCGTCATGGACACGTCCACGTTCCTTAAGTAGGTGTCCAATCGTGAAACGTAGAACCTGAAATGTTCATGTTTTTGCCAATATAACTCTACATAACTTACTTGTAAACATCGTGAATGGCTGTGAAGAATTTACACGCAAAGTAACGGTCAGGTAAGATCATAATTTCGATGCTGTTTTAATCATCTGAAAAAACGACTTGTTTATATATTATTACAATAGTCAGAATGTAAAAATACTTTCTTAAACTTCATCAGATTGGTGTACTTAGATTATTTAACCATAAAAATCAGTTTCTCTGTCTATATCTTTCTCTCTATCTCTCCTTCTCTCTCTATCTACATCTTTCTTGCTTTATCTCTCTCTCTCCTTGTGTGTGTGTGTGTGTGTGTGTGTGTGTGTGTGTGTGTTTAAAAACACAGGCCTGCGAAATCGAATTTTTTTAAAAATACAAGAAAATTTGTCGTTGACTTTTTAAATATTATTTCACGTGCTGGTTTTGAAAATAACCTCGGTGAATTTTTTGTAATCGATATATGTGGTGAAATCCTATTTGCACTGCAGACAAACTGCTTCAGTATATCTAATTTTATATGTAGAAGGGGTGACTATATTTTAGCTCAACTAAGCTATTCCGAATCTCAATCTTCATGCCTGGTTAAAGATTTTGGTTTTTCGGCCACTCTTTTCGCCCCACTGTTGAATCTTAAGCCCCACTCACAAATAAAACATGGGAACTTTGTATATCCTACTTTTTGACCAAGAAGAATTGAGATATCGTTCAAATCACCGCGTATGGTCTAACCGAAGTCTGCACTTTTTTAATTTTTTTTAAGACAAAGTGCCAGGTTTTCATTCTTTTAAATGCGCCTATATCCAACTGGTATAGAAGCGTACTGGCTTCCTTGATAAAACAAACCAGCTTTGAGGCTCCTTTTCTATGAATCTATAAATAACTTCCATCCATCTTTATTGTAGGTGATATTACATTTTTTCATCAATCAGGAACATCATCGAAATGGTTTATAGGCTCCCTGCATGTCTTTAAGAATTCCAAATCGTTAAGCAGTCATCTTTCCTTTGGGGCAGAAGCGTATATCATTGAGATAGAGCACACAAATGCCGTGGTGGGAACTCAGACGGGTGGATTTGTATCGTGGGAACGTTTTTATCCATACTTGACAAGCACTTGTTTCAAGGGCCATATCAAAAAATAGAACGTAATAATATACATAACATGTCAGAAATCAACTGTGTTCTGCTCGCAAATTTAACTAATGATGCAACAACAGCACGTACTTCCTAGCGATATTGTTAATGGCTATGTAATATAATATGACAATTTCTGTCTTATATTTCAACAACCATTTGAATACTTCTTAAAAAATTATGAAAAACACATATATTTTTTTAAATTCAAATGCTTAAACGAAAACAGTTTCTGCCATTGAATTTAGTGTACTTGCGTTCTACACAAACGTACCAACGATGCACCATGCATATTTTAGCCATAAATAAAATTATTAGTTTATATTAACGCTAAAGAAAATGATGTAGTCATTACATCCTTCTGTTATAAGTGCGACATTACAACAATGATTTACAAGCAACAATGGCCACTAATTGGTATGGGATACATATTTTGCCAGTTAGCAATGTTGATACCGCTAGCAAGAAAAGAATAAATTAGATATTTTGTGAAAGGATACCCCAATAGAATTTTGTGCTTCGAGATCACATAATGTAAACTCAACCATGGTAAATGTAACCAGGAGCGGATCCATTTTGGAGGGGGTCACCGTAGAGTTTTGTTAAATAATAGACAAATTTGTTATCATATTGTATATTATTTATGTACTAGAGATATGATACTGAGAGATATGATTATTGTTTAAATACGAACATAATTTCATATTTATAACACGTTAGTAAATAAAGAAAGTTAAACGAAAACTTTAGGCCTTTTGGGGGGGGGTCATGGTCCTCATGTCTCTCCCCTGGATCCGCCAGTAAATGTAACTGAAATCGGAAGAGAAATGTTCAACTCCATTTTTTTTAGCATTAGATAGTACTTAATAGTGACCTGTCATGTTTGTTAGATGGGTCTAAAAGTAAACAAATGTCTTATTATATAGATATTTAACTCTCTTCATTTTTAGTGCAATTATAATTTTTCCTGCAGCAAAGTATTACAAAAGGCCTGGTCCCTTGAAAATCACACTTCCACACACTCTTGAAGACTTTCTCCCCATGTTATAATTTTATGAATGAGAGCCTAAATAATTGTCTTCTTTACGAATTCTATGACGCAAAAATGTAATTTTACCTGAAGCATTAATTATTTCTGCATTGTCCTCACAAACATTATTCAAAAGTGAATGAGTGCTACACAGTAATACCAACTTCATGGACTTTACTGTGTTGCGCAATTTACCTACGTGTTTGCACATTTCTCAGTCAAGGAAGTTTCGGAAAACAAGGAAAAACTCTGTGGCCAAATTCAATTAATACAAGGAATATTTATTTTCAAGATTCGAATGTCAGCTGCCGAGCTCTTTTCACCTTTCCTCATATCAACATCAGAAATACAAACTTTAAATCCACTATTTACATTCACTATGGCCTAGTTGTCGATACCACCTTTCAGAAGAATCAATCTTTTACGAGTAGAAACACCGTCTAACACTGAAAGATTACTCTGTGTACGTCATACCGTATCCCGACGTTCCTATTGTTAGATTGCCACTTTTTAAAAAAACTGTTCCGTGGTATTATCTTAATTATTCTTAATCGACGCAACGCGTCTCTTCGCCCCTCATTGAGCGTTGAGCGCTTTTTCTGGAGTAATCCTCCACTAACATCCCTTTTTATTCCAAAGGGCACTGTATTTATGTAGTCTCGTCTCGTCAGTCAGTTTGTCAAGAGGACCGCCATGTAGCATCTCCGCGTACGCGCCTCTTACACCACGCGCTCCTGCGTCACTACCCAGGCCAGAATTGGGAAGGAATTAGGAAAGGTGTAGGGTTTAGGACCCGTCACAGGGGGGTGGACAACCCCCGATGAAGCAGGCTTACTCGTTTTCTTGAAACAAATTTCACGTGTGCTTGCCCGGGAATCGAATCCGGACCGCCTTGGTGAAACTTCATGACCAGAGTGGCCAAAAAGCTGAAAAGTGAATCTCAAATTATTGTTCATTAAATAAAAATGTATACAAAATTATTTACAATAGTAAATTAGAATTAAAACGATAATTGTAATAAAATTAAGAAAAATATAATTAAAAGTAAAATAAAAGTTGACAACACCAAGCGTATATCTATCAAGATAAATCATATAAAACTTAGAAATTGAAATGGCCTATGGCCATGAAGGCCTAGGCTATGAAAGAATATATAGGTAATATCCAGGTGATTAATTTGTAATATTTATTAATATGATCGTTTCAAATGAGAATTTTTTTAAATTTTCAAAAAAATGGCTTCAACGTTTTTGATTACACTTTGTTATTGAATAGTGTAAAAGATGTTTAAGAAAATGTCACAGGTATCATGTTGGTTGAAAACCCTGACTTTTCTAAAACTTACAAAATCCAAAATATTTCGGCGTCTTCCAACAACTACAATTATGAAAATAAACATTATCCTCTTACTGAAATATATTCATCAAAAAGTAGAGATGTAGCTGTTCGGAAAGCAGTTATAATTGTCAAATTTTTGTTGATATTTGCTTCGAAATGTTTCGTTTTTTCATCGAGTGTTGGAAGATTTATAATGAGTTTTACAAACAATGATGACTAAGATGGGTTAATTCGGAAATTGTGGTATAAATAGTATTAGATAACTATTACTAAATGCGAGAAAGTACGTGCTGTTTTAGCACCACTGGTTTTGGGCTGGCTTTATTATAAACCTGGCTGAACATTGATTTTTGAAGGGAATTACAAGAGCCTAAAATATCGGGGTAGAATATTTAATTAGTCTAAAATTGTGAGCTAAACCACATTTCAAACCCAACCGGTCGAATATGGACTTCTGCACAGATTTCAACGAATAATTTTTATATTTGCGAGCAGAACACGGTGGATTTCTGGTATTATCCAGATGATTACATACTATTTTTATATGGCCCTTGGAACAAGTGGACTATTTGTGATTAGTGCGTCAGAGAACTTTATGAACATTATTTTCTTGCACCTCAGAAAATTCTTGGCCAGCCAGTATTATAGTGACGCATAGTAGCAGTTGACTGTCAAACACTGGTACCTTTCCCAAGCAATAGACGTCTACGAAACAAAGATAAACTTGTTTATTCTACAATATGACAAATATGTCAATTCTGATGGTGATTATGTTATAGTGTAAAACCTATTGTATCTGCTACAATAAATCTTTTCCATGAATTTGTATTATCGGTTTATTGACGACTTTGGAACACTTAATATCTGGCTGCACCTATATGTGCTGCCAGAAATGGGACCTAAGAATTGTGTAAATTGAAACTAGGGACTCGTACAGGTCGCCAAAGGCTAGTAAAATTTCTTGTATCGAACAGCTAGTGAGTTTTCTCAGATATATTTGTACTGCTGCATTTGGTACCGAAACCGAACCACCCTTTCTGCCCGTGGTTTTCGGAACGCGCCCTTTGGTGTAATTGTGCCAGTGACGAAGAGCGTAGAATCATTCAGCGGCCGAGCCTCAAGCCGCAATGACTCGCCATTTCCCATTTAGCATAATGTGCAATGAACCGCTTCGTAACTGCTTACTCGATTCACTTAATACTAGAACGGCGGCAGGAATCAAAATGACTGCTACATCAGTTGCTTCCCCAATACCAAATTCAGTTTTTAAGTGTTTTCTTTAAAGGCGTGTGAATTTTGATAATTTTCTATTTTCTTTATGATGATATAGTTGGAATCTCTAAAATATTATTTTTTATTGTTTTGTCATGTGAGAACCCTAGAACAGCGGGAGGGGTCATTTTGACACCCATATTACTTCATTTGTAAAACTACTGTAGTATTTTGACCTTGATGGGGATTGGTCGTTTATCATGAAGATTCTACAGTATTGCAATTTTAGAGGATATCACTTTCCTCTAGGAATTATGTGGTATCTATTGTATAATTTACACTGCATATAGAAGCGATAATTGTTTCCTTGCTTCATTTGACGATTGTTACCTTCCCAGAAAGTAGAGAATGAAACGTGCACAAATTGTAACTGGTGTCGATCTATGACATGTGTCTTTCAGTTTTCTATTCTTATTTTCGTTTCCTTGTCAGAATGTTGTAACTTGTGGGGTTATAATGTCGGGTTTAATCGGTCTCTCTGTTGATGAGTTGTCCCGTATGCTAGAAAATTCGGATTTGGAGTCAGGAAGTGATAGATCTAACCGAGTTAGATGAAGATTTTGTACCAAGGTGTAGTGAGGATGAAGCCAGTAGTTCGAGTGATGGACAGTCAGCGGAAGACGATGCAATAGTTGAAATTACCCAACCTTCTCCTCGATCATCTCAACAGGAGCAGCCAAATTCCCCAACAGAGAAAATGGTTGCCCGGATCGGAAACGAGTGGGAGATCATCGGTGCTAACTCCTTATCTGCAAGAAGAGGAGCTGTGAATGTCTTGAAAGAGCGAAGTGGTCCCCAACTCCAACGGCAGCGTCGAAATCACATCGAGTGGGAACCCAAACACATTTCCGATATTCTTCATCACAATCACTTTTCTATTCCGCACTCTCACGTGCGTTTGCGGATCTATATACGGCAGCCACAACTCCGTTGCTATTTTTAAAACGTAAAAAACATTACATATGTACATAACGACGCGGCATAACACATTATCTTCACTGATAGCAAAGCGCAGCAATACGTGAGTGGGCCAGCAAGGAAATGGACCTGTGGTTAGTTTCTTCCGTCTGCTATTTGATGAACCAATGTTTGCCTCATGAAGAGACACACCCAATCAGAAGCACAAAAAGTACTGAAGAACAACTATACAGGATCTCTCGAAGAGTTGGAGGCAATGATAGGCATCGTGTTGAACGAGGGGCGTTTTGTGCAAGGGGTATCTCAGTGGATGCTGTTTGGTCCCGTTTATTAACGACACCAAGAGAGATTTGGTGAGCTTCTCAGATTCCTCCGTTTTGACGACAAATCAAGCCGATCTGAACGTCTTCGTTTGCTCTAGTATCAGAAAGGTGGGAGAGGTTTGTGTCGTTGCTATCCGCCCACGTGCAAATGTAACAAACGATGCTCAATTACTTCCGAGCACAATTAGGTGTAGATATACCCAGTTTATATCAAACACACCCGACAAATACTGACTGAAATTTTGGGTCGCGGCTGATATCGAGTACGTATTCAATGCCTTTTCCTAACTTGGCTAAAAGGATGCTCGGCCCAACCACTGGGAAATATGTTGTTCTGCGTCTAATGCAGCTCTTTCTAAACCAAGGAAGAAACGTGACAACTGACAAAATTTTCACGTCTCATTAACTTGCCAAAACGCTTGAAGAGAAGAAAACGGCAGTAGTGGAAACAATCATTTCGATTTGATGTGGAATTGCTGATGTGTTGAAGCGAAATGCCGAACTAAATTTATTTGTTATTTAACGGCACACTCCACAAACTACAGTTTGACAGTGTATTAGTCAAAGTAGAAGAAGAACGCCATGCTTCTCATCACACGTTATATAAAGTAGTTGTCAGTGATGAAGGAAA
Organism: Gryllus bimaculatus; assembly: GCA_017312745.1. Classification (NCBI taxonomy): domain Eukaryota; kingdom Metazoa; phylum Arthropoda; class Insecta; order Orthoptera; family Gryllidae; genus Gryllus; species Gryllus bimaculatus. The sequence continues at coordinate 2,463,014 of BOPP01000174.1, forward strand.
AAAGAAACCGGAAACTGTGACTTTCTATATCGCCAAAAAATATGGGGTAGCCGTAGTAGACCGTACGATACGGAAATATAGCATCAAAGCAGCATGCAATAAAAGGCAAATGCATGTTTTCTATAAAATATTGGACATAGCGGCAACCAATGCTTGGGTTATCTACAATCATGTAACAAATGAAAAGATGGAAAGGAAAAAGTTCATTCTTCAACTGTCTAGTGAACTGAATAAAATGGATTTGTCAGATGACTAGTAGTGGTGGTAGTGGTGGTAGTGGTGATAGTGGTGATGGTGGTGGTGGTTGGTGGGTGGCGGCGGTGGCGGCAGCGGTGGTGGCGGCGGTGGCGGCGGTGGTACAGGGGCCATCCTAAAAACGAAGGAAGTTCCTGATTGGCTTACGCAAAGGCATCAAAACCAGTGATATGTGTGAGAAGTGCCATAAAGGAGTTTGTGAAAAATGTGCCAAAAATGGAAATCAAGGCAAGAAATACATTTAGATGTAGAAAATTCTTTCTAGATGTGTAAGAAAAATATGCTCACCAAAATAAAACTCTAATTTGAAAAAACAATTCGAATTTCAATACATCGTATTCATGGTGTCAAAACGACCCCTTTCCACTGTTCTGAGTATATCATATTCCCAATTTTCTAGTGTTAATTTACTAAAAGTTCGATCTACAAAACTTCCGCTGTTGTTATCCTAAACGGTGATTTTAACTAGGCAAGCTCAAGGCAAGCAATATTTCTGTCCCCTCGGTGGTTCATGGATAAAATTTCGCGACCTCTGATTCAATTCTCAGATGGGATAAAAATTGGGTATCACTTTGCATCTTTGGGCCCCAGTTCATGTAGCTGTATGGCAATAAGATGGCTTATCTCAGGTAGAGAATTCCAAGTAAATAGCGTAAAAGATTACGACGTGCTTACCGCACGTCATCCCAAGCCATAGCTGTGGTGCTGGAACGCCTTAGCGGACCGTAACCTCATGGGGGTGCAATGCCAGAGTAAGATTGATTGATTGATTGATATTTCAGGGCGCGACGACTGCTAAGGTCCTTAGTCCCGTATGTGTAGTTCATGTTATTTCGGGGATGTCGGTGATCCCCCGTTAGCTAGATCCAGTGCCGACCTATTTTTTTTTCAGTGTACAGAATGGCATAAAAGGACTAGTTCATTTTTTTTCCTTCCCCCGCGAGATTTGTCACTTGTCTGAGTTCAGATTTCCCCTCCGATCACGCAGTTACCTGTACGTACCTGTAGTCACACAGGGCGTTGCGCACCGAATGCACCAGGCACGCCATGTAGGAGATGGCGGACACCAAGATGACGTGATGCATGAGCGTGAAGAAGATTTGGAAGACCAGCCTGCTCACCTGGTAGATCGGCGGCTCGGTGAACGAACCGCACAAAAACTTGTTCGCGGTGAACAAGAACGCCAGGGTGAGCGCTGTCCACCCGTCAAGGCTGACGCGGAAGAAAACCTTGTGCACGTGATTGACGTCCTGCAGGTATTCGCAGTACAACCCTCTGTCGCACCTCACGGCAATATACACGCTCATGGTGGTGACGAAGTACAGGGTGAAGAGAATAACGAGTCTTATCCAGCGGCTCACCGTAGTCGCGTTTAGTTCGTTTAACACGACCGAGTAATGTTTGATGAACTGAAGAACTCGTAGTATGCGGTTCAAACAGAGATACTTGGATCCCAAGAACTCCAACGGCAGCGTCGAAATCACATCGAGTGGGAACCCAAACACATTTCCGATATTCTTCAATACAATAGCTTTTCTATTCCGCACTCTCACGTGCGTTTGCGGATCTATATACGGCAGCCACAACTCCGTTGCTATTTTTAAAACGTAAAAAACATCACATATATACATAACGACGCGGAATAACACAAGATCTTCACTGATGGCAATGCGCAGCAATACGCTCGTGTAGCTGGGCGGAATGATTACGTAAACTATGAAGGTTTGCAGGTACTTCCTCAACTTGCCGGTGTTGACCAGCTTGTAGAGGTCGTCGGCCCATTGGCCCGGCTGTCGGAAGACGGGCTTCTTGGAGGCGTACCGCTGCATGATCTCGTGGCGCGTCTTGGGCTCCACGGCGCGCTCGGCCTCTTCGATGTCGTCCAAGTCCAGGCGCCACGTCTTCCGTCCGATGTGCGTCGTGTCGGGCACGTACTCCCACTGCGACTCGTTGAGTTCGTCGAAGTTCTTGCGCGTCTCCGGGAAGTAGTCGAGTAGGTCGTAGAACACCTGATCGAGATAATCATTTTTATTGTTGTTTTTTTAAATTAATTAATTTGATGCCGATCCGGTGGCCGAGATCGCTAAAGCAGTTGTGCCGTAGCGATCTCGTACCGAAAGACCGCGGGTTCGAGTCGCGCCTCGGGCATGGTTGTATTGTGTTCGTCCTCTCACCCCCTATCATCCATCATCCTCCATCTCTCACTATCACCTTTCTGAATAACATTCAGAATTGTAACTCGAGGATTTATCCTAACCTCAAGGTGAAAACCTTCGACAGTCGACCATGAACAGTAAAAGTGAAGTGGAACGACTCAAGTGGTCCAATGTGGCCAATCAAGTTAATAATAATTAATTTGATTAATTCAAATCATGGCACGCCGTGAAACACACATTTTGGGGGAAATTTTGACAAAAAGTAATTAAGCAACCAAGAAATTACTTCTATCTTTACTTGGCTGTCCGGGTGACGCCGCGATCGTGGCAAAGGTGCCGACGATCGCCATTCTGCGACCTTCCTCAGGGCGTAATGCGCGGAGATGTCAACCGGCACACGGGTAGAGGAGAAACCGAGCCCTGTTTTAACTCGTGCGCAGTACATCTCCGCGCATTACGCCCTGAGGAAGGTCGCAGAATGGCGACCGAACCGTCGGCATCTTCACCATGGTCGCGGCGTCACCCGGACAGCCGTGTTAATACTGACTCCGGCCGCGGAAGCCTACGCTCTCAAGAAATTAACTGGTATTATTGATTGATTGATTGATATCAATAAGATGTTTTTTTCTAAAACAAATGTTGATTTAAGTGGATTTTTTGCAATGGCAGCTGTCCCACCTCGTTGGAGGAGGTGAGGACGATGCAGCTCTCGCGCACCACCATGGCGCACGTGTGGCGCGTCATGTGGCGACGCGTCAGGTTGCCGAAGATGGCGCCCATCTTCAGTTCGGCGAGCGACTCGTTCCCGGCGCTTATCACCTGCAGTTGGCAGGGATTACGTTTCATGCAGCGCCGACTCCCCAAAAGTGTAAAATTGAACTACTTTTGAGAAAAAAACGAAGGATACTTCATTGTTTTAAAAAAGTAAAACCAACAATTGGTAGTTCTCTAGTGTGTTTATGTGAAAATCACTCCGTATTTATGTATTTGTTGATGTGGTTTGATAGATTGATGTTTCCGTCGCGTCAACTGCTTTGGTCATTAGTTGCGTTATCCGACTTCCAAACGTGTAAAATTGAACTACTTTGAGGGGAAAAAACGAAGGATACTTCATTATTTAAAAAAAAGTAAAACCAACAATTGATTGTGCCCTGGTGTGTTAATGTCAAAATCACTCCGTATTTATTTATTTGTCGAAATGGTTTGATAGATTGATGTTTCCGTCGCGTCAACTGCTTTGATCATTAGTTCCGTTATTGTAGTTGTTGAGGCGGCGAAATCCGTTAAGAAAAAGTTGGGAGAGCAATTAGTAGAATCTGCAACGAAGCATCACCTTTTCTATCAGTTATTTTTTTGTCAGACAAGAGTGTTCTGGAAAAGAGACGACACACTATTAACAAAGATTGTTACTTGGAGAGAGAATTAACGAGTATTGAAGAAAGTGTCACAGTTACCTCTGCCCAAACGAAATTAAACCTTTCTTTACGAATTTCGTCGCTTTTACTTCATGTTACAACTGCATCCAATGTCTGGCACACCCTGAATTGAACCTTGCAGGCGTTCAAAACGTTTTCACTAAGCTTTCTGCATCTCGCCTCTGATGACAATGCGAGCTGGCGTCCGAGGTAGAACTGGAAGCAACTGACAATCTACGTCCAGTAACTTTGTTCGAAAGAAATGATTATTTGGTCAACAGAGAAGAAATTCGCGCGGCTTTTTGAGAAAAATTAAGACTACACCTTCAAAGAACATCAAAAATGCCCTGCTAAAAACAAGGCGCGACAAATTTCAAGCAATTTGGCGGTCAATGTGCCAACGGTAGTGAATGTTTCATTGTATTGAATGTTGTATAGCGGTGTTCCTTTCCCGCTGGATGGTGAGGTCCGGCGCAGACTGGTTTTCTCCCACCAGCGGGGCACCGCCCCAGTCGACTGAGGCTCTCTAAGCTCTCGACTGATGTCCCGCATGTGTGGTAGTGCAGTGCATGTAAGTGTGTGTAAGCAAGGGGGAGAGATTAAGACAAGAAAGAAGAAGGACAGATCGCGTGCGGTTCGTAGCCGATTAGTTAGGGTTCCGCTCCTGCGTTCGCCGGGTGTTGATCGGAGAAACTATCAAAACTACCGATCAGAGTAGCCGTCAGCTAAAATTCTCGTCCAGGCAGGGTCGGAATTCGACCTAGCTATCTAGCTAATATTGAAAATACTACACGTGTGGGGACTCGAACCCTAGGAGCCGATCAGAGGCAATGCAGTGACATCAGGTGCTGCCCTCAGCCACCTAAGCCGGAAAGGTAATGTAGTGCGTGTAAGTGTAAGTACGAGGGACGTTCACAGGCGTCTCCGGGAGAGAGTTTAAGAACTGTTCACGGACATTTTATCTGATTACCGGCGCTGGCAACGCCGCTCAATGAGGAGCCTAACTACCTCCTTACTCGATACCTGAGAGGAAAAAGGGCTCCAACATTCAGGGCCATTCCAAATGCACATTGTGTAGTGGACTGAAAATGAGCTCCGCAAGAGAGTTGAGAGATAAAGAGATACAAGTTTGGAGCTCTAGACGCAGGTCCTCACCAGACACCTCTATGAGCCCTCTCTCTCCCAACTCCCGTGCGGAGGTGGTTTTCAGTCCACTACACAAAAAGCATTTGGAATTGCCCTGAATGTTTAAGCGCTTTTTCCTCTTAGATATGGCCTAAGGAGATGATCAGGTTCCTCATTGAACGGCTTTGCCAGCGCCGGTATTCAAGTCGAATGTCCTTGAAAACATTTTCCTCTCACTTCCGGAAGAAGATAGGAAAAGGAAGAGGAAGGAAATATCTTTTGCGATCTTTGGCCAGTTTGTTAGTGTTAGGAACATAAATTGGTGCTAGACCCATTTCCAACAAACTCTCTACGTTTTTGACATTTGCAAAAAGGTTACATTGGAAAACTAGACATTTGAAAAAAATATGTTTTTGTATTAAATAAAATCTGTTATAAAAACTCAGTACTTTAAAAAAGGTCATATCCAACATTTCTTTTGAAAACACGAGTAATTTTCGCACAATTTCTGCTTGAATGTTATGTATATTATAAAAATAGATGTTTTCTCAAGAACCGCTCCAAGTTTTTTCTTCAAATGTTTCACGGATAAATCAAAGGACTCTTAAAAGAATGACGCTAGTCTAGTTTTCTTTGAACTCCCTGAAATTCGAAAATTGCAAAAGTGCGATTATTAAATGCGAAATAGCACCACCAGTTTCGTCTACACATCAGCATTGACACACATTTTCTGACTGCTCTCAGAAACTTCAGACTGCTGTCAGAAATTGCGGGTATAGTCCTCAGTACACCATCTCACCATTGAAGCTCTAACAGCTGCCGACTTGTCTCTCGACATGAATGGCAGAGGATGTAAGTGGATGGCAGTGTGTGTATGTTTGAGGGGAGAAACTGGAGTAATGATGAAGGTCAAATCGCGCGCGGACCCTGATTCCTTTTTAGTATACTTCTCTCACATTTCTTCTAACATTTATCGAGAGGCTACGGAAAACCAGTTATCTGACCGACATGCTGCCAAAATGACCTTCCAGACAACAGCTGAATTCAACCCCTTTCGAATGTACAACCAGTCGAAAATTCGCCGTCATACGCAATGAAACCGTAGAATCTATGGGTGAACGATGCCGCAAAAGCAACGGTGTTGCCCTGAGCTGCCGCTAGCAGCGCTGCCGTCACCTCGATGGTGCCGCTTCCCAGGAGGAAGATGCTTCCCTGCACGTCGTTGACTCGCACGATGAAGCGGCCCTCGTTGAACAGGTGGATGTCCATGAGGCGCGACAGCTCGCGCAGCAGGAAGTTGTGCGCGCCTTGCAGCGGCGTCACCCGCTCGAACATGTTGCGAAAATTGTAGTAGATCATGTCGGAGTGCATCATCGGCGGCACCTGCAACCGCCACCGGGCAACTTATTTCTTTGTTTATATATTTACTTCAGAAACAATTATAAACTGTGTGTGACGTGCTATGCATAGAAGTTAAATTGAAGTTACATTTATTTACTCCTGCTAGTGATAATAATATTTTCGCTGACGTAATCCGTCGTCCTTCAAAGGAAGGCGCGGAGTTAATGATTCCACAACTCCTAGAAGGCAACATTAACTCCCTTGGGAGTCCGGTGTCTTCGGGATTTATAATCTGCCTTGTGCAGTGTCAATTAGCAAGTTACTGCAACTTCTACTGAGCTAGTTCTGCTAGTAATAATAATGACAATGATAATAATAATACAAATAATAATTATAATGTAATAATAATAATAATAATAATAATAATAATAATAATAATAATAATAATAATAATGTCCAGAAGCAAAACAAGCTCCCATCTCAGCATTTGCTCAAGGATCAGGTAAACTGGAAAAAAACCTGATCGAGATGGCGGTCATTGACCCAGAAGCTGAAGTACACTACTTGTTACAGGTTCTTTAGAATTAAACAATCGAAATGGTAAATAATACACTAAATTTCGTTGTTAAAATTAATGTGCCGACTAGTACCCAATCGTCTGTGTAGAGAACGACCTCTTCCAACCTTCGGACAAGTTGATCCAAATTACTGTTTATGTTTGTGGAGGCTTGCAGGTCAGCTTTGAGGGTGTAGAGTGTAAAAAAAGAGTAGAACGATTTGTAGACATGTCACGAATGCGTCTTATTATACGAGATAAAATTGAAAAAAAAAAACAAGAAACTCAGATAAGAGTAACAAGCAAATAGCTTAATATTTTAAACGTGTAAAGTTTATATTCAATAAATTAAAAATTATTATTCGATAACATAATCAAAAAGTATGTTATATCCAAAATCGATTGAAAGCTAGTACTTACGAAATTTGTCAATACTCACCGCTTTGACAGCAAAATAAAATGAGTGGCAAAAATCAGTTAAAATGACATAAAATCAATTAGTATCCAAATAGGCGCGCAGGTTCTATGCCAGTTCACTCACACACGCCTCCGCAAGTGCTTGTACCTTGGAGAGCACGTCCGTGACGTCGAGTCCCCGGCGCCGCCTCCATATCATGTCGACGGCCTCCACGGCCAACTTCACCAGGTAATCGTCCACGCTCTCCCGCTTGAGGAACAGGCGCAGGTGCTTGAGATTGTTGCGCGAGTGGGTGATGCGCCAGCGCATGGCCGCCATGACGCTCGCCACCTACGGATGAACGTTTCGTGTATCCTCCAATTTGAGACGGATGCTTCGGGAGTTGTAGCACACATGCGTACGGCCAGTGTGGCTTCTGGAACACTAGACAAGACACCGCGTGTACGCGCGTTTGCTGAAATACCGAAGTCTTTAGTCAAAAAGGAGAATGTAAATTGGATCAAACCAGGAAACCACGCCAATTCTGTAATCGAAAAAATCAGTTTAATGAGATTCATGCGAAACAATATAGCCCAATGTGATTTTCGACGCATAAACAGTTAGCCCTCTTGTTTTTGGAATATTTAAGTGTGAGTTTGATTAAAAATGTCGGGATGAGACGAGATTGCAGGATGGGTCTCAATAAAACCCTGTCAAAATACATTAAAAGTACTCATTCTTGCAGTTTGGCCAATAGCCAGAAAGTTGTCTCATTCTCGTTTTATTGTCCATTTCCAGTTTTGTGCACCGGTATATTCGGACATGATTATCTATGCATGGTGGCTGGTACAAACTGCATCAGCACATACTTGCTCGAATTAATTCTAAATCTGTACTGTTTCGAAAATTCAGAAAGTTCAACGAACATTATATTAGCGCAGTCCTTTTAAATGTCCGTTCTTCTATCCATATAAAAACTTTTGAGTGGTTTTTGAGAATTTTTTAAATAAATTTCATTATTTTCAAGCACAAATTACGCGAAAATTACTTGTTTCTTCAAAAAATTGTACATTATCTGTTTTAAAGAGCGAATGTTTAACAACAGGCGTTGTTTAAGGCAAAAATACCTATCTTCTATTCTGTAGTATTGAAATATTAACTTTATCTAAGTTTCGAAAAACTGATAGTCCACCGAAAATGGCACTAGCATGCATGCTTTCCGTCCCTTTGACACCAGTCGTAAAACTGCCCGCACGCACCACCAGCCCCCACCCACTGGCGCCCCGTTTTCAATTTTTTTAAAATTAAAGTGCTGAATTCTACCATCACTGATAATAAACTCTACTTATAAGCAGGTGCGTCGTGAGTCCGCTCACCGAGGCTAGCATCCAGTTGCGCACGAAGAACGTGAGAATGGACAGGGCTAGCGTCGCCCTGATGCCGCTCGCATGGAACAAGAAGAGGCCTTCGGTGCTGGTCGTGTAGACGACGATGGTGTAGTAGAGGTGCACCAGGTATACCTTCCCCAAAAGAAGAGAGCGTGCTTGTGAGAAGAAACACGAGAGTAGAAAAGATTTATTATGTTCTGTATAGAACATCACATCAAGGTCATATTCATAATAATTTGCGTTTATAACTTAATAAAACAGAGAAGAGATTTACAAAAAGCGGCAGCAACCTTTTGTCTACTTTAATACAACAAACAACACATTGATAGACACAAGGCGGGGAAAAACCATGCAGCACGTCTATGAAATTGTATGTGCTTTCTGGAAAAATCTCGAATTTGGACTACTTCGGTTCTTGTGAGAAAGCCTTCATTTATACAGAATTTTGTAAATGGGTGTACAGGTACGTAGGTACATAATTAATCATATGTAGCCAATTGTACCCAAATAAATATTTTATTGCATTATTATAAAGCCGAGAAGATAGTCCCAACTGAAAAGAAAGAATAAGTAGTACGGTCTGTGCTAAAATGTCTGCCCCCTTTTTAGCACAATTAGTTTAATTTTATAATGCTCGTTGATGACCTTGATGTTAATGCCATCTTGAAAAAGGTTTTCAACAATCTCTCCTTTCGGATTAGTACCTGCAGTGGTGTCTTGACCGCATTCCGGAGGAAGTTTTCGCTGAGAACGTCCTTAAATGAACACTTTATTATAATTGTTTCGAAGTAAAAGACTCCTTCGCCTTCCGTAGTCACCTTGAAGAAGAGATGTCTAATTATTGTTTAAGACAATTAAGTTTTTATTTTTTAATATATTTCGTTAATTTAAAAAGTTAACGAATGAATAGTATGTTCTGTAGAATCTGTAATTATCTATCTATCTGTCTATATATATATATATATATATATATATATATATATATATATATACGTGATATATTTACATGAAATATATATATTGTTTTTTAATTTGCTCTTTTGGCATGCCTGAATTTTCTATCGTCACACAGCTGGAGAATCTGAGATGATTTGTATCAAGCTATGTATAATCTATAGCTTCATTTCTGCACCTCACATTGGAATAAAATGGATTAATTCTTGGCCAAAAGTCAAAATTGCCGCTTTACATGAAATTTGTGTATTTTCAGGAGTGTGTCGTATAAATCGAAATGACCTATTCATTGTGTAGCATTCAGCGGAGATAAAAGAGACGCAGGAATATGCAGTTCTCGATTATATTGTCAGAGCATGCTTTGGTAATAATGTCTCTCAAGACAGTTTAATGAATTTGAAGATAAAAACAAAAGATTTCTACGACAAACTTAATAGAAAATGACAGGAAGGTCACCGATCTCTAAACACGTTCTTATCAAAAAATTCTGAATGGCTTTCATGGGATTTCGTGTTCGTGCGTAGCACATCAACTGAATCACATGAAAACAAATCTCTAACAGCGTGACCTCTTCCTTCCTACGATGAGAATTCTGAGAGGTCCAAACAAAAAGTGGATGCAAAATTGTCCTTTGAAAACGACTATGAGGCAAATTATGTAGTAAAAGCTGCCAGCATATCGGCTCGAGCTTCGGGGAAGAGAGATATAGCTGTTGTTCCAGATCAAGTCACTGAAACTCCAACCAGACCATCGAAATTTGTTAAAAAAATCTTATGTAAATCTCAAAACAAGAAACTACCAGTAGCATTATCCTATTTGTTCGATAACAAATTGAGCCAAGAACAATATATAAACACAAGATTACTATATAAGACCCACAATGCAGATATTTTCCCATCATACGAAAAAGTGAAACGAGCCAAAGCACCCTACAGACCTTCAGGCTTACAGGTCACAGATAAGAGGAACTAGAGTACCCTTAACAGTCCCTGTTAAATCATACAGTAAAGAGAATAGTTTTCTCCAAGAAGATGTGATTATTTACCAAAAAATGTTAACTAATACAACAGTCTGTAATGCACAGCTAATTTTCAGTTACGGGTTTGATGGGAGCTCCGGAGAAAGTCTCTATAAGCAAATTTCTTCTTCACTTTCTGAATCATTGGAATCGACGATATTTGCCACAACATTTATTCCCTTGCGCCCATTAAATTCCAATAGCATTCTATGGAACAATCAAGACACCTCAGTCAGTCACGTTCTGGAGATCAATTAAAGTGGAATATACAAAGGAAACGAGCAAGCATGTTAAACATCGAGAAAGACGAGCAGGTGATAATGGCTGAACATAAAGATGATGTAACGTATATGCTCAGAAAATTAGTAGAAGAGTATGGAAAATGGGGAATGGAAATACTGAATGTACTAAAGTCTGAATATATGGTGGTGGGAGATATGCCCCATGATTTGGAGACTGGTATAGGAATAATTAAAGGTAATATACAATATAAGTATTTGGGAGTCACACTAACAGCAGACGATAGAGACGAACAGGATGTGAAAAATAAAAATACAAGAAGAAAAATAGCCACAAGACAGTTGAATCTAGTACTATGGAACTTAATTATTGCAATGAAGACAAAGAAACGCATATATAGCTCCTTCATAAAAAGTACCAAACTCTATGGGGCAGAAGTCTGGACACTTACAAAAAATTTGAAAGACAAACTTCAATCAACAGAAATGATGTTCTGGCATACATTTTGTAAACTTTCTCTGTTAGACAAAATAAGAAATGATGACATAAGAAATAAAATGCAAGTGCAAACAATCTTCAAAGAGACGATCGAAATGAAACCACTAAAATGGTATGGACAGATGGGAAGGTTGAAATTGGATAGACTTCTACAAAACGTTTGGAAGTGGATACCAAATTCAAGAAGATAAAGGGGAAGACTAAGAAGAACGTGGAAGATGGCAATAACTGAAGCCATGGAAAAAGGAGAAATGAAGGAAAGCGATATATGGGATAAAGAGTCATGGAAATTGGGACGCGGAAAAAGGCCAAGGCTGTAAAAAAACTGCTAAATAGATAGATAGAAAAAAATTCATTGTGAGAGAAAGAAAACTCAACGAAGTGAAAATGGTACTTCGCAATAAACAGACTATATGGGTTATATATTTGACATTAATTGACGGTAACATTTTAATAATAACACGCAACAAATCTAGTCAAACCTGCCCATTTTGGGGCGTAAAACCTCAAATAAAGGATGGGACAGAATTTAACCCACTCGAATTTTTGCCTAAGACTGGTGCTTTACAATTTGGGGTACGCCCCTGCATGTTTGTATTCGGTTTTTTCAATGTGTTCTGCACATAGCTTATAGAATGGAATTAAAAGTTTGGCAGGTCAGATGTGATACAAATAAGTTTGTTGTGCAGACGTAAAAAAGCAATTCAAAAATTGTTTTTGGAAAAAATGCTTTTTCATGTGGATATGGTGAAAGATAATGTTAGCGGTTCGTCTAATGACGGAAACACTACACGACTTCTCAAAGCCTGTACTTTATTTCAGAAATTACTGGTGTTAATGAAGATCTAATTAAGAGGTTTAGGATTATCTTGATACCCATGTCTCCTCAATACAGCATTGACCCTGAATTATTTGGCAAGTATTGTACAGAGACTGCTGAAATATACAGAAAACTCTATGATTGATTTCCTATGCCTGTAAGTGTTCATAAAGTTATTGTATATGGTAATTGTACAACACATACTATAGCATAGTATGCTGCCACTTCGATGCCTTAAAAAGCTTCAGAATCCAGAAATAGAAGTATAAAAAGGACAAAGAGACGCACACAAGGAAAGACAACAGGATCCACAACTTAACAGATATTTTCAACAGAGCTTTGGAAATATCCGATCCCATCATTTCGGCTGTCAGCTTCCAGAAAAGAGTTCAAAATAATAAGAAAAAGAAACTTCCGTTTTAGGTCATCAAAATGCTCATTTGCCCTGCACCAGAATCAAATTCACATAAATAAATTGAGGAAATATCTGATCTTGTTCATGTATCTGATGAGGATACTATTGAATAGATACTTTCTAGAGATTAAAGTGAACAGTACTTAATATTAGTAATATGAATGAAGTATATTTATTTCACAACAATATGAAATCTTGTTAAATAAAAATATTGATGAATTAACTTCATAAGAAACATTTTCAGACTAATTATTAATTTACAGCAGTTTCAAAAATTGCACAAGTTAGATATAATCCAAGGAGCCATTATATTTTTAAAAGCTCAGGAAAGCTAAGTTTAATGGATGGGCTAAAGGAAATATGTTTAGCGTGTTGAAGTGAAGAACCTGTGTACGAATCTCGGAGTTGGGGGAAAATATTTTTCTTGTTTGGAAACAATTTGCAGATTAATGTTGTAGCATAATTATTGCTTAGCCATTTCTTCACTCATTAATTTCTGTATCAAGGACTCACAAAACATGGCTTCTGAGTCCACAACGTGTTAGTGCAAGTAACTTACTATATATAGTAAAAGATTTTATCCCCCTTTTCGGTATCAGGGCCTCACAATTCTCGTTTTTCTGTCGAAAAATCGCCGTTTTTTGACGCAACATTACATAACTTTCTTTAAACTAATTATACATATATTACTCCGTATGTATGTACGTATACGAGAAAGTAAAAATTGGAAAGTTTTGGGGAAAAGTTCCCAAATATCCTTGGGGCTTAATGTAATGTACGCCCTAAAACAGGAAGTGAAGGGCCGCGACATCTGTCAGGTCGATCAGGAAATATTCATTTCGAGAAAATTTCCTGGCTACATTTTGTATCCTAGTGTTGTTCACGCGTAGACAGAAGTACTGACATTTTATGAAAAACACTCATTCTGTGTTACTTTATACTACGTAACCGAGAATATAAAATACATTATGAGGATGGAAATATGAAAGAGACGGGAAACCATGGCGAACAGTATTAATATGTCTTTCTGACAGAGTATGAAAAATAAACCCAACTCAAAAGTTTTGCAGCTCGGCTACGTTGAAAATCAATTCACTTCCAAATAAGCAAATCATTGAATTTAGGCAATAGTTTTGTGGTTGTCTTTATTCAAAAAATCATTCGTCATCATATTACATTTAATGAAAGAATAAAACTGGTTTTGTATGCTTATTCTAATAATTTAGTTTTTATGATGATTTTCATCATCCCAGAATAACACTACACGCCGAAATTTGTTATCCATTCATAAAGTTCATCGAATCTTCTTCTTGGATTTATTTTAACAAAGCGTTCAAAAAGACAATAAAAATAAGTCACTATTGTTATCATCTATAAAAGGCATGCATGCGATTCAAAAGGAGCAAAATGGAGGACTTCTCAGTTTGTTAATGTAGAAGTTATGTAAGTGATATGTCCTCATTAGGCACCAATACATAACTTATCCACTTCTGTGTAGTTTTTTTTATTATATTGTTGAAATGTTCCTCTCGGTTTTTTTCATTCTTATTCTTCAATTATTAACGATTAAGTATTAATGCAGTCTGCCTTCCCTTACCTCGCAATGCCGGAACAGCAGGGCATTTGCAATCACGTTCATCACCGTAATGATGACGGCGATGCACTTGACGATGTTGGCGGTGAGGAAGCGGTAGGTCATGCGCGCATCCAGGTAGTCCATAAACACCAAGAAGCGGTATACTTGCAAGCAGCGTAATAGCCGCACGCAGTAACGCAAAAATGCAACGTTTGAAATCTTGAGAATATCGCCGATGGGAATGAACTCGAACGGGAAAAAGGACATGACGTCCACGAAAAAAGCGGTCTTCAGATAGTGCTTTATTGTGTAAGCGGGATGAGTGATGAGAATACCTTCCTCATTGTAGTATCCAATCTGTGGGAAAAAAAAAAGAATCTCTCAGCTTTAAAATAAGCGTGTGAAAATAAAAATAGTTTAAGGCTTAGAATCTTTTGATTCTCAAGATCATTCATCACAAAACAGACCAATAATAATGAAGCCTGTGGAGCGTGTGCCAGCGAAGAGGTAATTAGTGATGTTGTGGGGGTCAAGGTAATTGAAGCGCCCGCCTCCGCCAAACCAACTACCTAAAATAACCTGGCTTTGTGAGGGAATTAACTACTTTCACAAGTTATCTTGACGCCTGAGTTCTTTAGTCCTTGGCAAGCACGACGTAACACGGACTAATCTCACTGGGAAATCTACGGCAATATTGTCAGGCCGTTTATTTCTGAATGGGTAGTTTTGTTTTGAATGGATGTTCTTGCTTGTTTGTTTGCTGTCTCTTTGTGCAGTGTCTCAATTTCTCATTTGATTTTTCAATTTTTATTTTACTCCGGATAAAATTTTGAAAGAGATTACAGTAGTGCGGGAATATTACTTTTTGTTTGTTTCCTTATACTAAAGATAATAAAATTAAATATTTTTAATAGTAATTCACATGACAGACATTTGGGGTCGAAATAACTTTGTAACAAATATTTTACAGAAGTACAACATCTGTTGAAGAGGTTTTTCTGTGAGAGTTTAAATTCTCAACAGAAAATCCATCAACTAAAATCATCCAACTAAATTGAATTATTTTCAAGTTTTGTACAGTGCACATGCCGTCGATTAATTGTAAATTAATATAATTAGTTTATTTAAAAATGATACGACATTCTGGAATCTCTTATTTTAAGTATTGCTCGCTATTATGTCCAGATTATTTTGATGGTTCGTTTTCCATATTTGTAATGTTGTCATCGTACGCTCATGTTTGCATCTCTTTTGAAGATATGTTTCCATTTTGTTTATCTTACTGGTGTTTTATGTTTTAAGATTTTTTGTAAAAATTTGTATTCGTGTAATTGGATTTCTGTGATTTACTTTTGTGATTTCCTTTGAAATTGATGATTTTCTTTCCTTTGTTTTTTCTCGTAATACCGTAATTGGGGCTTTGCCTGTTGTGGGTAATTAAATAAATAAATAAGGACATACGTAAATTGGGGACCGACTACTTCATTCCCCTCCAGATACAAATGAAAAGTAACTAATTTCGAAGAACATTTTCATAGCCATCATTTTTAAAACACAACTCCCTTATTAATTTTCCAGACTTGGGATTGGCATATTTCTTTCGAGATATGATTTAGCAAAAGTTGGTTTTCATTTAATTGAATCAGTCGTTGATTGAACAATTTCTGCTCATCTTGCCATTTTTAAATTCTTCCTTTTTCTCTGTTAATACTCTACAACGCTGATCATGAAATTTGGACACTCTTCTAGTGCTTTCTTTGCCTTCATTTTGATGTAGGAGTGAGTCTGGGGGATTTTCAATACAGCACAAGGGTAATCTGAACGGCAGAGCAGCGGTTAACGTGTTTACCTACTCAATCAGTCCTTTTCCTTACCTGTCTTGGTTTGGTTTGCAATTTTTCTGCATAATTAGAAAGTAAGTTGCGAGAAAAGATGAAGGGATTATTTACATAATTTACATAGGGCTGCCTGCCCAGCTATTTTCCCTACAGCCACATTTGCTAACATCCAGTAACTTCGGGGCAAACTTCCAGTAACAGTATTTTCACCACAGTAATGATGCTAGTGGAATGAACTGAAACGCAGTTAGTAGGAAGTTGTTTGGGGTTTAAGAGACATTTCACGTTCTTTCGTTGATTTCCTCACCGTTTCCGAAATATTGACAGAAACGGAAAATTGCATGTGAATGATCTTGGCTCTCCAGGTGACGCCGCGTCGAAGGCTATGTCGCCGACGTTTCGACCATCGTATCGTGGTCTTCCTCAGGGCTGGGCTGGCCAAACGTCGGCAACACAGCCTTCGACGCGGCGTCATCCGGCCAGCCAAGATCATCCACAAGACTCCGGTCACGGAAGCCTACGACTTCAACATGTGCATAAATTTTGCCTTTATGGGTAGGAGAAGGGAATAGGGGGTACATTTTACGAAATCTCATCCAGAGAGTAACTTTCCGTTTGCTTTGAAGTTCACTTGTACATCATTTCATTAAGATCGGAATAAAATATTTGTGAGAAAAAAAACTAGCGGACAGACATTCTTATTTTTTATAAGAGAAAATGTTTCCTGCTTTGTAAGATTCATGACGTATTGTACATTATTCCTAAGAAAATGGCCAAATCTCGTTTAGAAGAAGTAAAAAATCAGAAGGTAATAAAACGTTACTTTTGGCGTAAATAAATAGAAGTCTTCATACATAAAACTAAAAAGCTCTTAGCCAAAACTTTGTTTTTTGAGGTAATCTTTCTTAGTTTTAGGACAGCGGAATATGTCTATTAGTAACTTTCGTTATTTCGACAAACCTAAATTCATTTGAAGAATGTTATCTAAGAAACATTAATCTCTAAAACGCATTGATATATAAATTACCGGACAGGACGTTTTTGGAAGGATTTCAAATATTTTTATGGGAAACTCATTTCAATGAATGTAATAATTGAAAATACGTAATTGTATTCAGGAAATCACGACGCCATTGCTGTGTTTCGTCCCAAGTAAAATGAAAGAGAAAAAAACAATAGTAAGCGTTCGACGCATAATCGAAACGAGCCCTCACAATGCTGTGGACACAGGATAAATTGAAAGTGTCCGCCATTGTAGGGGATGATTTGCACGCGAAATTGAAATCTGACTATACAATTTGCCCTCGTTTTCATCATTAACTTTGTTTTGTGGTGAATGTAACAGAAATAAGGATATAAAATGACAAAACACAATATTAGCTATATAGATCATACTTAGATAGGTGTTTTGTATGCCAGCTGATATTTTTCTTCAACAATACAGACATTGAAGGCTTCGCGTGAAAGGTCTTTGATATTTACTATTAATTAATGATTAAGGAACCACACAGATGTTTCCTTCGAAATCTTTCATTGTGAAGAATTAAACTGAGCGAACTTGTACTAGAAATTGCCCTTGCAACAATAAATTTATTCGTGCACTTAATATACACAACCTAACAACTCTTAACCATTATATTTTCATTCCGTTAAATAACACACGTATCGAAAAGAACATGTTATTCTACACAACTATCTTACCCCTATCATCGCCCCAAAGATGTCTATCCACTTCAGTGGCGACCTTCAAAACTTTCCGCAACGGCAACCGATGTTAGCGAGTCTAGTTGAATTTTCTATCGAAACGTCTTCGGACCGAAATGAAAACGTACCTGCATGCGCACGATGACGTCGGCGAAGCAGATGAGGTCGAGCAGCGTGCAGACGACGCGCGTGGTCAGGCTGTCGATGAACGCGCTGTAGGCGCACGGGTGCAGCAGGACTGCCAACATGGCGACGGTGACGCGCATGATCTCCCAGCGGAACACGAAGTCCGACGCCGGGTCCCAGGCCAGAGGTCGCATGCAGCGCCGCAGAAAGCGCAGGTAGGTCCACGCGCGCTCGTACTCCACCTGCGCGCGTCGCGTTGCCAGGCGGCTGCGGTCGCAGTGAATCGGTGATCGATTGCGTGATTGTTGGTGATTCAGGCCGCGCCGACGGCGAAGGTCATTAGTCCCGTAAGTATGGTGAATGCTTGATGGTCCGGAGGTGACCTTGCCCCGCTGGATGGGGAGATCTGGCGCCGTTCGTACCGTCGGATGGCGGGATTTTCCCAGCAGCGGGGCACCGTCCCAGCTCCCGAATGACATGTGTGGTAGTTCAGGGCATGTAAGTGTAACTGTGTGGGTGTGCGTGTAAGGTGCGTGAAAGATAAGAAATGGGAAGGAAAGATCGCGCGCGATACGTGGCCCGTTTGTTAGGGTACTGCTTCGGCATTTGCCTGGTGTTGATAGAACAAACAACGGAAAACTACCGATCAGAGTAGCCGACCGCTTTAATTCTCTTCCAGACACCGACATAACTCCACCTAGCTATCTAGCTAGTGTCGAAATTCCTGCTTTCGTCGGTACTAGAACCATAGGACCTCCCGGCCAGAGACACTGCAGTAACATCAGTTGATACCCTGAGCCACCTCTACCGGCAAGGTAATCTATGTAATTCACTTTACTTTTCTATTTTCTCTTTAGTACCCTTGAAGAGATGGGAGCTTATTAAATATTAGGGATACATTACCGTAGCTGTTCAGGATTTTGCATATCGAGGATGGCCTATCTTAAAACTAACGTATTTCAATGACTAATATTTACAGTGCCACTTTGGGCGAACTCTAGTTATAAACAGTGTTTAAAATATTTTTTATCAGGCACTCACTTTAAATACTTTTATGTCAGCTAAAGGCGTTCTCCGGAATAAGGGTCTATAGAATTACAGTCCCTGCAGATCGTGTTAAACGAACCACTGTTCAAAATTTCAAGTGATTGTGCAAACATTGTGGAGACGTACAAATAAAGGTTAACGTATTTAATATAAATTTTCAAAATAATAAAATAGGAATCTAGCTTCACTTCACGCTTGTTATTTACGAGACAAAGTGATGTTTAATGTGTAACAATGTCAAAAATTGTGATTTTACAACATTACATAACAATAACACCATATTGAGAGAAATTATGTCCTGTTTCAGCCCCTCTAGATTTCATACGTAATCATTGTATATTATAAATGGCCGAATACTACTAATACGAGAAGGAATGTGCTGTTGTCGCACCACCGGTTTGTTGTTTTTGTTAGTGTTTTTTTTTTAAATCGTGCACCTAAAAAAAAGAACCGTTGGAGTATACCAGATCCATGACACTGTAACAAGGAAACGTGTTACAGTATAATGGATCTGGTATACTCCAACGGCTCTTTTAGGAAACTTGTTACAGAATCATGGATCTGGTATACTCCAACGGCTCTTTTTGGAAACTTGTTACAGAATCATGGATCTGATATACTCCAACGGTTCGTTTTGGAAACTTGTTTCAGTATCATGGATCTAGAATACTCCAACGGTTCTTTTTGGAAACTTGTTGCAGTATCACGGATCTAGAATACTCCAACGGTTCTTTTTTTCGGTGTGGGTTCTCTCCTCTGTGATGTCAACTGTCTGACCTCTTCCTCGTCGACTTCGCCGTCCTCGACGTCTGCGAACTCGCTGCCGGCGTCGCTGAGCTGCGCGTTGTCGGAGGGCGCGGTGTGTGTGTGGTTTTCCATCACGGGGTCGCCCAGGAGCTGCAAGAGGCGCTGGCGGGCCCGGCGCTCCACCTCCTCCGACTTGTGGTGAAGCACAGGGTCCTGCGGGATTGAATAATCGAAGCCAAATCTTACGCACACATCGGCTGAATTCGACCTAGTTGGCAGGGTAGAGTCGAAAATCTCGCCACTGTCGGGACTCCAATGTAGGACCTCCCGATTAGAGGCACTGCAGTGACATGAGTTGATGCCCTGGACCCGTGTTTACATGTGGTCCTGATGGAAACGCCTTCCATAAGGTGCCATAATGGTTTACCTAACCTTGAAAATCTAATTTACAGCCTTTTCCAATTCATAGCACTAAAATTCGCCATGATATAGGGCAATAACGCCATAGCTTCCATACGGTGCTGCTCCACAAGGTTGAAGAGCAATGAGAATGCTGCGGATTGTAGAACTGAATCTGTGCATGTGCTAGCGAGTGAGGGAGTATTTAATCTTTTCGGGCGCGTCAACGACTGTGGTCATTTGACACGTAAGTTCATTTGCAGTTTTAGCTGGGAGATGTTGGTGTTCCCCTCACACTAGTGCGAGAGTTCTGCCGTCAACTTACATGTCTCGCCCCTCCAGATAGTTCCCCTGGTGGGACACCGCTCCAAGTAGGACAATTTCACCTTCAGATAGTTCTCCAGTGGGACACCGCTCCAACTGGGACAATCTCATCTTCAGATAGTACCCCAGTTGGACACCGCTCCAACTGGGACAATCTCATCTTCAGATAGTGTCCCAGTGGGACACCGCTCCAACTGGGGCAATCTCACCTTCAGGTAGTACCCCAGTTGGACACCGCTCTAACTGGGACAATCTCATCTTCAGATAGT
>BOPP01000174.1:2484424-2532005 GCA_017312745.1 Gryllus bimaculatus
AAGAATACACAGGGCAAAGTGTACTCTGTTGGTTATTAATACAAAATAAAGTAGTATTGTTAACAATGTGGTTCGTGATGGGATTCCACCTCGTTTATTGAAATAGAAATTAGTGGCTGGAAATTAGCATGAACACAAAAAACCTTTTCAAGTGCTTCGCTTTAAGCCTCTACACTGTCCCATCCATTAATCTTCTTAACTCAGCCTTTAAATCTGAATACGTGAATGAAATTCTACCACCAACACATTTAAGAATTATTGTTGTTACTTAGGTGAAACCTGGTAAAACCAGGTGATTGTGAGTCAGGTCGGTTGCCGAAGGAAGCAACGTGTGGTCGGACGCATGATGCTGCACCTGCGTTGGAACGCGCGAGAGCGGGGGGGGGAGCGAACCTTCCAGTGTGGCGTTGATTGCGAACTGATTACGATGTCGTGGCGGTCGTCTGCAGTGTGGTAGCTGCCCTCATCATTCCGCTCGCGGTGTCGGGAGACCAAATTCGCAGCTGGACCACGTGTGGCTAGCGCCATTACTTCACCGCGTGTAAATTAACAGTTCTCAATAATGACGAGCGAGAGAACTTCGGCTGTTTCTTGGCATCGCTTTCACTGGTGTGAATCGGCTCGCGTGTGACACTCTCCGTTGTCGTGGCTCGTTTGAAGTCTCTCGCGATAGCTTTTCGTCTCGCGTCCGTCCCTCTTTGTAGTCGGTAATTATCAGCCTCTCTCCGTGGTCTGGAATTGCCTCGCATCGGCGTCTTTGCGTGGTTGAACATTGTCTCACATCCGTCCCTCTCCCTTGCTTCCCCCGCGTTTGTTCCTTGCAAACCTCGCATCTCACGGTCAATCTCGCACACACACCCACTTTTTCGATCGCTTTTAGGACAATTTTGAGCTCTGAACTACATCTTGGTTCCTCATTCGATGAAACTCCCGCTCTTCTGTTTGCATCTTGAAATTTGTACGAGATTTGTATCCTGATTAGTTTGCGAAAGTTATCTTTATTCTCGATTTTCGAAAAATTTGCTATCGTATAAGTAGAACACCTCTGAATGTGCCGTGCGAATTTTTACGGCTGATTAGGTGCAGGCGCAATGGGCCTGTATGCGTCTTCCGTGGACATCTCTACGGGGGGGGTGGTCGGGATCGCTCAGGGAGGCGCTAGATCTATGGCTCATGCGCTGTGAAAGGCGTAAATCCGTCTCTTAGTACACTTTGTCTATGTGGGATGACGCGTGGGCTGGGTGAGATAGACGGCTTCCGCCAGCTGTGCGGAAGGCGCGTACTGTCCGCCCTTTTATATAGTTTTTTTTTCTTGAGTTTTTGAAAAACGTCATCAGAAATGTGCATATTAACGGTGTGAGAGATATTTCAAAGGTCTCTATCTTTAATATTGTAGAAGTAAGAAGACGCAGAAGGTTTGCAATTTTCGAAAATGCTCTAAACCACACAAAAATAAGACATGCGCCACTTTTATAAGCGGTTTGCTGTGTCTCAGAAAGAACTTTTGAGACATTTTCGAGTTAGGATTGAGAATGTTATGTCTTCATGAAAAATCTCTCCAAAAACCAAAATATTAGTCTCAAATTCAAGGAGCCGCGACTTCAACAAGATCGATGAGAGACTATCAGTTAGAGTGAATATTCTCCTTGCAGTTTTCCCGCTAACTTTGTTGACAGACAGACGCTTTCCCATAAATCAATTGTACGGGATGAAGGACTCGCAAAACGTGGGTTCCAACTTCACTTATTAGAGAAAGTAATCAACTAATTATTGGAACACGATATATCCACGTTTCCTGAATCAGTACACAATAATACGAGCTTACCTATTGAAAAATAACCGTTTTTGTCGCAGCATAACAATATTTTTTCTCAAATTGAACTTTTCAATTTTTGAAAACTAAGAAAGTTAAAGAAAAATGGATCGAATGCCATTTTTGTAAGCTTCCTAAAAGCTATCCAAGAAAAGATTTAATCAAACAATTTCGAGCAATTTTCGGGACAATTTTCAAAAAGGTTAATTAAATGTATATAAAAGGTGCGTTCGTGTAGAGTACTCTCAAAAATGAAAATATCCTGCCTGAACTCACAGGGCCTGAAATTCGTTCAGATCTACAGGGGAACTTCAGATTTGATGAAAACCATCTGAACGGTTGAGGCGCTAGCGTTGAATTACAAATGGACAGGCGAGCGGACAGATAAGACGGTCGTTTTGTCGTCAATTTGTCGGTACCAAAGACCCACAAAATATGGATTCTGATACAAAACGTGTTATGGGCAGTAATTTCTTACATTTATAGAAACATGATTTATCTACATCTTTGTTGTCCGGTTCCCACAATGCGAAATAACCTGTCCGATGAACAGTCCATAAAATGTAACTATAGAGATGAATGTACAAAAAAGACGACTGTTAATTCCGCGATCAAAAAACAAATAGACAACCCTATGCTCTAGTATCCAAATATCCTTCGCGAGTAATTGCATTCCAATAGAAGTAGTAATGTTCCAGTCGACGTTTGCTCTCTCACATATGGCAGACGCTGCTGCCGGCGTCTACATGACTAACGTTTCCTCACCTGGTGCAACACTTCCATGAGCGGGAAGCAGTCGCCAGCGCTGAGCGTCCAGGAGAGCCTGCGTTCCACATCGGGCCGCCAGTGGGACACGCACCGGCACACGCCCCTGCGGCACACCCGGATAAGCCCATTCACAATGAAAACGTTGACGTAGACGTGAGGTCTAACGATTAAATTAAAAATAAACGTACCGTTCGCAAAGATAGAAACATTAACACACACCCTCATCAATATCGATGCAACATGTATTTCAAAACGGAAACTATTCGAAAGAAAGAAAACATTCGAAATATATTAAGTAAAATGAACGTGATCCCGCATATATACCTATTTCGTATAGTGCTACGACTTATAGGCACGAGTAATGATGCTAAATGACAATCCATGCTCTTGGAATCTGCAATTGTTACTAACGAAAACACTATACGTTTTTTGGGTCTTGCTGTGGTACAATATAGCATTTTGCTCGGATCACGTTACCACGAACACCAGAGCTTTCCCGTTCATATTAACGGGAGAGCGTTAACATGAATAGGAGAACGTTCGCTCGCTCTCTCTTTTCTCTTCCTCCCTCCCTCTCTCTCTCTCCTTTCTCTTCCTCCCTCTCTCTCTCTGCAATCCGGCGTTCCCCAAAGAAACATATTGGGCGGGTGATGGAGTTGGTGTGGTTGTGAGAGGTGGGAGAACGTTCGATGCTGACTGAGGTAGATTTGTAGGAGTTTGCTTGTGTTTGATATCTCTTGGATCTTTTTGTATCTTAACGAATTTATTATTCTTATCCACACCACCACTTTGGCTTCAAATTTTTATTTTATCCGCACCACCACTTTGAATTTTTGCTCAGCGCGTTTTCGATCATTCCTTCTCTGTCGGGGAAGTCTAAAAAAAACTCAAACGTTCAGAACGGTGTTATTACGTATTAAGTATATTTCATATCTTTCTCTGTATCCGGTAGCCGGTCAACAGTGCTAAAAGTGTAGTAGCTCAATTTGATATTAGATAGTTTGACTTACATTCTGCTTGACCAATCGAAATAGAGATTGTTTCAATTGTATATTTACTTCTAACATACCTTTCGGAGAGTACAAATGCAGGTACCAGTAGTCGCATTCTTTCAATGCTCTTCTTCACAAAAACTGTAAGTGGTAATCTGTTGCAACTACAGCGAGGCATAAGACACGGCACTTCGAGCTTCCGGACATTGGGCCGTCGATATGCCGACAATTTGGGGCAATCGATTCCTCGAAAACTGACCACTGCGTAGAAGCACGCGTGTTTCACTTGAAATATGAATCTCCGTGATCCGTTAGTGTCTGTAGCACTTCCCCTTACACGCACATCACTATCACCCAAAACTATAGCCTTGACCTGTCTGGGGTCGTGTCTCGCTTGAGGAGGTATTTGGAGAGGGGGCAGATCCCCTTGAGACGACTCATAGGACCTTGCCGAGTCTCATTTTCCAGCGGGATTTATTTATTTGTTTACGTCAAAAACAGTTTAAAAAGCTTGTGTGACGTGCTATGGGGA
The DNA here is from genome assembly GCA_017312745.1 of Gryllus bimaculatus. Classification (NCBI taxonomy): domain Eukaryota; kingdom Metazoa; phylum Arthropoda; class Insecta; order Orthoptera; family Gryllidae; genus Gryllus; species Gryllus bimaculatus. Next base: position 2,488,530 of record BOPP01000174.1, read on the forward strand.
GAAGTTAACTTTGAAGTTACAGTTTATGTCGCAAGAAGCAAAACAGGGGCCATCTCAGCACTGGGTGAGGATCAGGGAAACTGGACGAAAACCTGATCGAGATGGGGGTCGCATTGACGCCAGAAGCGCTGAAGTCACAATACTTGTTCACAGTTCTTTAAGCAATATATACAATCCAAATGGTATAAAATGCATTAAATGTCATTGTTAAAATTAATATTACTTTCCTTTTGGATGCTCGGTATGGTCTCTAATGGTATAGAAACAGTTGTGCTGCAAAAAAGATTTTGCTTGGGACTCAAACTTTTGTATCGAATTTAATCGTTTAATATCAACTGGCAAGGTGTTGTAAAATAATGTATATGTATTATATGTGAATTTTTTGTAGTGAACTGTTGATACTCTCACGTGATGAATATGATTACTACGTCGAGTGTTGTAGTATAGACAACGGCGTTTACTGAAAATATATTACCGCCCTTAAGTAAGTCATTTTTGACAAAAACCGCTGATTCATATATATGAAGAGACAAGGTAATGATAAAATACCTTGATGAATAAAGAGAGGCTTACAAGAATCACGTGGGTCGGATTTACTTATCATTCGTACAATTCGTTTTTGTAATCTAAAAGTCTGAGAACTATAAGATGTATTTCCCCAGAATATTATGCCTTATCTCAGGCGGGAATGAACATTCGCGACATATACACAACGAGCAAAGTGTAGGCTGACTGAATTTGAAAGAATTCTGATACGAAAACCGCCACCTCCCAGGCACATGCACTACACTTAAGGTACTAATATTCATATATTTCGCGCCCGGAAACAATGAACGGACTCGCTCATGTCGTGCGTATGGATTGTTTTTGTGTATTCTATCCTTGATCAAATTTCACAAATTCATTCCAGAGTGACACACTAGTGCTAATATTATCTTAATTTCAAAGTGAATAGATCTCAGCTACACACTTCAACTCCACGTTTTATTACTTGCTAACTTCCGTGATGGAGAGGAAGTGTTGATAAACTTATGAGTAGCTACACTTCTTCACGGAAAAGAAATGTAACTCCCCCCAGCGGCCCGACCGCTTAGGGAAACGTGTGGGTCACGTTGTGGTGAATAGCCGTCAATCGCTCAGTAGTTGAATTCCACCCGTTCTTTAACTAGAGTCTTTGTATTAAGATCATGTTCAGTGATGAGTGTTACCTTCGCACAAAGAAGATCGCAGATGTATGTTCTCCAGCACGAGTCAGCTGCAGGTTGGTTGGACAATCGAAGAAGATCACTTTATCTGCTAACTCCGACACCTGTTGTGAGATTCGTAAATTTAGTATGTTATAATAGTAAGTTACTTATGATCGATACGGTCTTTAAACAAAATTCGATTATTTAATATTAAGCAATAACGTTTGGCAGGTACACGAATATCTTTCACAACAGATCGTGACCTGCCGAACACCATTGCGTGATGAATCACCTACCAGTCAGAGACAAATTTCACAAGAACAACTTTGTACCATGAAATTACCCACTGCGAATCAATGGCAAAAAGTTATCTTCTGCCCTATATGCAGTAGAAGTTTATGACATTTATTCTGAGACATCTGTATTGATTACAGCTTTTCCGAGACGTAAAATGTGTTTGCAAATGTTTGAGAATGTCGTTGTGTAAAAAAAGAGAGACTGAAATATAAAACAATCATACGATATCTTCGCCGCTGCTGGCGAAGACCGGAATAGATCGCACGACATCTCGCGCCGTCTTCTTCAAGTCGTCGAGGAGGTAGTGCGGGAGGGTGTCCAGGCGCGGGTTGTCCTCCAGCGGCAAATCCAGCCCGCCGTTCACCAGCCACTGGAAGCTGAGGAAGCGCAGCACTTCCCCCACGAAGAAGTCCGGAATGTCCGCCTGCCGCTGGTAGTACGTCATGTTCGTGATGAGGTCGGTGAACCGCCGCTTGCTGCGATTGCGCAGCAGCTGCAGACTGCTGTACTCCGCCGTCCAGTAGCACGCGCACGTGTACGACAGGAACAGCATCACAAACTGCAGCACCACGTCCGCCATGGACATCGGCGTCGTCTTCATCAGGCTGGCGCGGATCAACGTGGAGGCGGAGTACAAAAGCATGTGGTAGAACCTCATCAAATAGCTTTCCTTTTCGGCCTGGCTCAGTCCCGCTTGGAACAGGATGAACTCGGAGTACCAAGAGACGCCGGTGCACGTGCGATAGCAATTGAACAGGCTTTGGAAGCAGGCCATCCAGTAGACTAAGCTCGCGAAGATCACCAAGTACTTCACAATGAACGACACGCCGCCCATCTTGTCGACCAAGAAGTTGAGCCATCGCAAGATTTTTGCTACCCATATCATGCGAAGGAGTCTCAGCCTTTGCGCGTTGTACGGGTCCGCGTTGAACCAAATGGATACCCAGTGCCAGGGTATCGCAGCTACGACTTTCAGCCAGAAAACGACCGTTTGGGCCTTGTAAAGAAAAATATCAATGGCGGTCGCTTTGACGCCCTCCACGGTCGTGTGGATAGTGATGTAAAAATCGATTAGGAAAATGGCGTCGCATATTATGCCCAATGTCACCACCCAAAGCGGTAAATGCTCCGTGAAGGCGAGATTGAACGGCAAGATGTAGCACTCGTAGAAGACGACACTTCCCAGCACCACCTCCCAGACGAGAATGAAGTCGGAATGCGCCTCCAGGATCCACGGCCAGCTGGAGCGCAGACAGACCATGGACGAGGCCTCTTTCGCGGCCTCGTCCGTCAGAGTGACGAGGTCGAAGAACGCGCTGGTGTGAGTGTACCGCTCTTTGTTGTCCTCCCCTTGCATGGGCTTCGTCACTTCTGCGACGTATCGTTCTCTGTCCTGGAACAACAGACAGAGACGTAGATTAGAGATAATAAAAATCCAGTCACAATGCAAATCAAGCGTTTTTCAGATGCTTTAATGTGTCAAATAGAGGGTCACGGCTTTTATAAGTTAACAAAACACCTGACAATGAGAAATAATTCATATATATTAAAACGAAGAACGTTTCTGCATAGTAACAATCTAAGTTGATTACTAATTCTAATTAAAAGAAGCACTAAATCTATCAGCATAGTAACGCCGCCGCCGCCGCCGCTGCCACCAACGGTCAAATCGGGGGGTAGACGGGCGAGGCGTGTGACGGTTGGGGAGTATAGGCAGAGAAGCCGCGAGCGCAACACGGACGGGCTGTGCTGCCTCAAGCAAGTTTATAGTGATATTACCAACAGTTTGGAATTGATTGTAGCCATTAAGTGGGAGATTAGAGGTGACAAAAAAATTGATAATCAGGTGATTAGGAGGAGTGGAAGTGCGCACCAGGACCGGGACCAGTGAAAACATTAATACTGGAGTTTGAGTGGCCGACAGACACGCGTTCCATTTCCACCCGGGTATGATGCAGCAGCGGGCCGAACCGTGCGAACATTCGAGTGGGATTGAGAAGAACTGCTGAGATCGGAACTGCCGACGGGACGTAATTGCGCGTTGTGCATGTTAGTATATGTGACATTGCTTGTACTGGCTAGGGGGGGTGGACCCCGGCGAGCTCGTTGGCCATTCCTTTGGGGGGGGGGCAAGCGGAGTCGACCGCCGAGGGAGAGCGACTTCCCGACAAACTTCGGGGCGGACCGAAGTTTGCCGAACACGCCGCCGCCGTTGCCACGGCGGCCCCGCTCGCCTCCAGCCAGCCGGTGGTCATCGAAAACCTCAATGTAGCGTTACGTGTACACGAATCACTAAAGGCCTTGCGCACTGCGTATTGTAAAGAATTTTTGTACAGAGTGTTTCAATCATTAAACTTTTAATTGTGCAACAGAGTTTCTTCGATCATTCGTCCAATGCAGCGTCAAACCCCTGGAAGCCCATTCACGAGAATGTACCCGTCCTTTATATCATTTTATTTGTCGTGAGAGTACCGTTTCCCAGGTACGTCACAATATATATCATATATACATATATATGAAAGTTAAAAAGTGTTGTTTCTTTCAAAACGTCCGTCTGGTATCTATGAACACACCTAGCGCCTAAACCATGAATAGGATTTTTTTCCAAATGGAAGAAACCAGTGTCGATCTAGCTCAAGTAAAATATTTGAGGTTTTGTAAAAAAATCTTCATGTGGGGGCACTTAACATGAAGCCCACCGGACATTTTCAAAATTTTCAAAAACGGGTATAAATTTATTCTTTAAGTTATTTGTAAGAATATAATAAAATAAACTTATAAAGATGGCGTATGTCTGATTTTCAAGTTTTGCACTGAGTTTTCGAAACTGTCAAAATTTTAAAATGTTTTTGGCATCTTCGTACAACTACACAATTTATGGTAGAGATGTCTCCTTCAAATATTTTTTTTCTAATGATTTCTTTCATTAAGATCATGTACATTGTTTTTGAAAATTGTAGTAGTTTTCGCGCGATATTGCGTGCAATGTTGGAAATTTTAAAAATTACAAAAACAAGATTTTCTCAAAATGTTCATATTGCTCTATTCTTTTGTTGGTTTTTTGTTTGTTTTTTCAAAAATGCCTCTCGTGTTCATATTTGTACTCTCATTATTTGCATATAGGAAACTTGTTCACACTATTGTACTTATGAGTACATGGACTTTGAATAATGTCATATAAATTTTCTCGAACACTCTACCGTTTTCTGTGAAAACTAGGTCAAAACTACGCATTTGTAGAAACGCTCAAACACCATTTTCTCAAAAACGGCTCCAAATGTTTCCTTAAAACATTTAAAACCGATAGTGCCAATTGCATTCTTTAATATGGCGTTAACTTAAATTCGGTGAATTTCTTTTAGATTTTTCAAATATTGCACAATTGTACATTTTTTATTGATCTCTCACGCCATTGATATGCACATTTCCAGCGATTTGTGAACACTATTGTATTTGTGAGATAATGTATTACAAATGACTTTGAATGACGTTTTTCGAAAACTCAAAATGTTTAGAGAAAAGGAGCTTCAAATTTCTAATTTACAATAGCTCTTAAACTTCAGTTTTTTAAAAACGGTTTACTTTGAGATATGTATTTAAAGAACAGATTTCATTAAGTAAACATCCCTTATTATCAATTTTATAGTTATAGGGAAACGCCTCAAAACATTACATATTTGCGATTTTCCGAAAATCTAGGAACATGAGACCTGCACCGTTCTTTTACGCGTCCTTTACTCTATCCAAGGGCAAACAAATTTCTAGAGAAATTTGGAAAATGATTTTTGAGGCGTGATTAGAAGTACCGTCAACCATCAAAATATCGATTTGAAACTCCGAAAGCCTGAAGTTCGTTCAGATCGACCGGAGAATATAAATTGTGGAGAAAATAGGCTGAACGGTTTAAGTATTAGCATTGACTATGGACGGGCAGACGGACAGACGTTTTGCCGTCAATCGATTTTTCAGTATCAAAGACCCACAAAACATGAATTCTTGTTACACCACGTGTCAGAGGAAGTATTTTTTATATATTCTTTCTTGAAGTGCTTTATATATATATATATATATATATATATATATATATATATATGAATGTACTATGGTCACGTTAAGCGCCTCAAATTTTGTTATTCATACATATCAACATTTGGCCAAATTAACAGCATGATGAAATTTAATTCTTTTGTCAAGTTAAAATAGCTGTATAACAAAAATTATTCAGGAATATTTTGTTGCTATTTTACGAAAGCATTGTAATGTGAAGGTAATATGCCCACATGCAGGTTTTATGGCCATTGCCAAATTAACTTGTTTCTTGTAGCATGACCATGGAACTAGGACTAGCAACACTAATATATAATATAAATTACACTCTTACAGCCTAATCTTACATAAATACGGCTTGAAAATATCCTTTTTTAAAACAATAGTTTATAACAAGTTAGTTTTTTATGTAAACAGGTAATTAAATATGTTTTACAGAAAAATGTTTTTCCATGCACATGGATCTATGGGGACTAAAATGCTATTTCGCACAGTTCAGTGGATGGCCGTTTGAAATCGAGTTCCAGAAATGAAGTTATTTACCAAATGTTTGCACAGGTTCAACACTTGATTATAATGTTACGTATTCATTACAAATAGTTTGAGAGAGTATGTCCCATTTTATACCGTTTCTCCACACGCCCCCTGCCGGATATAAGAGAACTTACAGATCCCAAGGTTGAACATTTGACTATTAGCTATCTTTTCAACCCTCCAGGGCAAGGATCCTAGAAGTTTGGAATTGGATTAACGCCAGAATGAACTTGATCGCCCCAACTACCCCTGGAAGGCTTTTGGATACGTGGCTAGGGCACCTTTCCAGCAAGAGACTCAGGTTGTCAGGTGGGAGATATTCTAGTTCTTCACACTCTGCAGTAGGAACAAAACTCTCTCAATTGCCCATGAGCCACAGGGATATCATCACGTCGAAACCGGGGCCCTGTTGGAGACCCACCAGGAAGAATACGGGGAGTCCTCGTCCCACACCCCACTCCACCCCCCTCTCTTGACATTAACGATGTCAGTATCACCGAGAAGCATAAGAACCCGGGGAAAGTTTCCTGCACTAGAACCAGGCTGTAGCTGCCCCTCCCCCCTACGGGAAGTATCCCGTAAGAAGAGCTAGTGTGATGCTCCCCCCTACGGGAAATAGCCCGCAAGAAGAGCCAGGATGTTGCTACCCTCTCTGTGGGAAATGGCCTGCATTGTTGGCAAGACGCCACCAATTGTGGCGTGAACGTGGTGAAAGCGCAACCCACCGCCAGGGTGGAGTGAAGCGCGTGATGGCGGCGTTCCATCTCCTGGGCGAAAATTAGCCGCCAGTGGTCCTTCATCCATTTGAGCTCCTGCGAGGAGCCCTCTGTCACTTCCGGCCGCAGCGCCTTCGCGTCCGCTCGGAGCTGTGCGAGAAAGGAGACCTTTAGATTAAATTTGAGATTTTATTAATAATTTCGCAATTAAGTGTGAGAACTTGGTGGCAGATATGCACGTAACTTAACATTACAGAAACTTAAACAACTATACAACTTGCGGCGACGATGTGTAACGGTTAGCGTTATTGGACTGTTGTTACCCAAAGTTGGCGGTGTTCAAAACCGATTCGAGCCGTGGATTTTTAAGGGCGAAAAAATCCTTCGTAAGCCTCCTTTCGGAGGGAAGTTAAAGCCGGCTGTCCCATATTCGTTAGATTTTACTTGCATGTAAAAGATCCTCAAGCCTAAATAACCGCCTCTGAGCTAATACCAATCGCCTGTTTCTCGCCCGCAAAGAAATACCTTCTTTCTTGCTATATGAAAGGGCGTTCAGCGAAATTTGCGTGGTCAACGGAAGAGCGGGCCTGATGGCCCGAGTCCTCGCCACGTAAAATAAGGCATATTCAATTCAATTCATACAAAAATCTACAAAACTTGACAAAATCACGTGAACATTTCACCATGCAATCTTTCATACTTGTTATTAATTGTAACTTTATTGTCTACAAAAAAAAGAGACAAATGACCGGATTTATCATAGGGAAGACCACGTGTGATTTGGAAATTTTCCATTTATCGCGGAATTTCCAAAGCACGAGAGTACTTATTAGGACTATTCCACGAATGGAATTATGTCCAACGTGTTCCAAAATGGGCCAGATATTGAAAGTAACTGAAAGCTACGATAACACATCTTTGATTTCTATCATAGCTTTCAGTTCTTTTCAATATTTGGCGCATTTTGGAACTCTGTTGGACGTATTCCATTCGTGAAATAGTCCTATGAAATATCACTTGTGCTTTGCAAATTCTCAAATAAATCGACAATTTATCGACGATTCTTCTGCAAATAATTAAGTTTTAATCTCACGTTATTCTGAACTATTTAAATAGAAGGATATTGCCACATCATATTTTTTTATGTTTTCTCCTAACATACATGGCGTGCATACAATCACACAAACAGTGAAGAAGACGGTAAATACATATAAACTCAAGAATATGACAACAGATGATTTTTGACTTGAAACATTAAGCTGCTCAAATGGGTAGAAACTTCAACAATAATGAACGTGGAGAAAAGTCGTATGGACTGACAAAAGTGATGCAAGCCAGCAAAGATGCCTCATTCTAGAATATAAAACTGCTAATGGTGAAGAGCTCCAGAAGATCAACACTAGGCACAGTCAAAATACTGGAATTTTCAAAAGGCTTATAAGAACTTGACTGGAACCCCCTGACGTAACAAAGGCGCAGAAGAACTTAGTGAACTTAAGTGATGCTAAAGCGATTCTTTCCCAGTTCATAACTATTATAGAAATATCATTACAGAAAACTCAAACGATTGAGAAACATCGCAACATAGCACTGGTCGTATAAGTGAAGTCTAAATCAAAATTGTTAAATTGAAATAATTGTGCACCAGTTGTGTTCCTATTTTTAAGTCAGTTTATTTATTGAAAGTTATATTAAGATTTACAAATGTACCCACTAAAATAATGGAAATAGTGAACATTTGTGTTCACTATATCTGCAATACCTCCTTAACAATTCAACAAATGCTGGGTAGAAAACTGCTATAACTCAAAACAATTATTTTTAAATTTAAAAAATGCATGCATAGTGAACCCAGTGTATTTTTTATTTATAGTATGTTATTAAAGAGTGTTAAAAGATTAATATACATTATTTTCACTTTCCTGAAATAATGTTTATTATGTTTTCTATCTCAAAACCTTTACATGCTTCTCCTGAAAAACTGCTTATTTTGACTTGCGGCAGTCTTCCACTGGGGATGCGATATGCTCGATTGATTCACCACTGTTGCCGCATTTCCTGCATTTGTCAACCACGGATATGTTCATGCAATGTTTTTCATAGTTCCTAGTTCGGCATCCTCTATCTTGAATTTCCAATATAAATCCCTCTTTTTCTGGGTATAAATAGTCGCCTGATAGCCATTGCAGCGAGGGCTGTGTTTCAACATTTTTCATTCTCATTACAAGATCTTGAAGAGGGACAGAAATGGTAGATGGGGCGTAGTCTTTATTTGCGTCAAAGCAGACATATTAAATTAGATTGAGTCAGTACACAGTTTGAAATTATAGGTATCGAATTACTACTTCAGGAACCATATTAGAAATTATTGTAAGCTCTCTTCCTCCGAGCGACAGATACATTTTAGATGACATCATTTAGAGAACGGGAAACGAGATTGGCCATCCTATTGTTATTGGAGGTGACGTAAATATTCCTAGCGCAGAATGGGAGGTAGCTGTGAGCGAGGGGAAAGTCCAAACACTTGTGATAGGTCTAATTTGGGACAGCGGATTAACCCAGGTAGTTCGGAGCGGGACGCGACAGGACGCGATATTGTATGCCTACTTAATTAGACCGAAATAACTTTTCATATCTTGTAAAATTGTTGGGAGTATTAGCGATCACAAAGCGGTTCTTCTTGACTTAGACGAAAATATTTCAAAGAAAGGCATTGCAATAGATACAAATGTACGGTAATTCAGAAAAGCAAATGTAGATGGGCTTCAATGTTTTTTAGGGAACAATACAATATCTTTCTGAAAACAGAGGGAGTTCTGGAAGAAATACGGGTCGCGTTTAAAGATATTATATATGAATATTTGCAAAAGTGTTCTGTGCAAAATATAAAGCAATAATCCGGATCCAGAATACTACAATTCAAAAATTAGGCGAATGATGTGGACATCTATAAAGGCATTTAAGAACAGAAAACGCAGTAGCGAGCATATGAATATTTTTCAAAATTATTTAAAAGAATTGAAGTGAGAAAAGAAAATTGCTCAGGAGAGATATCCAAAGAATATACTAGATGGGAAGGGAAATAACTACACAGAATTTTATAAATATGTTCGTAGAAGGAACAGAGATACCCCTGTTGTTCGTAAAAATAGAAACTCACTCATTACTGACGATCGGGCAAAAGCTAATGCATTTAATAAGTATTTCAGTTCGGTTTTCAAAACCAATATGAACCATGCACTAATTCAAGGGTCTTCGGTTACAAATCAGGTTAATATTAAAGTAAACATTCTACGGAATAAAGTAAAATCAATGGAAAATAGTAAGTCAAACGGTCTAGAGGACGTTTCTACGGATATAATTAAACTAGGAGGAGAGGCAATATTACCATAACTAGAATATTTCAATGTCCATAAACAATTCAAAAGTACCTGAAGATTGAAAATTACCTTTTGTCGTGCCAATTTCTAAAAGTGGTGACAAAACCATATTATGTAATAATAGGCCAGTAAGTCTTACGTCAGTGTTCTGCAAACTTATGGAGCATCTACTTGCGAATTAGAGCCATTTTTTGATTTCCCATTCTATGATGGCGTGATCAGGAGTGGTTACTCAAGCGAATGTCAGGTAGCCAAGCTATTTCAGGATCTAACAGATTAAATTTCGAATTTACAGTAGCGCTTAAAAAACAGTTTTTTTTAAACTGCTCCAATTTTTTAAAAGAAAATTGCCATTTAAGACGAAGTTTTACTGTTACTTTATAATTTTAAAATAATCTTCCGCTCTACAATTAGGAAACCGAAAAATTAAGAAAATGTCAAAAATATATAGTTTGGATGGCGATAGATGGCAGCTGGCAAGAGTATGTGGCAAGTCCGAGTAACTAGCCGAGACCAAAGGAAATAGAAAACGAATACGGGAAAGTCTGTGCCATTCCGTCGCAACACTAGTTCTTTCGTGGTTTCTGCAGAGATTTTCAATGTTTAGCAGTCCCCTCCCTCCTTCTCTTTGGGGTAGTCTTTTTAATAGACGATTTTGTATGAAGACACCTGAATTTAGTAAGCAGCCTTCTAGTCAATCTATTTAAGTCAGCAAGGTCTGCACATGACAACTTGAGAATTCCGAAAGAATAGGAGAGTGTAGGAATTACCCAAAAGTTAATTGCTATGATTTGTTTTTTCCCTTTTAATTTAGTGCTCAGAACTTTTGTAACTCTTGATCTATGCTTATCGGTCGGAGCTTTCTTCATGCTGGAATGATTTATTCGGTAACTTTGGGCCATACCAAAATATTTGTAAACTTTATCTCGTGGAAGTTCCTTAATGGCTCTACTAGGTTCATTGTGGCTTTCTATTTGCTCTTTTGTTTGTCTATAATGGCACATTTTGTCTCATCCAAAATACATCATTATATCTTCACTGACACTTTCACTGTCTCAATTAGACAGAGTAATTTGTCTCTGTTCTCTGCATAGAGTTTGAGGTCATCAACTTACAGCAAATGAGACAAGCCTAACTTGTTTTATTTAATTAATTTGTACCCATTATTTTTTTTGTTGTTATTAAGAAGTTTGGACATAGGGTTCATTGCTAGACAAAGTGACAGTGATTCTCCTTGAAACTTTCCGTATTTAATATGAAGCACTCATATATTTTCCGAACTCATCCATACGTTCGTTCGCCATTTCGCCATCATTGCTCTATGCGTGTTGGATTTTTGGACATACATGTATATTTCAAGATATATATCAAGGACAGAGTCAAATGCCTTCTGGTAATCTATGTAGCACATTGTTGTTATTATTATTATTGTAATTGTTGTTGTTATTACCCGGCGGGCATACTGCACTCTTCGCTTTAGAATCTCCACCATATCAGTCGTACTCTCCGGATAGTCAATCAGCACTGGCAAGGCCGGCCACGTTCGAAGGATCTGTAAGCAAACAAAAGACAGGATATGTCACGCAGATGTAAACCAGTAGCGCAGCACACTTTCACGTGTTGTTGGTAACTCTTACGTAAAAGTATCCGATGTATATAATAAGAAAATATTAAGGTTTTGTAGCTTCCACACAAAACCTCGTCACTGGGGGATATCTGGATAACTCCTCGGGATTTAAAACGAAACAACTACATGTTAGCAGATTATAAAGTAAACAGCAGGCGTGCAAGTAACGCGGAAAACATGTTACGCTGCAAACTAAGGTGACCAAATCACACAAATAAGAAATAAAAGAAAATGATATAGCATAAACAATTCAGTCGATTTTCTTCAAAATTGATATCCCCTATTACTGTAGCTGATGCCGTGGTTCGTGGAATTTGTAACTGACATTTTAATTTTGAGGGGTACTTGACATGAAGCCCTTATTTTTTTACTAAATTTTGTTGTTTAATAGTGCAAAGGATGTTTAAAAAATGGTGCAAGACCCGTTTTCGTAAACATTCCCGATTTTTCGAAAAAAATCAAAAGAATAAAACTTCAAAATCGAGGATAAATATTTTTGTCTCAGACAATGTCGATTGTACAAAATTAGCTTTTCAAACATGGTCATGTACCTTTTTTGGGAAAAATAAAAACGAATAGTTTTTGGGTATTTGGCATTTGAAATTTACAAAACAAAATCTTGAAAACCGCTCCAAATTTTTTCTTTAAACTTTCTCCACGTATGTAATAAGAAATTGTAATAAATATGGCGCTAGCCTCATTTTTTGATATTGCTCTTGCTTTTGGAAATTGCAATAATTATTTTAAAACTACAAAATTGAAGATGTAGATTTTTGCCTCATACAAACTCTTTTGTGCAAAATAAGCTCTTTAAAAAAGGCCATATACAATTTTTAAAACGAGTAGTTTTTGCGTATTTTCTGCTTGAAATTATTGAAATATATATATAGGTATTAGACTAACTATGGGCCACAATATATATGAAAAATAATTATTATTTTTCATTATAATTTACTATTGAATATGCTATATATGAATATACTAATTGAATAATTATATTTTTGCACCCTCGTTTTTTAACTTTTTACTCAATTTGCATTCTCAATGCATTGATGTATTTCTTTTTAAGCAATCTACAAAACTTAATAGAAATAGCGCCACAATGCGGCCCATATATTTGAGAAACTAATAGTTGTCGAACGTCGAGATGTTGGCGGTGATAAGATACAGCTGTTTTATGAAGTTCAGTTGCTGGTGACGTAGCTCCTAGACCGAGAGCTTGCAATGAATTTCCCTGCGGTTTTTTGTAAATTACTCCTCAGAAAGTCCGGTGAGGTATGTTATATATATAATTTAATATCACCTGATTCCTAAAAAAAGTTACAGCTTATTGAAAAGAAAAACGATGAAACGCTATCGGCACTTATCTTACGACGAAATACAACTCAGGAGTAAGGAGCCAGAATTTTCACAATTATTTTGATGTGAATTGCTTATATTCTAATTCCTTAACACTAATTGATATTATTAGATAAGCGAATGCCGGTAGTTACGACAAAGAAATGAAAAAGCCCAATTAGTTTGTTTTTCTTCAAAATACTATTTAAATGTAATATGAAAAAACATACAGTGATTGATATTTGTGTGTTACGTGCTATTTACGTTCAATAGAATGGAATATTCAACTTAAGTAAAGTCAGAAATATATACAAATATGCGAGAAAGTGTGCTGTTTTAGCACCAAGTTTCTTGTAAGAGGTATAGGTCGAATTTTTACATTAACTCTGAAATTTCAAAAGTTTCGAAAATTTGAATTTGTTGGAGTCTTCCTACAACTACAATGTTGAAGAGCAACTTTTTCTTCAAATGTAAGCGGATCACTACAATTAGTTCCTTTATTAACGTCACGTGCGATTTTTTGAAAAATGAGAAGTTTTCGGTCAATTTATAGTGAAATATGGCCCCATTAAAATACTAAAAACTGGATTATTTCAAAACCTGCTCCAATTTTCTCTTTAAATTTTTTATAGGGATAGTGATAACTTTACTGTACATGATTGCAAGAGCTATTTGTAGTATCCTTTGTTTTTTCAAAAATTACACAAGTGTATTTGTTTTTAAATGTCTCTCAAGTCGTCAATACTTAAATATATATACTTTATTCAGTTTGAGTACAAGTGCTTCAAATAGTTTTTTAAGTTTCTCGAAAACTCAGACGTTTTCTGTGAAAATAAACTCAAAATTGCTCATTTACAAATACGCTCAAACTGCTTAAGAATGGCCTCAATTTGATTTTCTCGCTAATGCATACGCAGTATAGAGAACGTATTGTAATGTACGGGGGAGGGAATTCGAATTTTCGACAGAAAAACTCTTATTGACGGACCCTGGCAACGAAAAAGTGGATAAATCTTGTCCCTTTTTTCCGCTTTTTATTACCGCTTTTATTACCGATTTTTATTACCGCTTCTTCCTACTGGCCAATCATAAACTGTGATTCGTGTATCTTAGGAGGTGGTATTGTATATCAATAGCTATGTCGGTGTCCAATAAACCGCATATTTACTGAAACATAACCTATTTGATTTTAACATAGATTTCAGTTATTTTCAATATTTGACGCATTTTGGAACTCTGCTGGACATAATTTCACTCGTGGAATAATCCTATTAAATACCACTCGTGCTTTGGAAATTTTAAGATAAATCCCCTCCTCGCTTCGCGAGTTGGTAATTTATCGACAATTTCCAAAGTACTCGCGGTACTGCCTATGATAATTTTTCCCTAATGAAATGTGTTCATCAAAAGTAGATCTTCAAATAAGATCATGATCAATATTTCGAAAAAATATGTTTTTTTTTGCGTAATTTTGCATCAAACAAAAGTAATTTTTAAATTTTAAACAATTATTTTCTCAGAAACGGCTCCAAATTTATTCTGTAAATATTGTTAATATGGGAACGAAAGAACAATAAAGAAAACGGTGCTGATCCCATTTTTGGGCTCTCTCTGTACTTTCGAAAATTGGAGGGTGGGGAATTCTGAAGATGAATTAATTAGTGATTCCGGGCGCGTCAACTGCTAAGGTAATTGATTCCGTAAGCGCAGTGCATGTCTTATTTTGAAATGTGGCGGTAATATTCCCCTTTCGATGGCGAGATCTGGCGTCAACCTACCTGAGGAGTAGCGGGGTTTTCCCCTAACAGGTATCTCCCACCAGAGGGGCACCGTCCCAGCCGGAATAAGCTCTGGGCCCGACCGGTCTCCCGCCATGAGTGTTAGTGTAGGATGTGTGTGTGTGTGTGTGTGTGTGTGTCAGTAAGGGGTGAGGATTTAACGAAAATCCTGCTACCAGAGGCTGTCACTCTGTGAATGTAATTTGACACGATCTTAAGCTCGCGTCTTCATTTACAATCGTTGCTGAATAGAATGTTGAAAAGAAAGATTACATTTAATATTATTTAAGCATTAAATGTATTTAATTTGCCTCGTTTAACCGAGTTAAATGCGAATTTCACTTTGCATGCTAAGGTGTGGGAATGGCGAGTAGTTCATGTATAAACGAGTAGTTTTAATGAATAAAACAAAATAAATATAAAATTATATTTAACTATATTTTCTATACATTTGCATTTTGATACTAGCGGTATCAATGTTGATTTGCAAAATGTGTATTACATACGAACCAGAGACCATTGTTGCTTTGACTACGCTGCACTGCCAACGGGGTGGTAGTGACAGACGATGCTGGAACGCGTTATTATAAACTAATTATCTTCTTTACGGCTAAAATACGCATCGGACATTGTTGGTAAAGAACGAGTACACTGAATTCAATTGGAATAAAGCTGTTTTCTTTTAAACGTTTGCATAAAAAATATTATTTTTCGCGCTACGTTTAATTTTTTTTCAAATGGTAGCTGGAGTGTAAAACAAATTGTTACGTAATAATATTACACAAGCATTAATCATATTGCGAGAAAGATTGTGAAGTAGCACCACTTGCTTGCTTTATTTGTACAAATAGTGATAAATGCACTGAATAACATGCCATTGATGCCATTTTCATTTATTATTTTGATTTTTCAAAATTACACAAATGCAAAGTAAATTTTTCTCGTCGTTAATATTTACATTACGGATTTGTTTACGTTATGCATTAGTGAGTAAAAGTGCTTCGAATTATTGTCAATGATGTTTCTCGTGAACTGAAAAGCTTTCTGCGAAAATGAGATTCAAATAGCGCATTTTCAGAAACGCTCAAAAGACGTTTTCTCAAAAACAGCTCAAAAGGTTTCATCTAAAATTTGCGTATAGCAGGTGCGGATTTCCCTCGTCTTCCGTCCCCCCCCCCCAAAAAAACTGTTACGAATAAGAATCCTGATTCTAGCCCCGTGGTACGTATGAAAAATGTCTTCGACTGTTCTCCAGAAGCGTATGGGAGTTCAGATATATTCCTTACTTCGCTCCCCAAACGGTGTTACGGCGACTTTCACGTATTGGAGTATATGACAGACGCAAATGGAAACAGTGTTGACGGAGTAAGGTGCCAAGTGAGTGATGGTGGACCGCTGTAACATTTTGCGCAATTACAGTGTGCCCGAAACAACAAAAGAACAAAGCATGGATCGCTTAAAGTATATAAAAAGAATAAGAAAAGAGAAATAAATCTAATGAAAATAAAAAAAAGTAGAAGAGGCTTGAGACATATTTTGTGAAATCTTGCAGACTTTCTTCAGTCCTGGACAGTATGTAGGCGAATGTTTAATTTGTAAATTGATATCCTGCCTTTTTATTTAAATTCTATCCGTTCACAACTATATCATAGAATGAAAAATACAATACTAAATCCTTCGTCGTTTTGCTCATTTGAACGGTTTTAATAACAAATTATACTACTTTTAATTTAAAACCATAAAGTACTCATTAAATATTAAACTTAATATATTAACTTTGTTAAAGGCATTTTATGTACACATATCGTATCTGAATCCACCCCTGCTTATAGGGCCAAGTGTTACAATTCGATAATATTGTTAAAATCATATTTTAATGGTCTACCGTTCTACCTTCTACCATTAGGGAATCGAAAAATTGAGAAAATGCGAATAAATCCTTTAGGCAGCAATCTGCGAAGAGGGTGGAGCAAAGTTGAAAATGTAGTCCAGACTAAAATGAATAGAAAACTGACTAGAACAAGAAAGTCTTTGCCATTCTCTAGCACCTTTAGTTCTTCATTTGAATCGGAACAATGTGGATTTTCTCTTTGGTGATGTTAAACACTATGCTCATAGATTCCACCAACCACAAAATAATGAAGTTCGATATTATCGAACAACTTCGACAATCGGTTATCTCGCAAAGAAGTATTGAAAAACGATCATCTCTTTATTGGCCATATCTCTTTAGTAGCTATAGCCAAAGGTTTGTACATATTGTAGAGTTATTGCGGTCTTGCGGTTGCAATGTATCCACAATTTCGTTGTTATGTGCAATCAGTCAGTGATTGTGAGCGAAATATTAAAATGAAGTCGAATTGTGAGTAGATTCTAGTATGAAATTAGTATTGATTAATTGTTGGTGCGGTTGAGATTACTAGTATTTGAAAAAACAGTGTTGTTATTATCGATGTTTATATTTATTTCATGAGAATCTGTCGAAAGCCTTGCAATCATTATAACTGTTGTCTGGAAACCTAGTCAAATTTCTAGCTTCCGGAGAGTAGTGATGGAAAGACCAAAGCATTTGAAAGCTGCTCATGAAATAACAATATTGGCGAAGATAATACTATTTATACAACTATATAAGTCAAAATTATAATCAGGTACGAATAAAATTGTTTTTGAAACGATTTATAAAACAATTATTAATATTACATAGTTTAAATGTTTATTTATCACCCGTACCTTTACAGATGGTAAATATTAGAAAAGCAACATTGGGAAAAGGCATTCCATAGCAGATAAACCAACAGGAAAATATTGATGAAAATTGGATTAAAATATTAAATTAAACGATAAATAAAATAATAATTTCCACGAAAGAGCTGATGAAAATATTTCTATTAACTTCACAAATAAATTAAGATATTGAATGATTTAAAGATACCTATTATTAAATTACGTTTCATTGTAAGGAATGCTTTATATTTTTATGTTGAATTATACTTAGAAATGCACCTAAAACATAAGTTTGATCAGTAAATTCCACCTCTAAGTATTCGGTATTGGATGGTAAACTCAAGAAATAGTTAAGATAGTAGCGGCAAGCGGAATTTACAACAAACGTACCGTCCCGGATGTAACTGACAAGAGATTTAATTTATTATACATATTTTATCATGATGCTGTCCGAAGCAAACCGCCCTATTGATGCCCTTTTATTATTTCTTGCCTACAATACTGTGCACAAGTTAGAAGAGCTTTTAACTGTTAATTTATTGAAAGTTTAACGTCTGGTTATAAGGAAAGAATTACGAAGTCCAATTTCAAGCGAATTGCTTTACCTGCATGACGCAGAACGTGGCACACCGAATCGTGTTTTGGCTCGTGTGCGGATATACGAGAGTCACCTCCCCCATGACGGTTCCCGCCGTGAAGGACGCTATGGGTGTCTTGTTATCCTCGACGGCCAGCACTTCTATCACGCCGCTCACGATGTATACCATCATGTTCTTCTCTCGTCCTCTGTGGTACAGTATTTCCCCGGGCAAATAGAACTCTTGCTCCATGAACATGCTCAGGGAACGCTTGACTGCCATCGGACGAACGCTCAGTATATTCGAATGTTTGAATGCATTCCAATAGACGTCCAACAGAATTTCCTTGCGCAGAGACAGAGGAAGACTAGGAAGAAATGCAGACATCTTTACTCCGGACGCCCTGGCCCACAGCTCGCGGTAATATTCTCTGACGCGAAACGCGGTCTCAGGTGGTATGTCTCGAATCCTCAAGTAATTTTCTAATAGTCGCGACACTTCCACGAAAATATACTTTAATCTGTGCGAGGCATACAAAGAGGGCAATAAACCGCCGAACGTTAGTCCATACTCAACGAAAAAACCCGTTAACCACATACAGCCAGTCATTATTCTCTCTGCATTGTTAGTTAGTTGAATAATACCTTGAAAATAACGATTAAACATGGTAATTAATACCGATCCAGCAACTGCGTACAGTTGTAAGCTGCTTTCAACGTCAAAAAGAGCAGCGACGTACGTAAGCCAAGACCTACCCCCGGCGGCGTGCCAATACCCCAAAACTTGTAGCCAAATAAATTCAGAAAGGTGAATTATTATAAATATCTTTCCATTAATTCCTAACATATGCAAAAAAATAGCATTCAAATCAAAATTCGTTTCTAGTTGTTGTGTAGTTAAAGGAATCCTGTACAATTGCAACAACTGATTTGCACTAAAAAAAGCTATTGTGTCATCTACTTCGTTGGTAATGTCTTTGATAGCCATCAACTCATAAAAAGTGTCTAGAGGAAGTAAGCTGAGAAGATCGAGAATAATACATGTTATAGGATGCATTCGGTGTGTTTGTGTTAATCGAAGTTTTGAGAAATTTCTGTGCGCAATTCGGACTATCGTATCAATCCAATATATTACGGTACACAATATTCTCACATCATCAAAAAAATAATAATGAAGCTTCCATCCAGCAGAAGCAGTCTGCATTCTAATTATCACTATAAACGAATTTAAAATCACAGTAATTAAAATTAAAATGTTCCATTTGATACTAAAGAAAATGTTCATGAGTCTTTTCCAACATCGTACAGTCGAATCTTCCTGCCAGTCAGTTGATGAATATGCATGTATTCGAGCAAGATGTTCAGCTTGACTCAATTTTCTTGAGTGACCCCGATGGGGGCCGTATTCTGAAAGAAAATAGTTTCTCATTATGATATTTCACTTGATTCTAGCACTTTTTGTTGTACTATTCCATCAATCATCTTTTATCCTTCTTCACATTGGATGTGAAAATTTTCAACCCATTCACGATTACACATTTTTTTCTCTCCACTAGTCGGCTTTGTTCAAATACAGAAATGTTCCGCACTTATTAATATTGTTGCCATAAACAAAATAATTGAATTTCCCGGTTTAAAGTTAAAATTATTCCCTTCAGAGAGCACTAGTGGTATTGTGTTGATATTACAAAAACTTTCGCATTTTTTCGCGGCAGTTCACAATCGTTGTCATCGTGCATACAAAGCTGTTATGTGGTAGTGGGTGTTGCTAGAAATTGTGTGGTTTATTAACATTCCTAAAGGATTTATTTTGAACATTTAAAATATTTTTTTTAAGTCTAATAAGTGTGTTCCATTGTAAAAGCAGGTGTCGTGTGTGTACAATTCATCACTGTACAACAAATGGTAGGCTTTTGATATATCTAAGAAACAATGGGATTTTATACTTCAGTCCTCCATTTACAAGTCTTTTTACTTTGATATTTATTTTCATATATTGTTCATTTTCCATATTAAGTCAGTATACACATCTGTTTTCACCTGCAATTTCAGGCTGGAAACAACTGTCGAAAAGAGAGACAATGGGATTACAAAATGCAGTGTTTCACAGAGCAAAGTAAAGCAGATACTAGAGAGAGAGCTATCAAATACATGGACGACAAAGCAGAAAGTAAAAGATTCATGCTCAGGTTACATGAAGAAAGACATGAAGCTGAAATGGAAGACAGAATCGTGAAGGTGGGGAAAAAGACATCAATGCACTGTGTGTAATGTTTGATGAAGTAAAGCTACTATCTGCTTACATTCTTGTTACCTCTTGTTTTGTTGTTTTTTCAAAATGCTAAGAGGAGTGTTTAGTTATTTCATGAACAGATGATTCAAATAAAATCTACAGCTCGATTACTGGGACAGATAGTTTCAGTTACATGGTAACCAGTATTTCTTGTTATCAAATGTAATGAAAAACTTGTCTTACTACCATTTTTAGCTTAGGAAATCCAGAGCTCAAGGAAACTTGTTCAAATTATTAAGATACTGTAGTTCTGGTAGAATGTTAAATCTTTTTCCCATTCAATATATCTGACCCTGTGTTGATGATTTATGTAAATGCTTGATTTATGATTACATTTTAAAGGCAAAGGAGGCCGAAATTGTGCGTAGATGTGAACTTGAACAAGAAGAGAGGCTTGCTCAACAAATTGATTTTATGAAACGGCAAGAACTGAGAGAAATAAAACTCAGGTGATTTTCAAGTTCTGAAAAAGTTTAATTGATTTTATGAAAACTGTGAAGCCGAAATTTTTTGTGTCTTTAAAATAATTTGCTTTGTGTGATTCTTATTCATTTGAAGCCATTATTGCTTTAGTAAAGTGTATATATTCTGTTCTTATTGCATATATGTGAAATATGCATTTAGTGATAGTGATCTAAAATGATTTTCAGACAGCGATTGCGTGAAAACTGTGTAGAATTGCGAGAATTGGAAAGAAAGCTCAAAGCTGCATATGGGACTAAGGAATTGCTAGCTCAATGCGCAGAAAAAAAAGCTGCAGAAGCTTTGGAAAAGGTTAGTAAATAATTATAATTTGTAGTTGATGATCCTCATCTTAATATTGATTCATATAAATAATGAACACAAAAAACATGAACAAATTATTATTGTTACTCCCCTGTTAATTTTTGACAATCAGAAATATGAGAAAGAAGCCTATGATGTACTGAAAGATTCATGGGCAAAAGAAGACGAAAAGATACGAAAGATGCAGAAAGAAGATTTGATTAAAAGATTTCAGTTTCGACAAGAACTTCAGGATCAACTTATTGAAGCTGAAAAGAAACGCCAAAAGGCATATTATGATTTTCTTCAGGAGAAGCATCTTATTGATGAAATTACTGCTAAAATTCTGGAGGAGGATTGCAAGTAAGGAACTATTAATCATTAGCTCTTCCTAGCTTTGTGTTATTCTTTAATTTTTAAATGCAATAGAACAATACTGGATTCCCAAAATAGTTTTTAGTAGATCTCACAATTAATCTTTACCCTCCTATACTTTAAAGCTATTCATCCCTAAGAGGTATTTGTATCGAATATTGTGAAATTTTGAAGTATTTGTTATAAATAATGTGAAATACTGTTAAAATCTTATGAGTGAAACGTAAAAAAATGCACTGGAAAACCAGGAAAAGTCAGGGAAAGTTCTTTCAGGAAAGGAATGGCTATCCTGTACATAGACATGTGTGCACCACATGTTTGGATTGATAAATTTGTATCTGTAGATACAAACACATACTGATATACCTACTAATACAGCATAAGAAACATACATGTGCAAACATTATACATCATATACAATTACTCAAAAATTATTATGTATTTTATTGACATTAACGATTGTTAATATTATAAGAAACATATGATTTGTGTTTATTATAATTAACATCATAATTTTTCACTAGCTGAACCCCTGGGATTACATTGCACAAACTATCTGTAGAAAAGTTACAGTAGATAAGTTCAATACATGCATTATAAGGAAAATTGATTGATTAGCAAATATGGGTACATCATCAGGTAAGGTCATAAGTCCCATAATTGTAATACATGTTTCATCACGGGAGGTGGCAGTGATCTTCCCCTGCTAGATGGGGAGATCTAGCATCAACCTACCATCGGGTAGCAAGTTTTTCCCCTACCAGATTCCTCTCACCAGCTGGACATCGCTCCAGCCGTTACAAGCCCTCAGCTCCCGACAGGTCTCTTGGCATGTGTGGTATTGTGCATATTAGTGTAAGTGTGTGTAAGTAAGAGGTGAAAATAGGACAAGGAAGATGAAGGAAAGATTGCGCATGTTCCATTTGTTAGAGTACTGCTATGTCATTACCAATCGGAGTAGCTGGCTGCTTGTATTCTCCTCCAGACAGTGACTGAATAGCTATCTAGCCAATGTCAAAAATTCTGCTGCCCTCAAGACTCAAACCTAGGCACTGCAGTCCCATCAGTTGATGCCCTGAGCTACTTCTCGCAGTAGGAAATTCAAAAACTACAAAACATTTTTATATTTACCATCGCATCAACTTCTAGGTCATTAACAACTACTATTGCGAGTAACGGTATTGTAACTATGAGGAGGACAAGATATGATGATAGGGGAGTAAAAGGACCAGCACAATACGACCATGCCCAAGGCGGGACTCGAACCTGCAATCCTTTGGTCCGAGTACGCTACGGCACTACTGCCTTAGCGATCTTGGCCATCCGGACCGGCCACAAAACATTGTTTTATGTTGTTCAGTACTTATTCACTAAGACAAATAAAGTGAGAGAGGTTCACAAATTCTGTGAAAAAAAAAATATAATCAATATTCACTAAGAATATAGAGTTAAACAAATGAAGGGCTCAGGAGTAAATGATGATAAACCCTTAAAGGTTGTTGTTTTTGTGATATGAACATTTTCGTAAACTTCATCTGCTTTTCATGTGCTGTGATTCTCAAACAGTGTAATTTATGGTGCAGTTGTCTCCCAGCTCTAATAATCATTATGTACACCATTTAAACCCCTTCCAGGAAAAATGTTCTCTCCCTTTTATCTCACAAATATGTCCGTGCAGGTTACACAAACCTTTCAAATTTCTGAAAATGTAATGAAAAAGTTTTAATATTTCCCTCTCCATTGGGTGCTTAAAACTGAAAGGGTTAAGAGATAATCAGCAAATTGTGTAAGTCTGTAGAGAAAAAAAACAATGCAAGCAGATTGTGCTCACTTAAATGAGAGACTGTTATTTGTTATCTTTTAACTCAGATTGATCAATAAATACAAACGTCTACTCTTTATACCTGCAAAATATGTGGATGACATTATGATAAAATATGAAACATTGTCACACAATATCTGTAACAACAGTCATTATATATAATCCAGCTGAACAATCTGTGAAAAATCATTTGGACAATGTAAAACTCAACTCTTCTTGCATAGTTTTGTCTGGTAAAAGTGGTTTTGTTTAATCGTTAATCAACTATTAAAGTCTTGAAGCACTAAATGAATGTGTTATCTGTATCAAAATTAATGGACACTTGACCTTGATACAAACAAAAAAAAAATTACAAAATTTGAGAGCTGAACGGGTTGATCTTAACAAAGCCAAAATAAACCAAGACAATTAGTATGCAAAGGCCCTCTAAAAATATTGTTTGATATTAAGGAAAGAGTTTCAAAAACCTCCTTAATCAATTCAAGTACTATTATGAAAATTAGAGTTGTGTTTGAGATTTAGTAACATTATTAAAATGAAGTTGATAAATTCATAAATGTATTTAATGAGTACATAGTTACTCTCATCAAAACGGCTTGGGTTTGAAATTCTTATTTATCACAGTTTTGTACTTGAAGCAGCTAACGATGTTGATATTCTATTTGTCCTTATTTGTGATCAAAATGTGATGTTATTATTTGAGCTTCCTATTTTCTTCTTTACATATCTGAGGAAGTTATGTTATCTCAATGGGATTAGTTTTCTTTTGATTTAATTCATCCAGATATAGTTACTATAATCTCCCGAATGTATCTTGGAAGGTTATTCATTAATTTACTAAAGATGACTTTGCATGTAAAGAATATAATGAACTTGTCTCTACTGACTGTATCATATCAATCGTAGTTATGAGTATTGCACTTAATGATGGTTTAATATTATTTATTACAATGCCTTGTGTTTATGATTTCGATGCAGCAAATTACAGTAAATTTATTGATTTGAATTCACTTGTTACTTACATATCCCTTTAAAAAAGAGTGTGCACGTTTCTTCTATGGCTTTTTATTCTCATGTGCCGTATCACTCTTACCTCTAAAGAATTGAATTAAACCGAAATAAGACATGGTTGTTACGCCTTGAATTGTTAGTTATGAGATGATAGGATGATGATGAAAGGTGATGGCACAATCACAAATATCATATCAATCGTAGACAACAGCTTCCGCAACCACCTGCGACACAGAGCTAGCTATTATTATTATTATTATTATTATTATTATTATTTCTGGCATAGATCAGACCGTTTCTGACCACACTACGTGACCACTACCCGGAACCGCCGCCCCCGCTTTTGACACGCCTCTTCCCCTCACCCCCCGGCTTTTATCTCTTGGTAAGCTCAGGTTGTTGCACTTTGATTCGTGGATGATGATGAGGTGTCATAGAGGTACAATAAATCTAACCATGGTAGTAGGATCAAACTGCAGCGACGGTTCACAGGGAAAAGTTTCTAAAGTAGAAGATTTCAGCTTTCATCTTAATCAAGTTAGAGTATTTTGGTAAAAAGTTTATGGATGTATGGTCATTTGAAAGTGGTTATTTCTATGGTTTTAGGAGTTCAATATTGGCCATATTCAGACTAATGTGGCACACTGAGTCATAAAAATAATGTTTGATGATCTTAAAATTATTGTGGAGTAACATGGGCACCACCTCAGCCCAAAATTCGTCAACAGAAATAACGTTAAATAATATTTATTCGTTATTCTGTAAAAAGTAGCGAAAAAGTCTAAAAATTTGATGATATGATATGATATAACACCCATTTTAAAATCAGTTTTAGTGATGCTGATGATCTTGCATTGAAAGCTAACCCTTTTCACTATACCATTCAATTCTATTTTTTTCGATACAGCCTAATATACTTACATATTTTTCAGCTAAATAGCAAATCTTAATTGAAATTAGACCAGTTACAGTTTTATGTAATTTTATTAAATAATTTTGTTTTATGTGCAGAAATTAAAATATTTTAATATGACTTGAAAACGTACAGTTGACTAGTTTCTGTACTAGTACCAACAGATAGCATGGACAGGGAAGAAAAAAATTTTTAATAGATGAATTCAGTGGTTTTACTATCAAATCATTCAAAACATCAAAGGCAATATGTCCTTAAATTGAATCTTATCCTGTCTGGTTGATTTATGTGCATTAATTTTCTTAAGTTTTTTTTAATATTATTATTTATTATTATTATCTACTTTATAGAGGCTGGAACATTTACAATAGAAGATTGTTTTTGTTTTTTCCACTTGAGATTTATTTCTTCTGTTGTCCTTTAAAATTGTGTTAATTTGCTGAATAAAATTGATGGCAAAATTATTTCCTGTATTTTTATATAACTTTGCCAATTTCCAGACGAGAAGAGGAGAAGTTCTTGAGTCAGGCTCGTGCCAGAGAAGAAATTGCAATGTTTATGAAGCAAAGAGAGGCAGAAAAAAGAAAAAGAAAAACTGAAATGGAAGAAGAAGACAAGTATGTATGAAATGTTTATATACCTAAAGGAACATTATAATTAGTAAAGTAGAGTCACGATGCCAAATTGAATAGGGGCAAAATAAGAACCATTTGTTTCTAAGTAACCCTCAAAGGTGACATTTAGCTTTTTTTTGTGGTGTTGTATTTAGGATCAGCTTTTAACATTTAAATTCCGCTAGGAATCCTTGTTGTTAACAAAATATTCTGTGTTGTTGTTTTCTATGGAATATTGTGAATTTATTCCAATCTTAGAACAAACTCTAAAAAGCAAAATTCCAAAGACTGAGGACTTCACTTTTCTGTGTAAAACTTGTATGAAATAGTGGAAAAACAGGTGTCTCATGAAGAATCATTGATGTCTCAACTTTGTAAGCATGGGCAGATACATGAGCGTTGTGGCATTTGAGGTTATGTTTGTGTGATCAACGCAATTTCTTTTTGGTTTCTTTCATAATCGTGACGTGATATTAAATGGATTTGTTAAATCAGTGCGCAGGAAAATGCTAGGGTATATAGATACATGATCACTAGCACTAGCACTAGCACTAGCACTAGCACTAGCATCAGCACTAGCATCAGCACTAGCACTAGCACTAGCACTAGCACTAGCACTAGCACTAGGTGTGCACAGCATTGAGTAAGAGGGGGCAAGGTGGGGGGCTAATATAATTCCTGGCCACTTATTCAATTTTCAGTCAATTTTTGAAAAGTGGTTTTGGGGGTTTGTATGAGGGTTTAAGTGCAACTTGGCTGCAATTTTTTAGGATATTTTTGATGTTTTTAGCTGTTTTTTGTCCATTTTAGATTATTTGTGCGTTTTAAGTGTATGTATGGGGATCAAGTCTAATTTGGCCATTTTTCAAGGGTAAATTTGAAAGTTTCTTTGTACATTTGTGCTGCATTCGTCTCGTATACTGAAGATACATTTTGTAAAATTTCCTTTTTCTTATCATACTTTTGTCAAAGTAGGAATTTTTCACATACTCTATGCCACATTATTTTATGTACTTCATTATATGTTATTTCACAAAGTTTATAAAATAATATGTCAAAACGCAATCACTGCAACAAGCCCATTATTTTGGGGGGAACTGAAACTAACTCATACACCCAAACTACAGTCTAAGGCACATAATTGCAAGGACTGAATTTGAAACGTGGCGTTTGAACCTACTTCCTACTTTAAAACAGCCTAGTTTTGAATTTATGTATCCAACCGATCCCTGCATGATACAATTCACACAGGTGTTTGATGTCCTCTTCAGTCAGGGTCAGGCTCTCTGCCGGATAAGTCTTTTTACTTTCCTGTACATTTATGTATATACAGACTAATATATGTAGTATAGGGAAAGTTGTGTTGTGCTACGGAAAATCGATTTTGAGTTTTTCAACAGGAATATGCGTTTTGGGGTCCCCTGATAACGAAAAAGTGTTGTTGTTGTTCAATCTGCCTGCCTGTGCATCTGTGAACACCACTAGCATCTAAACCATACATAGGATTTTTTCCAGAATGGATATTCCCTTGTCAATCTGGATCAACTCAAGACAATGCAATTTTGAAAAACTTTCTTCAAAACTTCAGGTACTTTACATGAAGCTCCTCCCCCCGGACATTTTCAAAATTTTCTTTAAATGGCTTTAAATTTTTTATTTAGATTTCTTGTTAAAATAGAGTAAAATACACTTACAAAGGTGGCACAGACCCAACTTTCACTGTTAACTCACAAATTTTAAAAAAATTGAATTTTTTCTGGCATTCTCCTACAATTATAGAATTGAAGATAGTGGAAAAAAATTTGTTCTGCATTGTGAGTTCCTTCATTAAGGTTGTGTACTTTTTTCTTCTTCTGAAAAACAGCTCCAAATTTTTTCTTTAAACTTTTGGTAAGGATAGTGCTTAATGTACTCTAAGAGGACATACACATTAGATTGCTCTATTCTTTTGATTGTTCAAAAATTACAAAAATGTAATTTTTTTTACGTGTCCCTCATGTCTTTAATATTTATATTAGCAGCAATTTGTGCCCATTATGTATTTACTAGTTCATGTGTTTTAAATAATGTCAGATAATGTTTCTCGAAAACTCAACAGTTTTCTGGTGAAAATGAACTCAAAATTCTGCATTTTCAGAAACGCTTAAACGTCATTTTCTCAAAAATGGCTCCAAACTTTTTTTTCAAACTTTTCAAACAAATAGTACTCTTTGCACTCTTTAATATGACGTAAAGTTGATTTTGGGATTTTTTTTTTTTTATTAGATAAATGTTTAATTTTTTTGAAAGATCTCTCACACTGTTAATATGCACATTTCCAGCAATTTGTTAACACTATTGTATTTGTGAGTTAGTGTTACAAATGACTTCTAATAATGTGTTTCAAAAACAAACATTTTTTGTGAAAAAGACAAAGTGTGTTTTTTTGCAAAAAACACACTTTTCTGCAAAAAAAGTAAAAACTCGTTCATAAATAAATAAGGTAGTTATTTACATAACTGGTACAGAAAGCGAGAATGGCATACAAATGAAACATTGGCAAACGAGGTGTCAATAGAGCCTCGCCCGACTTTTTGAAATGAGTATGCCACAGTCGCTTTGGTGTGAGTTGCATATTTTCTGATACGAATTCATGGAAACTAGTATAATCTCTTGGGATCATTCATAATATACAAGGCGGCAACCATGTTCATTCATGACGCCCCTAGTATTTTGTATAGTTTGCAGTATGGTATGCAGGACATCATTGCTGTATGTGTATGGTAAATTGGAAATGGGCTTTGCTGTATGTGCACCGCAAAGCAACACTTTCCAGTCAAACAGAGATGGTGAAGTGTTAAAGTGCACTTATTTGCACAAGTAACAAAAAATATAACAAAAATTGATTTTAATTAATGAAAAACAGCAAGTCATTGAATTAATTATTATGGCCCAACAAGTGTTGACTTCTATAACTCTATCATTTTTGTCAGGAATTTAACACATGGAAATACAACATAATTTAATGCTGCTTTGGAATCTCATTCAAAAGTTTTCAAAATAAGTGTGTTGTGTTAGTTGAGGGAACTTGAATGTATATTCTTTTTTAATCTTTCTTCCAGGAGATATATAAGATATCTGGAGCAGAGAGCTATACATGACGAAGAAGTGAGACGACTAATGGAAGAAAAGAAAGCCAAGAGGGAGGATTTACGATACAAACTTGGATTACAGCTTTATGAACAAGAGGTGATTTTTAGTACTTTGAACAAGAGGTGCAAGGTGATCTGGGTAGCCGTGCTGAGTGTCAAAAAGGGGCTCAAAGGGTTGCAGATTCGAATCTCCCTTGGGGCATGGAGATGATTTGATAGTCTTGTAGCATTGTAGCATGGACTCCCCCCACCCTCCACATATAGTCTTCGAACCCTCTTCCTTTCACTCTCCTCATTTGACCAGCAAAGCCATAAAAAAGTTGATCTTTTGTGGACCAACAGCCTACAACGGAATGACTCAATAAGGAAACTGGCTCCTCTATCTCTAAATAAAGGTGAAAGAACTGAGAAGAAACCTAGAACAGGGTCATTAAGTTTGGCAAGTGGCTTTTCAAGAAGGGAGTAAGGGCTACCTTGGAAATTAGAAGTGGGGGCAGGAGAGCACTATGTGCAGAGTTCGGAGGGTGCAGCTCTGCCAGTTCCCCCGTAAAAGTTCCCTTCGGCACCAAAAGATTGACCCTTTCTGTAAGAAATTGTACTACTGAAATGAATATTTTAATTTTAGGGGGTAGTTTACACGAGGCCACAACAGCATTTTCAAATTTTTTTATTACAGTTTTTGATGAGGTAGAGCTCAGTAGACTTAAGAAAAGGTGCTGGTGTGATGTTTGTTGAATTGTTATTTATTTCTTGTACGAATAGCATGAAATACACTTATAATATGCTGATCTGATTTTTCAATGTTGAAATTTTGTGGACTCCCTTGTACAACTGCTTTATGGAATATAGAGATTTTTTCTTCAGATGAAATTAGTTTTTTAATTAAAGTAATGTCTTGTACATGTTTTAAAAATACACAAAATAGTGTTTTTGCACTATTGCACAAATGCACTAATGCACAAAAAATAGTGTTTTTTGTGCAATTTTGAGTGATTATGGAGAATTTTAAAAACAAGATTTTTTCTAAAGTTGTTCCAAATATTTTCTGTAAACTATTTGTACAGAATGTGCTAAATGCCGTGAATAATATGACATCAATGCCATTTTAATGTATTCTTTTGATTTTTCAAAAATTATACAAATTTTTGTACATATAATGTTTGTGATGTTAATATTTACATTACGATCATTTTTATACATTTTCACATTTATGCTTCAAATGATTTCGTATGAGTTTCCTCAAAATTGCTCACTATTTTGGAATGCATAACCCACTAATTGATTGCCTAATTGATTAGGCCTGAACAGAAGAAACTGCATTCATGAGCAACTTCTTTGTCGAAACTTAGTGACATTCTGAAACTTAAACTATCTCTCATAGAAAGGACTTTCTAAAATGATTTTTTAAGATGATAAAATGATTTATACTATTTTTTAGAAATGATTAAGGAAATTCTTAAGTCAGGAGATTGATGAAATAAACAAGAATAACATAAAACTACATCCAATTACTTTCAAATGTTGTTTTATTTATTTTTTCTTTCTTTGGTGTGTTAATCATCAACTCTTTCTGTTGTAGTGCTTAATTTCTAGATAATACTGCAGTTGTTTGTTATTCCTTGAACCCTTTTCTGATATCCAGGAACCTATCCCACCTTTCTCCATTAGAACATAGTTTCAACTCTCAAAGATTTAACAATCAGAAACCTAGACAAAAAGGATATTTATAATATCAAATTAAATGCAAGGAAATCACCCATTGATACTTGAACATGTTTTATTTTATTTACTTTGATTGGGCAATATAACTCTCACTTGAAGGTCACAAATATGGCCAAAACATTATGATGTAAAGTACTATTTTATTATTGTCTGTTAATAAGTATTTAAATTAATTGTTTTAATATACTAAAACAACTTGCAACAAATTGCAACTGAATGTTAATTTGAAAAGAGTCTTCTTTTTTTCTTACTGTTGATTTATGTTCACAGATGCGCAAATTGGAACATACTGAAATGTGGCTGGAATTACGAGAGGCTCAAGCCCGATCAGCAAGCGAAGCTCAGCAACGTTCAGAACTGGAGAATGAGCTGCGTCGTCGTTTGGAACTTCGTGAAATGTCTATGCTCCAGAAAGGAGATAAAGAGCAGAAACGCAGGGAAGAGGAAGAAGATGATCGTAGATGGAGAGACGAAGTGAGTATCTCAAAGCACATAATATTACTATTACTACCATTCCAGAGAGCATTCAATTTCACAAAATACTTTGAGAAAGGATGGGAAAATTGTTGAGCAAAAACAGTGTTGGCAAATTGATCACCTGATGATCCAAAAAATTAATTCTCATCATACTGTGTTTTAAGAATCTCATTTTTGAAACCTTATTCTTTTTGAAAGGGTTGGAAGTCTTCAAATTTCCACTAGTCTGTGTCGTTTTTAATGTGAATCATCTTCATGCTTTAAATTTATTAAAATAATTAAGATTAGAACCTTTCTCTTTATTTATTATATTCATCATGATTATCATTATTTTCAGTGTTGTAAAAAATTAATGTGCATTTTTTTAGTTGTTGATATAGTTAGTTAGTTGTTCTTATACGTTTCCAATTTATCACAGATGCTTGCCAAGTTTGCTGAAGATGATCGATTGGAGCAACTCACTAACCAGAAGCGTTGGCAAATGCAAAGAGAGTATGCCCAAGCTATCCAGAAACTCATGGAAGACCGTCGTGCTGCCCGAGCAGAAGAGAAACAACTTTTGCTGAAGGAGCGAGAACAGGAAGAATGCCTGGAAGCACAGAGGTATGATTGTCTTCTGATTTTAAATTTTTCCTTCTTTTCATTTACTTTAATCATTTCTGTTCATGGTTAGACAGCATTAACGCTTATCAGTTATTTTCAGTAAGTATTCAAATTAAACTTGTATGATTTCAAATAATTACTGAATAGGCTATACTATATCATCGGAAAGAAATAAGAAATTACAGTAAAACTCCACTTTTACATTCTCACAATTTACGTTCCCAGTGTTTACAACATTTTTTGTTGGACCCATCCATTTTTATATATTCATTATGTTATAAACATCCCAGTTTTATCAAGCACTTTGGGTCGCCCACTGTTACATCTTTTTCCCACCACCTTGCTGCTTTAAACATGGCTATAACAGAAAGACTATTGAAACAGTGCATTATTATAAAAAGCTTTATGAAATATTCAATGAAGACTAGAAGATTCAAATAGAGTGAAAAACATTATTGAGCAGTTAGACCTACCCACATTTTCGTTCCACGACATTATAGTGATACATAAAAAGGTGGGGTAGAAAGAAAGTCTAATATGGTTTGCTAGTTAATATGAGAGGTAGACCATTTGTTTCTTTTATATCACCCTCCTTCACAATTTTTTAACACTTTCTTATTCCAAAATAAACGTAATTTTTGCAGTCCTTTAGGTGCAGAGTTGCATGCAGATACCAATGCAGGTAGCTCAAACATCAAAATTTGGGATTTTCCAAACGTTTTTGACTGTAAATTTGTTTTGTGGTTCTGCCAGGTAGTGAGCACATGGTGCAGAGTTGATTAAATGCGTAAGCTCTCACAAGCATGAAAGAATTTCTTATCTGCTTGACTGTCTGGGAAACATCACACCCTAAGCACAGGTACCAACATTTCAGCCATTATGCTATGGCTTTCCTCAGAGTGAAATGAGGAAGTTCACACGGTGACAGCCAAAACATTGTCATCTATTCCCAGGACACAGCATCTCTCTGACTGCTAAGTAGATACTGACTCTGGCCACAAAAGTCTACCCTTTCAAAGAGTTTCTTGCTCAATAAGATATGGTTATCAAAAATCTTAATCCATCAAATCCTTATGATGTATTTGAGGCAAAGACATATAACATGTCGACCTTCACCTGAAACCCAATCATGCCTCTAATCACGCACATGGGGATTTCTACATTCCTTCGGCAACACTGGCCAGTGTGGTTGTACGGTGTTTATTCAAAAGTTCCATCTCTCATGTTTTAGTTTTATTCAGAGAAGAACAGATATTTCAGAGAGAGAGAGAAATAAAAACTTTTTTAAGTATCAGGGAATCCTAATTTGTGTGTTTCCATCAAAATCTAAACATTGTTTTTTGCATCATTCTGCATTTTTTCTCATATACATACTGTATATGAGAAAATAAAACTAGTGGTGCTTGTAACACTTAACAGCACAAATTTTCTTATATTATTGGTAATGGTCACATTATATTGTATTACAACTAATATCCTACTAACATTTGAGTCAGCATTCAGTGCTGTGAAAACTAATATTTTGTAGTGTAGGTGAAGTGATTTAAAAACTATTGTTGATGAATAAATTGCACTAAGAAAGAAATGGCCCAAGAAGTTTTTATGAACCTGTCATTCACCTTCAGTATTGAAACTAGCTAACCAAATTCTTTGCAAATGCAGTCTTTTACTCATTATTTTATATTTAAACCAATTCAAGTACATTTTGTTCAGCTTTTTTTAGAATGTTTTGAAACAATTTGTGATGCCTCAAAACCAACAAAAACTTCAAGAACACATTTTTAGTAACTTTGTGGAACCACTAGTGAAGTAGTTAAAAGAACTGACACGAGGGACTGGAAGTCTCAGATTTGAATACTGGACTCCGCAAGACAGATAGAAGTTTCAATATTACAATATTATATAACCTTTACAATTATTAATAGAAAGTATGTGGTGTGGAAGGAATAGTTTTGTTATTGTTATTAATTGAAATTCAGAAAGGCAATTTTCATTTCAGCTTGTTTGATCAGCTAAAATTGAATTTGATTTGTGTATTTGAATTTTTTGTTCTGTAGAACTTTGTGCTGTGAAGCAGATCTAATTGGGTTGACATTACTCTGTTACTTTGCAGGAGAAAGATGATAGAAGAGGAACGGCAGCGAATGTTGAGAGAGCACGCTGTGGCTCTATTAGGACACTTGCCTCGTGGAGTCCTTCGAGAAGAGGATCTACCATTGCTTGGATGTGACCTTGCCAACAAAATGCATCAAATGAAAGTATCTGAAGGAGGTCCTTCAGGTGATAACTATTGTATATATGAAAACTAAGTGGAAAAAAACATAATTCAATCCCAGGTTATTCATTCTGTCCAAAAAGCCAAATATTTTCATCTGAACATTTGTATAGAGTTTTTACAAGATTACTTGGAATATGCGATATGGAAATTTATAGTATGTTTGATAATGGTCTTTACATTTTATAAACTTTTTATATGACTTTTGTAAAAATGTTTTATCAATGCACACTTCCATCATTGGCTACAATTACTGGCAGAGAAAATGGCTTCAACAGTTTTAAGAAGAAAATTGAACATTGAAAATAATTTATGGAATCAATTGATTTCAGCTTCATGTATATAAATCATAGTTTCTTAAAGCCTTATCAAGAAACATTGTGCTTAAAAAATGAACAAAGAATTTCTGAAGTCACTGTGTGCTAAATACTCAATTTCTAGTCATGTAAGAGAAGTTCTTAAGATTGAAGCAGACATTCCTAGGATAATTGTTAGAAGCTGTGTAGATTTCATAAGACAATTTGATACATATTTTTTTCATTTTTGTATCAAAGTCACACTGAATATAAGATTGTTATCAGATTTTTTTGGTACCTGTAACTTTTTGACACATTTGTTTCCATTTCCTTTTAGCATTGTGTATTGTCAGCTTTATTATTTATTGTTTTGCCTTAAGAATTACTTAAGAAGAGACTACTGAATAGGGTCCTTCATGAGATGATTTTGCAGAAGCACCATGTCTGTTAATAGAATAACTGCTAGATATCAAGCCAATTGGGAAAGACAGGCTCAGAATTTATAGTAATAAAAAATGCGACGTGCATGTATGTATAATAGTACATCTATATATGTACTTATTTTTTTCAAATATTTATTTATTTATGTAATTAGTGATACAGGCAAAGTGGTAATACACATTCACTGATGAAAAGCTGACGGCATGAATATAATATTATGTAATTAATATTTAAAAACTTAACTATTAAGTAAACAAAAAAAAAAACATGAAATATCGTAAAGTATGAAGGACAATAACATTAAATGCATACATCTATTTGCAAAGTGATCATAGATGTTTTCGGATTCATTAATCAAAGATGGTGTCATGGTAGGCTATTCCACAGATCTACAATACTATTGCTCAAGAAGTTTTTCTGTTGAACCTATTTGTCTTCATTTTAGAAGTTTCATAGAATGTCCTCTGAGATCTAGGTTGGTAGAGTATAAGAATATATCTTGCATGTCAATGTTGTAATATCCATGAACAATTTTGAAGATGTTGGCATACACTCTTCTTTCACATAGTAATGCTAATCTCAACCTGCCTTGTCTTGTTCATATGGGAGATGTTTTGGGTCAATAGGTATACACATTGCTTTTCTTTGGGTATTTTCAAATTAATATAATAACTACCAACCTGCAAAAAAACACAGTCCCTTCAGTTCAGTTCAGTCAAGACTGCTAGCATATTTTCACCAAGGTAATAAGGAAGTTTTGGATTATTCTTGCCTGTATGCATAACAGTGCAATTTGACTCATTCAATAGTATTATCCATGTCATGGACCATCTTTGCGCAGCATCTAGGTCACCTTATAATTGGTCATGGTTTGTTAACAGCCTCATAGCTTGTAAAACAAGTACTAATATGAGCATTAGTGAACATCATCTTTTAGTATTCAGTTAAGAAAGGATCATTTAGAATTTGTGGCATATCCTCTTGTTTCCTTCCTCATCGTTACAGATTTCATTACATAAATCATCATTACTTTCTTGGAATTCTTGAAGTATATTATTTCTTCTCTGATAATGCTCTGCTATTTCTTTGGACACCTTGTGTATGATCTGTGAGATTTTTGATCTTCTAATTAGATTTTAATGGCCTTAAGCTTTCTGTAAACCCTTCTTATTTTCTAAAGTATCACACCTACCTTTAATTATACCACCTTCATTCTTGAAAACTGCAATTCTGCAAACATACCAGGTTTCAAACATACACAGACCTTTTTTTTTTGTTATGCAAGCTAATTTGTGAGAAAAAGTTTTCTCAGACAAAACACTTTAGCACCTTAACTCAATCACACCATCATTATTCATCACTTTAAATATGTAATAAAAAAAGCAAAGAAAATTTAAAATAAATATCATTACAAAACAAGCATTTTCAAATTTTTCAAACAAAATGTTGCCAATCAGATCTTTAAAATGGATTCATGAAATTCATCCCCTGTTTGGAGAAGAATTCTAGTGGCAGACTGCACTGATCAGTAGTTTTCCTTGGTTTCTGCTATCGATACCTGGTGAATGCTGGAATAGTGCCCTAAGAAATGAACAATGGACCCTTTGCAATCTTTT
This sequence comes from Gryllus bimaculatus, assembly GCA_017312745.1. Classification (NCBI taxonomy): domain Eukaryota; kingdom Metazoa; phylum Arthropoda; class Insecta; order Orthoptera; family Gryllidae; genus Gryllus; species Gryllus bimaculatus. Next base: position 2,525,089 of record BOPP01000174.1, read on the forward strand.
CTTCTTCTTCCTTGCCATATCCACTCTCCTTACACACACACATACATCTGCGTATTCTTTCAGGCTACACTACTGTGTTGAGAAACATGAGCTTGCACTAGCTGAAGCAATATAAAGGCTGATGCCAGATCTCATGTTCCAGTAGACCCCATTTCCTGTGGTATAATATGCAAAACACTTAAAAGTACAAATAATCAGAGTAGATGGCATGCCCAGCAACAATAAATACTCATTTACTCCAACATTTGTAATTGAAATCAATTTATTGAAAACACATGTCACTTGTGCTTAGTTATATCATATTTGGAATGAATATTCCTATTAAGCCTGAGAAAGCAAGTTTTCATTAATGGGTTCTGAATGTTATCTCCCTTGCACAGGGGTGTGCATTTCTCAGCAGGGAGCAGGACTAAGCAGTGACAAAGTAAGAAATGTCACTTGCATTTCAGTTGAATTACTCGTGGGCTCTAAGTAAATGAGTAAGTATGACGTTACAGATGTTTCTGCTTCACAAATATCTGATCATCCTTGTTTCCAAATATGCAATTTCTGAGGAGCAGGGGGTAAGTTTGAGAATTCAGAATGAAAAAGGTCTGGAGGCAGACTTTGCTTGTTGTGACGCTAGGAGCAAAAATCACTTGGCTTTGAAATCTGATGACCAGTATGAGAAACTCTGCTAGTTAAGATGCAATACGAAGTCCAATATTGATTTAGAATGAATTAATGTTAATTTCTCGATTTAAAAATTCAAAAAGATTGGAGTTGTAAAATCTGTTCATGATTTTGTTGATGTTCTTGTTTTTATTTGTGGAGTAACTCATGGTGCTCAAAGTGTAGCTAAGAACGAGTTGGAAAAAATGATAAAAAATGTGTGAGTATTTTGCAAATGTTCATTCCTACCTAAAATATGGTATAATATTTTGGGGAAGCTCCAATAGTACACAAACTTCGATTCAGTGGCTTAGCATAAGAGTGTGCCGCCCAAGGCAGATGAAAAGTTTGCTGCCCCCATATTTTGGTATTCCAATTTAAAAGACTGAAATATACTAGCGTGAACAACATAGCAGAGAGTTAAATATACAATTACATGAATAAAATATTTGATACATAGTTGAATGTATATGTATGTGTTCAATACAATTTTCAACAAAGTTCATTAATTTAACAATCACTATAGATAGTTATGAAAGCTAAATTAAAAGTTTGTAAAGTGCATACACATACTTACTTAATTAATTAAATTAATTGAATTTGAATTGGACGACTGACAATCCATCAGTGAAACTTTCTTTAAATTGGCATTGTCACTCACAGACTTTTCGGAAGGGAATTATCAGTACCGTAATCTAATTTACTGATTTATTATACAATATTGAACACTATTGTTATATGATAGAAATAATTCTCACTGAATATCAGTCATAGATAATTCAATTATAAAATAAATACAGGTAATCCCCTCAACTCAGTACAGACGGTGTAGCCAGTTGCTACAACGAGCACAGATATCACTATTAAACATTAATTTAAATAAGTCTTCACAGAATAAGTAATGAACTATTTCGTGCTCATTTCAATCAGTCTGATTGTAGGTGTGGCAAAAATATTAAATAGAATGGTTCAAATTTTTACAATTCATTATCATTATTTATTGTGAAATTGTGCCATCCTTACTACACTACGTCACTGCTTAGATTGCAGAAAAACATTATAAGAATAATAAACAAATGCCATTCATATGATTCCTGCTGTAAGATTCCATCGAGCTTGGAATCTTACTATTGCCTTGCCTATTTATTTACAAATCTGCAGTTTTCTTGTTGAAACTGACTTACTTATGGTAAGAATATATTTTCATGCAATACTGATATTTATAATTAAAACATATGTCAAAGAAATCACTTCAGGTATCAGTATCAAAAGTGCACTGCAAGAAATCTATATATAATAAATGATTTTACGTAACAACTCTTTGGCTAATGACATTAAACAATTAATTGATACACAAGTTTAGATACAAGTAAAATCTTTTCTGCTGAATTCCTGGTTTCCATACAGTTAGAGGCTATACTGACCATCAAGAAGAAAAATGGTATTTAAACATACAACTATGCATTAGTTAACAATATAATGCATTAATTACCATTTGTATTGCATAATTTTAAAAATACTTAATATGCCTGTTACAACTAAGGTACTTGCGCTTTTGAGTCCGTAACTCCCATCTGAATCAGGTTTTCATCAATTTTCCCGGACCCATTGAGCAAATGCTAAGATGGCTCCTTGTTTTGCTTTGGAACATAAATGTAGCTTCACTCTGCCTATTATTTTTCAGCTCTCCTTTTGCTAGTTGTACTAGGAGTAGAGAGAAGTGTAGGTTACTACCTTTTCAGCTGTACTAACAAATCAAATCTGTGGGTAATATACCGATGCAAATAAGTTTTCTATACTCAGGAGCAAAAGTGTCTAGTTTTCAAATGTTGTTAACCTGGCTTTGTTGGTCCATTTATTCACTATCTATCTATAAGTATTTATGGTTAAAGGGTAAGTAAAAGATAGCAAAGCTCAAGATAATATGCGCAGATTTGTTCTTCGCCCCTTTATACCACATACAGATTTTACTGTTCTTTGGCAAAAATAAATTAATATATAAACAAATCACAGGTTAGTAAAAGTAGTGATGACAGTTTACAGCCATAATTCATCATTGAACAGTTGCAGTTATATAAAAAGCCATCTAGTAAAAAACCTATCCTAATCTACATTATATTTCTCCCTTCAGCTTCATACAGTGCTCTTTATATAAGTTTCTACGAAAAGTGTGGCTATGGCTCAAAAATTGAAAGTGGATGGTACTAATTTGTCAGTCACTATCAGCCCAAATCTTTCAGTCTTATTCATACAACTGACACTTTTTTACATCTCATTTCCAATATATTTGAAAAATGTAAAACTGATTACTTGTTGTTAAGCATATTTCAAAATAATTTGTTAGAAGGTGGATTTGGGTTATAGACAATGTGAAACCAATTACATGCATTTTTACAATGCTAATTTCATGCAAGTTCTAACATTTGAGAGAGAAATCAAGATTACAAACACTATTATCTTGTGTGAAAGTAGTTATTTTTTAAAGATACGGCTCTTAGGTAGAAATAAGACTGGGAAACTGCAGTAAACATATATTCATTCCATGAAATTATGGATTATGACTTTTCTTTGGTCAGTGTTCCTAAAGATAAGGTTATCATGTTATGTAGCATAAGCTTTCTTCAACACAACATAAAGAGTTGTATTATGCTTTATAAACATTTAAAATATGTGTACTCTCCAAGATTTTGATGAAGTCAGTTGGAATAATAATAAATTGATTTTTTGCAGAAAAGTCTAACTGCAAGTAAAATGATAAATAGTTTTGTTAAAAAACAAAATTGTTGTTAGTCTTCAAAAGAAAAATTAGAAAACTAAACAAAGTTTATACATTTATTTTGTGTTCAAGTTTTATTTTTCTTATTTCTTAGTCTTTGTTTATTTTGTAAATTGAACAAAGAATATAATGGATTTTACAAACTAATGTTAAAACAATGTTAGCAATAGAGATGAGGAAGCCCTGTGGCAAAAAAGGAAAAGTGCAATTTCCGTTAATATTAGACATTCTAATTAAAATTAGAATCTTAGTTATAATATACAAATTATACAGCCTGATTTATATGTTATAAAAACAGAAAAATACGCTTATAAATGTAAATATATTTGGTAATGTGTGCAATTACAAAAGGAAAATATGTTTACGGTAAAAAAAGATACAGAAATCTTATAAATTGTTACAAGGAACAAACATTAAGCCAACAGCTTAATTTTGAAGAACACTTGTTTCTTATGAAAATAATGGGAGTTGCAGTTAATGTAGAGTTGTCAACACATAACTTGGGTAACGGCCGAATCCAAAATCCCAGTCTTTCTTCACATTAAATTAGATTTATTCAGTCAAAAAAACAAAAGACAGTAAAAACTGTATGTGAAATAGGGGGGGGAGGGGGAATTATCTATGCAAGTTTTCTTGAGTTCCAGAAACACTTCCCTTCATTTTACTTATAAATAGTTGAAAGATGAGTAAAAGTTTAACATAAATCTATAAAAATAAATTTTAAAAATTGCAAGATTAGCAATTTTTGAAAAATAGTAATTTTTGTTTCTGAGTTATAGAAAATTTATTTGCATCGGTACACGAATTGTAAGTATGATTTTTCTGCATTGCTAACAAAATAGAAACTCGCCCTTACCTCTTCTCTTACCATTACAAGTAAAAGGAGAGTTCAACAAAACGTGCGCATAGTGAAGCTACATTTATGTCCAGAAGCGAATCAAGGAACCATCTCAGCATTTGCTCAATGGATCAGGGAAACTGGACAAAAACCTGATCGAGATGGGGATCACTGACCCGTAAGCTGAAGTACATTATTTGTTATAAATATATTAAGTCTGTTTAGCAAAATATACAATTCAAATGTAAACTAATTCATTATATATCACTTTTTGTTAAAATAAACATTATTTTTCTTTTTTATAATCAGTATAGTCTCTAATTCTAATAATATCAGTATAGTCTTTAATTCTGGCAGCACTACGGAGGATAACGCTATCTGATTCTTTCACAGATAATATCGTACGTTACGACATCAGCACATGCAATAGAATTATTAACTTTGCAAAAGTTTAATTACATTTTTCACATAATTCAGATTTACTTGCGAATAATCAATTGAAAATTACTCTTTTAATGCGAAATAACTTAAGTATGTGAACGAATATTACGAAACCCTGACGAAGAAATGAAGTGTGCGGAGACTGTTCCAGGATCGGAGCAATTATTGGGAATGGGAAGTTTTGGCGAAGTAGTAGTGTTCAAATATCAGTGATTATGAAATTTAACATTTTAGCAACAATTCAAATAAGAATTTAGTAATAAAGTTGCATCTCTTGTCAAAATTGTTATTTTGCAATATTCACCTTAGAGGCAATCCCGGGCCAAATAGCGCATGTTCCGGAATTGTTTCTAAAATGGGTAATTGTTGCGAAATTGCTAATTCGCAGTTTTCAGTTCCGGGGCATAAGGGAACCCTTCCCTCTTCAGAACTATAAAAATTGAAAATTATGTATAAATTTGCAATTTTTTATTGTCTTTTCTAAACTGCCTATGATGACAATTCCGTAATCGATTGGTGCTATCGCCTTTTGTTTTCGAGATTGTTTATAAGAAATTAGCAATTCACAACCACTCCCATTTCTTTGGGAGTCAGTCTTTTCGCAGTTTTCACACAAATCTACCCTTCAAGCACTTGAGCAAATGCAAAGTTCATTTGGCGGCACACTTTTTCCATCCGATTCTGACACCACAATGCTATTTGAAACTACCTTTAGAATGCAAGTCGAATGTTTGAGGTCATTGCTTATCGAGTACAAATCTTGGGATCTTGAGTTCTTAGAAATGTTCTCTAAATACGTTAATTCCAAGAAGGTCATCTTATGGGAACACCCAAATTCTCTGAGCATATGAAAGAATCAGTCATTTCGACGACGAGTGACTTCCTTATTACTAATTTCTTTAATTTATTACGTTCCTTAAATGCGCCCAGTGCCTATGAAACGCAAACATTAAAACTAACAATAACCATTACCCATTTTATATGTCGAGAACTGGGCATTAACTGCATCTCCTAAACTTTCATAAGAAACGAGTGTTCATCAAAATTAAGCCTTTGACTTAATGTTTGTCGCTTGTAACAATTTATATGATTTCTGTATCTTTTTCTGCTGTAAACATATTTTCCACATTACACTTTTTATTTCTTTTTACACTTACACATTACATAACACTATTTCGCACATTTTCCTTTTGTAATTGCATACATTACCAAATATACTAGGAGGGGTGAGAAGGAGGCAACGCATTCTTCACTGTTCATCTACGTCAGGCTTAGCGCGCGAACAACCTTGAGTGGGGTTTCAGGGGCACGGCATACTCCGCGATTCGATGGTGCGTTCTCACTGGGGGAAGGAGAGGTAGCAAAACTCACAAGGAAACGGGGATCAGCACCGCAACGCAATGTAAATTCTTATTTTATTAAATTACGCTAACGTTTCATTGGAAATTTACAGGAGACGTACAAACCTGAATTATTATGCATGTCTTGTTCATCATAAAAAAAAATAGAACCCTAATTTCTCCTTAGAATGTGTAGTATATAAAAATATTAATAATAGAAATTACAGACCTAAAGCGCTGGCGGATCCAGGGGGGGTCATAAGGGCCATGCTCCCCTCAAAAGGTATCGAGTTTTCGTTTACCTCCCCATATTAGGCAAAATGGATTTAAATGTTTATTTATGTTCGAATTATGTAATTATTTAAACAATATTGTATAGTACCATATCAACAGTACCTAAATAATGTGCAGTTTAATAATAAACATTATTATTTAACAAAACTTCGATGTTTCCCCCACCCAAAAACATATTCCTATTCCTAAAAAATGTATTGTATGTAGAGTAATACAAAAACAAAATAACTGCCAGAAAGCAGATAAATTCGCACTGTATTTGTAACACGGTGTTGCATTATTACTAAATCATCTATTTAATGATAAAATTTAACTTGCCTGGTAACCTAACCCTAGCACGAGTTTCGTCAGTGCAGCGATTTTTCGACACAAGCTTGCAGCTCGCGTCGGAATTTCACCACTGTCTGCGAGAAATTCAAGAAGCCGTCTCCTGTGCATCTGTGTTTTTCCGTTGTTTCTCCGATCAACTCCTGCGAATGCCGAGGCAGGTATCGCCCAACAAACGGGCCACGGACCGCACGTGATCTTCTTTCCTCTTCCTTGTCTTCTCCCCTTCCTTAGTTGCAAAACACTTTCT
>BOPP01000174.1:2532030-2544790 GCA_017312745.1 Gryllus bimaculatus
CAAATAATCGGCTAGATCCGCTCTTGATTTAAACGCAACTTTTTTTTTTCTTAGTACATTTTTATCGTTAGCATTTTAGTGCTCTTCTTTACATTTACTGCTACTAACTCAATAACATTTGGCGTTTTCATTATGAAATGTGCTTAATGGAAATAGGGCATTATCCGTAAGTTGACATTGCAAATATTTATTTGCTAAATGAACAACTTTAGAAAGCAGTGTATGAATCAATTATTCGCTAAATTAAGTTTTAGCAATGGCATTTTCTAAAAAGAAATAGTCACGTCTTCCAGCAATATTATGCGTAGAAATATTGTGGTTGTTTTCTGTTGTGGAAGAAAGAGAATCGTCGTTTTTATATCAAAAGTCCACAGTTGTATCTTTTTTTCCCCCCCATATATCGTCTATCATCTGAAAGTTTTGCAACTCTTTGCATTACGTTCGTATACTAAAATATATTTTCACTGTATATGTAATGACTAAAGACCGGGATTCCCGTATAAACTCCATCTTTTTTTTGCTAGCTTGAAACGAATGAAGACCTTACTTCAGAAATTTGAATCATGTGAAAACGAACTTTAATTAGTACTCGTTTTACTTTTGCACGTAATTGCGTGTTTTGGGGGTTACTGCACAATATTGACGTTGTTAGGTAATGTTTGCCTGAAAATTGCACTATAATATTGCGTCTATTTAGAGATGCAAACCAGTCCAGTGTTGAGCGCTTTTTGGAGTAATTCTCCATTAACATCAGTGGCTTTAACGATCGGGGACGCTCGCATTTGGGTGAGCTCAGGTAAAAAGAGCCTATTTTCAGGGGTTTTTTTTATTATTAAGGTATAAACTACTTGTATTTGCTATTACACTTTATAAAGGGTGCCCGGATAAAAGTTTTGCGGGCGGGCCCGCACTCATTTCGTTACGGGCTGCTTGTTTAATTACTGTACGATGTTAAGTTTTGTACAGCCCTCGGGAGTAATCCTCCTGTTAACATGCATATCAATCCAAGTCGGTAGTCAAGAGCAGACGCCAGTAGCGCCGTCGGCGTACGCACCTCTTACATCACGCGCTCCTGCGTCGCTACCCACGGCCAGAATTGGAGGGAATCAGGATAGAAGTAGGGTTAGGGGAGTGTATCCACACGGTATTGTTATTGTGTGGTTTATCCGTTGGCATATATTTTACAATGAAATATATTATATGAGTTGTAATTAGAGTCATGAGTATAACAATATGGTTAGCAATGACGACTCACTAATTTATTTCACTTCACAGGGGTTGGACTAGGCCCTTGGTTTTTGAAAATGTGAAAATTTTTGTTTTGTTGAAACAAATTTCAGCATTTTGGGATTTTACTGTTTGCAAAGATCATTGGCTTTATTGCAATAAATATTTATTTTTTTATATTATCAGCTTCGTTTTAAAAAAGGTTTCATTTTAAGAAAAATGTTTCTATGAATATAGGCGTAACCCAGGCAGTTGCCTTCGGCGTTCAAGTCTGTTGGTCACTGAGATCTGTAAGTGCCTCTGTTTGATTTTATGTGATCAATTCTGCTCTTTTTTGCTTCTTTTATGTGAATCTGAGCGTTCATTTGGCTATTGTCTAAGTCTAAAAATATTGTTTGATATGGGATATTTCTTTTTGTTATTAAGGGGTTGTGGTATTTGCCTGTTCTTATCTTAAACGATAAGGGTATGGCTATTTGGTTTACCATAACATGGGTGTCCGCAGCCCTTTTTTTGGGGAAAGTTACTGTCACTCTATGGTCATATTTTGTTTTTACTGTACTCAATCAATTTTTCAGTCTTATCTTCGTTCATAACTCTGGTATCTTAATAGATCCGATTTGTGTCTGATTCTTAATTTGTCTCTTGAGACTTACCATAATAATCGAGTGATGAAGTTTATGACGCGGATATCAGTCGAGTTGTGGACCCTATGTTTGGGCGCGTAAGTTAGTGCTCAAGCTGTTTACTTGTTGTTTAATCATTCATGTGGACAAATTATTTTTACTGAACAATATTGCTCCTGCTGATTAATTCATATAGAATTGAGAATGAACGCTGTTTTTTCTTTAGTTTTTGATTCGCTTTTTAGAATTTGTCTGTTGCACACCTTACTAGATTTTCAGAAGTCATAGGCTCGGCTCACAGATAAGTGTGTATTTGTGGTCTTGGAACAAAGTTTTTCCTGTGTCTGATAACATTTTTATTAATTAATTTAAAATAAATTATACATTTCTCTCAATAAAAAGATACTTGAGAATATACATTAATTGTTCAGATTTTATAATGAAAACAAGGAAAAATAACATTTCTTTTAGTGACAATTAATTATTTGTTATTTCTGTGAGGATATAATTATGTTATATTTTCAATGTGTTTGTATGCTTTACTTCTTTTGTATTCAGCTAATTCAATTTTTGGTTATATTTGTGCTGAATAATATTTAATAATGTCATAAAACTAATATTGGATTTTTTAGCTGTAGTTATAAGTTAAATTCAGTCGCAATTCGAAAGTATTAAGTCTGATATAAAGTTTATAGCTAATATACTACACACAATTTTAGAAATAATTGTTTTATTGTATATTTCCATTTAATGTCAATTTTATCCATTCAAACAATTTAAACAGAAAAACAAGATGTTCAAAACATCTTTGCAATAATTAGACAGTAATAAGAATAATATAAGGTAAGTTAATGATGTGATATTGGATTTTTACAATAAAAGGAACTAGATGTGCTACAACGATAGTAAATACCTTCCTCCTCTAGTTCGACGGTGTTATGTAAACAATTTACGTCGATATTGACCTTGTTTATTATGGTTCTATTTTAAGACTTTATACCGCAACAACCTCTGGCTATTACTTGTTGATAACCGTCAAATTACTAAACATAAGGCGCTCTCTTTGATTAATCATCTTGCAATTCATGGTGTGGGTATGCGTCAGTTTAAAGCAGATATATCATTTGCTTACTTTTGACTAAATTCGATATAAGCAGTGTTTGAATATAATATTTGACTGGATACATAAAAGCTATTATGCAGCAAAAATATTATCCAGAAGGCGACCAATTTCGCCAATACTGTTAATTAAATTTGTGATGCGACAGCCTCTAGTTCTTATTAAGAAGTAAATCTACAAGTATAGTAGTGGGGTAATATTATGTATTTTTTGAGCTCGTTTCGTGTTCTACTGATTGTCCATGTTGGTGGGTTTTGGCGTATATGTCGTATCATACTAGGTATTGTTACCCATTCGCGAGATTCTCGCGTGTTAAGTAAGTCCTCCTCTATCTCTACCTGGTCCTTATTTCCATATTATAGATATGGGAACATGTTAACAATTACGTTCTTTTTTTTTTAAGTTATTTATATATGTTAACTTCCATGTGTTCCAATTTAGAAGAGATATCAAATAAGTAGAGATAAAAAAATATAAAATTCTTGATGTTTGAATACAAAATTTGTTGAATGGTGAATAGAAGGGATTATCAGTTGAGTGTATGATCTGATGTTTCTTGGTGACCAATTCATAGCAATTCTTAGAAAATAACAACATTTGATTTTTTTTGTTTTTTGGTTTTAATTAGACAACCTTGCTTGATAGGGTTATTTTTTTTTCTCGATTTCCTTTTTATAATCATAGAAAATTATTAAAAATTTTTTTATTTTTTAATGAGGAAAAACTATGTTTAAGTTTTTCCTTTTGTTTCGAAAATACTCAAGTATATAAGCAAACTAGCTACAGATTCTCTTTTAAAATTATTACTCCTTACACTATTTGAAATGAGATGGTATCACCCTATTTGCAATCAATGGTGCGAATCGGGAAAAAACCTAGAGTAATTGTTTTTATAAATATATTTACATTTTACCAGGGTGTGCCTTGAGATCTATTGGCACGTTCTGAAATACGGTGTGTGGGTATGAAGGCATCGTGATCCGTATGCTCGACGTCGGGTTACTAGTCTATTAAATATACTGAATATTCTATAAGTAATCTTTCGTTTTTTCTACTTAGATTTAATGTGTTGCGAGGAAACGTGGTTCTTTGAGACCATGGCCCTAACACGCATCACCACACATACCGGGAGGCCAGTCGGGAGATTAGAGCTTGTCCCGGCTGGGGCGGTGCCCCGTTGGTGGGAGATACCTGGTTAGGGATAGACCGCCTAGCCGACGGTAGGTCGGCGCCGGATCTCGCCAGCCAGCGGGAAAGATCGCCGCCGCCTCCCGAGGAAAACGTGAACTACACTTACGGTATTAATGACTTATCCGTTTAAGCGCCCGGTATCACTAATTAATCAATCAAACATCTAGGGAGGTTGCGGCGTTCTTTTCCGCGTTTGTTGGTGGCCCGACGCTACCTTCCCCTTAGTGTAGTCCTTAGTTGGTGGGACATGGGCTTCTCCTCGTGAAGAATATCCCTTTTTCCATTTTATTTAAATTATTGTCCGATTCATGGTAATTTCGTAGTGTGAAGCAAGTTTTCAGGATGACAGTTAATTATCATTGATTTTCATGAATTTATTTTTTATTGATTTTCATGAATAGTCTTTGTTTTTAAATTTTATTTATTATTGTTATTTATTGTTCATATGATAGTTGATACATTATTAAGATTATATAGACATTTTTGATCATTCTTCAACATAATTAATTTACTTTAAAATAGTTTTCTTTAACTATTTTTTTCTTTATTTCTGTACAATGTTACTTCGGCCACTTATCCCTGCCCATCAACTGCAGGGGAGGTCAGGTCACCGCGCGTTTTTTTGAGTGCTCGTTCGAATTACAAAACTCCATTAGCTCGTCAGGAATATCTCCGCTATTTCTAGAATGTGAGGTATCTCGACGCTAACTTTAGGCTGCTTCAGGTCGCACTGGACATAAGCACTTCTTGAGTCTGCTGTGTTAGAACTCAGCTGCTTGGCATTCAAGGTTCTTCTTTTCCTTTTCCCTTCTTGCTTTTTTCCACCTCCCGATTTTTCCTCGTCACTTCTCACGATCACTTTTGAGAGTGGACACACGTATTCAGGCTTGTGAAGATTCAGACATAATCGGGAGAAGTTGTTTTGGTTAGAAACAATTCACACACAATTGTACTCCGAACTATTGGAAACTTGAACGCATTGAACAAAATTAAGAAACTATCCATTTTGCTGTAATATATTTTATTCCTATTAATTTTTTGGCAGAAACTATGCATATTCAACAAACTAATTCTAACTTGATTTGACGTTGTTTTTTCAATATTGAATTTATTTGTATTGTTAACTTCATTGTTTTGAGAATTAATTTTATACATTTTTTCGGTCAAATTTTGAAGTACACTTATCTGTAAATTATTCAAAAGTGTTGTTCGTCATCGTGGTTTATATAGTTTTTATTATCTTCGTAAAAACTAATATTGAAAATTTCATTTCTACATGCAAAATGTTTTAAATTTAGAAACATTCCTTACTGTGCTCATTATTTTGGAAAACCAAGGTTAATTTTTAGAACAACATGAAAGTGTAACGTTAAGCAAACAATGTAATCGCCCTGTAACGTGTATTATTCAACAGGGAGGTCGTGCTTTCGAAATAAGGTAGGAAATATTTATTATTAGGCAATCATTTTTTGTGCATTACCATTATAATTAAAACTTTTCCGTGTATTTTCAAAACAACTACGATTAAACAGTTAAGATTAATGCGATAAACACGTTTACGTACGTAGTAAAATATTTTCTGCTGCATAACGGTTTCTGTACAACTAGAGGCTTTACCGAGCATCGAAAAGGAAATTAATATTAATTTTAACAATGATATTGAATGTATGAATTACCTTTAGATCTGAATACTTTTAAACATGTAACAAGTATTGTACCTCAGTTTCTAGGTCAATGACCCCCATCTCGATCAGCGTTTTCGTCCAATTTCCCAGATCCTTCGAGCGAATGCTGAAATGGTCCCATGTTTTGCTTCTGGACATTAATGTAACTTCACTAGATGCGCACGTCTTCTAGAGTTCTGTGGATAATACAGTTATTCAAACTCTCGTTCTCAATGTCCTCACGAGAGGATGTCGATTCCTTCACGAAGGGCATGATGAGGGATTATAGAAATTGCATTTGCAAATAGTTTTTATTACTGGAGCGAATTTTTCTAATCAATTCTTGTCAAAAAGACTCACTTCTACCTATATTCAGAATTCAACTTGTCAATGTGTTATAATAAGTAATTCTAGAATTTTAGGAACCGTGCGCAGAATACACTTCTCTCCTTAGCACGTAAAACACACTTTTAACTGTTTTTGACGTTAAATAAATGTTAAAAAAGGAGAGTCACTTAATCCCTCTATACATTACCTATCTGTATTTCTCGCTATTGACTGACAAGGGAATGCCGCGGTGTGATGTGTCGAAACATGCCCTCATATTTTTTTTCATTGAATTGACATGCCCTTCTGATTCCACGATGTAAATTTTGGCTGCCGATACATACTACATATGACTTTAAAAAATTTGCCAACATTGTACTATTTTTCGTTTGTACAGAGAAATCGACCAGCCCTCGTAAGCCGAGCGGCAAACGCGCGGGCACCGAGATTGGCGTTGTAGAGGGTTGTTTCCTCAAGGTCTAATGACATTCGGTGGGAGCAGGCCATTCCCAGAACACTCAATGCTTTTCTTATTGTAAGTCATTTTTATTTGAGATATTTTATTTCCTTACTAATGAAAGTTTGTTACTTTTTTCGTTATGAATATCGTCCATATACATAATTATTAAATATTGAAAACGTGTATCATATAACTACTGTATCACTTTATATTTAAATTATGTAAAGAAGAGATTTAAGAGCCGTTTTGTGACTAATTCGCATGTCATGGCCTCATTTTGGTTTTTTGCTCGCGAAAAATACCGTTCTTTAATTTGTGACTATGTGTCCATAATTCAATTTTCTTAATCAAAAATTCCGAAAGACTTACTTCACCGCACATTTCCAGTTTGCACCGACCTTTCGTGTTATTACACAACTGACAAGAGCTCCCAAATTAGTGAAAAAAGAGCTCCAGGGGAGGTAGCTAATGTTGGATGGAAGCTGATCGGTTGGATGGAAAGAGCTCCAAGGGAGGTTTATCACAACGAAATGTATTTCTTACAAAAATGAACAAAAGATAGAACTAAAGTTCGGAAAAACTTGTATTAGTAATTTAGACTATGTATAGTTAATATTAGTGTTATTATTATATGCTAGGAATGGCAGCTGCCTCCCCTCCTGCCCCTTGCAGGAAACGACCTTCGAAGCAGAGTCTGCAGCTTGCGGCGAACAGTGGCGTTGAATCACAAGCTAGCGCGCTGGGTTACGCCTGTTTTGCAAGGTTGGCCATTTTTACATCGGTGAAAACATACGGCCTTTTTGCAAACTCAGGATGTTTTATAATTGACTCGATGTGTGTGTATTGGCACCCAAAAGTTTGATCGTGAGATCAGCACGGCAAGTGCTTCCGATAAAAAGGATTAGGACAGGTTTCGACTTCTCACATCGCGGCATTCCCTCGAGAGTCTAAAATCTGTTCAGTATTTTGGGTGTGCACCAAGTCCAAACCAAGTGATTCAAAAGTTGGTTGATCTTCTTAGTCCTAAATTCCTCATCGACAATTACCTGCGTAATTGAAGTATAAAGCTTCTAAAGTTTTCTATAGATATCTCAGAGTCGTGATTTTTGCGTAACTTGTCTATGTTTAAACATTTACATTTAAACATAGTTATACATTTAAACATATTTGTTTATTGGCGATTTCTTCCAAAAATACGTTATGTTAATATATTTTTATAACTATAACAAAGTCATGTAATTTACTAGTTTCAGGACGGAAATATCAATACCATAAGTGTCATAACATGGAAAACTTTGTATAAAACTGAAACCTCTCTGTACCTCATTTTTTTTGTCGCGATCGATTCCGACTTAGCTTTTACTGTATAGAAATATGCGTAGATGTTAAAATAATGTATTTAAAAGATAGGTTTTACAAATCTGTTTTGTATTTCGTACTACACTACAGAATTTTCCTGTCTTTGCAGATTATTTCGTGCCATAACCACCTATTCCCATCCCAATTCACAGATGTGAATTTGGCATATTCCTAACAATGTGCAGAAAAGAGGGTGGGGGGTTCGACGCAGTTCGACGCAGCTCGCAACTCAGAAAGTGACCTTGTGCCAAAAGAATTTAATGACCTTACTTTAGTATAAAAAAGAATTTCAAAATATAATTAAACCAATTATTAATGCTATAATTATTATTAATTATTATTATTGAACTAATTCATAAGTATGTCTTTTATAATGCTGTTACACAAAAATAGAAGTGGCAACTCTTTTATAATGTTGCTTTATTGCATTCGTACAAATTTGAAAACTCGTTCCTAACGTCGATGGCTACGATAAGTATTCATGCAATAAAGTTTAACATTATAAACTAATTGCATAAACTATTATTGTCAGATATTTACAAAACATTCGAACTATTTTTTAACATCCTGAATATTTTCATATTGAAGGATGGTTCTGAAGAGTCGCACTGGCTTCAATGACGTAAGAAGATTGGTCAAAAGTTTTTTTGTTGCAAAGACAGGAAAATTCTGTAGTGTAGTACGAAATACAAAACAGATTTGTAAGACCTATCGTTTAAATACATTATTTTAACATCTACGCATATTTCTATACAGTAAAAGCTAAGTCGGAATCGATCGCGACAAAAAAATGAGGAATAGAGAGGTTTCAGTTTTATACGAAGTTCTCCATTTTATGACAATTATGTTATTGATATTTCCGTCCTGAAACTAGTAAATTACATGACTTTATTATAGTTATAAAAATATATTAACATATAACGTATTTGTGGAAGAAATAGCCAATTAACAAATATGTTTAAATGTGTAACTAAATATGTTTAAATGTAAATGTTTAAACATGTTTCGTTTTTGACCGCCCCGCCCCACAAAGAATAAACTGCGCGGAGTCGGCCGCCGGCTTCTGATTTCCAGCGATGTTAAAAGTTTGCTGGTACATATTACTATGATTTGAAAAATTTGCCAACATTGGTAACTTTTTTCGTTTTACAAGAGAAATGACTAGCCCTCGTTAAGCCGAGCACAAGCGCGCGCATGGAGATTGGCGTTGTAGAGGGTTGTTTCCATCGTCTATGACATTCGGATGGGAGCAGGCATTCCTAAGTAATACACTGAAAAGCTTTTTCTTATTTGTAAAGTCCAATTTTTATTTGGAGATATTTTATTTCCTTACTAAATGAAAGTTTGTTCCTTTTTTCGTTATGAATATCGTCCATATCATAACTATAGTTAAATATTGCAAACCGTGTATCATTATAACTATTGTATCACTTATATTTCAATTATGTATACCTTTTTATTTTAAATTATGTAAACGAAGAGATTCTAAGAGTTCTTTGTGACTTTCAATTCGCATGTCATGGCTCATTTGGTTTTTGCTCGCGAAAAAATTACCCGTTTCTTGTAATTTGGTGACTGTGTCCATAATTCATTTTCTTAATCAAAAAATTCCGAAAGACTTATTTCACCGCATCAAATTTCAGTTTTGCACCGCCTTTTCGTGGTTATTTACATCAATGACAAGCAGCTCCCAAATTAGTGAAAAAAGAGCCTCCAGGGGAGGGTAGTAATGTGGATGGAAGCTGATCGGCTTGGTGGAAAGAGCTCCAAGGAGGTTTATCACAACGAAAATTGTATTTCTTACAAAAATTGACAAAAGATAGAACTAAAGTTCGGAAACATTGTATTAGTAATTTAGACTATGTATAAGTTAATATTAGTGTTATTATTATATGCAGGAATGGCAGCTGTGCCCTCCTGCCGCTTGCAGAGAAACGGACTTTTCGCGCAGAGTCTGCAGCTTGCGGCGAAGAACAGTGGGCGTTGATCTACAAGCTAGAGCGCTGGGTTTACGCCTGTTTTGCGAAGGTTGGCCATTTTTACATGGTGAAACATACGGCCTTTTGCAAACTCGGATGTTTTATAGATTGAGCTCGATGTGTGTGTATTGGAAACCCAATAAGTTTGTGATCTGTCGAGATAGAGGCAAGTGGCTTCGATAAAAAGGATTAGGAAACAGGTTTCGATTTCACATCGCGGCATTCCTCGAGAGTTAAAATCTGTTCAGTATTTTGGGTGTGCACCAAGGTCCAACCAAGTGATTCAAAAGGTTGGGTTGATTCTTCTTAGTCCGCTAAATTCCTCATCGACAATTACCTGCGTAATTGAAGTATTCTTGCTATAAGGTTTTCTATAAGATATGCTCATGGGAATTGGGAATCGGGAATAGTGGTTATGGCAAGAAATAATTGCAAGACAGGAAAATTCTGTAGTGTAGTAACGAAATATCAAAACAGATTTGTAAGACTATGCGTTTAAATACATTATTTTAACATTACGCATATTTTATACAGTAAAAGCTAAGTCGGAATCGATCGGCGACAAACAATGGATAGAGAGGTTACAGTTTATACGAAGTTCCTTTATATGAAATTATGTTATTGATATTCGTCCTGAAACTAGTAAATTACATGATTTATAATAGTTTATAACATATATTAACAATATTAACGTATTTGTGGAAGCAATGCCAATTAACAAATATGTTTTAAATGTGTAACTAAATCATGTTTAAATGTAAATGTTTAAACATGTTTCGTTTTTGAACGCCTCCGCGCACAAAGAATAAACTGCGACGGAGTCGGCCCGCCGCCCTCATCTCGGCGCACCGACTGCGGTTCTTAGTTCAAGGGTGCGTCCTGCGCGAGGGCGGGGGAAGGGCGGAGGAGGGAGGGCGGGGGGAGGGGCGGGGAAGGGGGGCGGGGGGGGGCGGGGCGGGGCGGGGCGGGGCGGGGCGGGCGGGGCGGGGCGGGGCGGAGGGGTCGCAGTGAGCCTGGCGGTCCAGAGCGAGTGCGCGGCGACGTGGCGGGAGAGGCGGCGGTGGAGGGGTGGCGCCTGCAGCAGAGCCAGTTACGCGAACGCGGTCCCCTCTCCAGTGCGTGCCGCGCCGCGCCGCCGCGCCCGCGCCACTCCACAGGCGGGCAGCAAGAGCGGCGCTGCTTCTTGCGCGTGCTGCCATCTAGGGCGCCGCTCGAACGCCCGCCCGCCCATCCACGTTCCGCCTCGGCCCTTCCTCGCCCACCACCCGAAATGATTTTCGCTCTGCCGTCCGCCGGTTTACGGCCGTCAATATCTCCGTTTCTTTGTTCTTTTCATTTCTTCATCCCGCCCTCCCTGCTTTTGCAATACGTCTTAGTTCGTTTTTTGGGCCTTTTTCCTGGGCGAATCTGCAGTGTCACGCGTTTGACTCTCGCCTTCGCCTTGGAGGCCGGTGCTGCGTGCAACGTCTTCCCGCTCCAGCCTGTCTGTCCAGTCCGTTCTTTCTTTCGCGTTCGCCTACCTCGTCGCTGACATCAGGCGGATTCGAGTGTGTGCGACGTCTGCGGTGAAGGGAGCCAGCGTGGGCGGCGAAGTGTGGTGACATCCTTGAGCAGATAAGCATGCTTGAGACGGCGCCAATCGCGTGATCATGCACGTAAGTATTTGGCAATTGAGTGCATTCCTGCAACGAGGATTCGGGAAAGTTTCGTTGCCGCCGACACGGCGGAGATGAGAGCGACGCATGCCACGCAACCAGCTCGTGGGTGCGCGCGCCGGATCGTCGCGGGAGAGAGTGGCGCGCGCGCCGTCGCCCGCTTCGTGACGTCCTGCGCCGACGCGCCGCCGCTCACCGCCACCGCGCCGCGCGACCGCCACATTAGTGCGCGCGCGAGCCGTGCTTGCTGTGGCTGTCAGCGGAGTTGCTCCGCTTGCAGTGACGCGCAGCCATCGTCGAATGTTCGGCGTTGTTTCAGGTGCGTGGAGTTCTCGCTGTGAAGTGCGGGTGCGTTCTATTGGAGACTGTGCAGTAGTGGGCCGGTGGGGTTGACACGTTCGATTAACTGAGTTGATTGTGGTTTGACCCTCGCTCCCTTCAGAAGATCACCAAGTGCCTCATGGTTCTGTGACGAGCCATCCGCGCTTTTTACGGCGTGCAGTGCTTGATGGGTGCTGGTGCACAGAAATCAGCCGATCTGCATTGACATGACTCGGACGTCTCGTATGTCCTCACAGCTGAGGGCCGGTGGCGCGAGGGGCCGGAGGAAGCAGTGCGAAACAGAAACGCAAAAACGGTGAGTTCGGGACCTCACAGTTCATCGCCGGCTTGCGAGACAGCATTGTTGTCATCATCCGCCACAAACAAGACATAAACAGTGTCCCGTGTGACAAGTGAACAAGTAGGTTTTAGGTCTCCGGTATTCCGTTGAAAGACGTTTGAGGGGAACACTCCGTTAATTTTTCGTGCGAAAATGAGCCGAATGCCGGTGGCTCACCCATGTGGTATTGTTTTTACTATGGACGGCATCTTTGGAGTGGGTGAGGGGTGGGGTAGCGGTGTCATAATGGGGTGAGAGGCGCGCCGCGCGATACGGGGGGTGGCTTCGCGCCACCGCCACGCGCGGCCCTGGCGCCCTCGCCGGGCGGGTGCAGGCGAAATCGCCGTTGGAGCAGGCGGTGAATCTAAACGGCGGCCGGGAGGCGGCGGAGCAGGGGAGCGCAGGCGGCCCGGGAGCCGGGAACAGACGCTCGCGCCGCGGCGGGCCGTGCAACGCCCGGCGTTCCGAGAGTGGGCCAGCCGCCCGCCGCT
>BOPP01000174.1:2546724-2564293 GCA_017312745.1 Gryllus bimaculatus
AAAACACTGAAACACACACACACATGCAACAAAACACTGAAACACACACACATATGCAACAAAACACTGAAACACACACATATGCGACAAAACACTGAAACACACACACATATGCAACAAAACACTGAAATACACACACACACATGCAACAAAACACTGAAATACACACATATGCAACAAAACTCACTCTACACATTTAAAAACAATTTAACACAGTTACAAGCAAAGTAAGGCCGTACACACGTAATGAAGACACGTGCACGCGGAACAAAAGACATTCCCACGCAAGAAAAGCTCATAACACTGGCAACGAAGGATACATGCAACAAAAGATACACGCGCACGCGCAAACAAGACATGCACACGTAACGAAGACACTTTCGTATACATATGCAAAAGGACACACACATGCAACAAAAAAGACATGCCGATGAGACAGAAACAAACTTCTTTAATGTGATACGATTAATATAGGGAAGTAAATGAGTGTAAATTAGGGAGTGAGATTTATGAACAAAGTTAATTCTGGAGTTTTATATTTTTTTCTTCTATCTCTGCTTTCTCGTTTGAATTGCATCATTTATATGATGCATAATTTGTTTCAGATGTTTATCTTAGTGTAACTTCTGTTTTTATTCTAGTTATGTATCAAAAGAAATACATGCTTTTTGTACTATTTCAAGAACCTCTGTATGCTCGAGATACGTGCCTCATAGTTTTTGTTATTAGATGTCTTCGAGGCGCATTCCAGTTTTTCTTTTGTGGTATTCCATGAGTTACATTTTTACGCAAAGATTATTATAGCCATCCAACACTATTGATCTCGATAATTATTCATTCTATCATTGAAGCTCACGAATCTACCTAAATATCTTAAATAATTCCTATTTAAAGTAAACAACTTAAATATAGTTTTCTCTCCACAAAATTGTCGATTCCCTTTTTTGTATTTTACTTCAAATGTCTGCAACTACTGGACAAACATTGGTAGTACTGAGCTAGCTGTTTAAATGACGTTCACTTAACATATATTTATGAGAAAAAAGCATGTGGGGACTTTGTATGTCAAATTCGAACAAACTTTATTTAGTAAGTCATCAAATTGTCTACAATATGGATTGGGTGCATAAATAATTCATGTCACTAAAATCGTATTGACAATTTCAATACAGATGTTAATTAGCGAAATTTCTGCTGCAAAACTGATAACTAATTTGTATTTTATATTTTTCTTGAGATTTATGTAGTTGTTTTTTAATACTAATTATATAAGGATAGGTCCTTTAAGAATATGGAACACATTCAAATATCTTGTTTCAGGTTTAAATACCCTCATATCTGGTGACACTGAAAGTTCTTTTTCAAGTTTCCAAGTTAGTTTGCGATATTGGACGTCTTCCCTTTTCCGCGATCTTTCCTTCCTCTTCCTTGTCCCATCCTTGCCCTCTTACAGACACTGAACCTGACTTGCACTACACTACCCCACATGGCGGGAACCAGTCGGGAGCTTAGAGCTTGTCCCGGCTGGGACGGTGCCCGCTGGTGGGAGATACACGGTTGGGAAAAACAGCAAGCTGACATGTTGGTTGGCGACGGATCTCGCCAGCTAGCGGGAGATCATCATCTCCCGCGATAAAATACGCACTATGCTTACGGGACTAATGACCGTAGCGTTCGGAAATATCAATCAATCAAACCAGTATTTGTTTTTGGTATCATTTGAAAATTAAAACTTCGAAAATTATAAACTAATAAAAGTAATGGAAAGCGTATTCACATGGGCAGTTTTCCCAATGCGTCAAATATCTTACAATAGTTAATAATTGTTATTTGATGAATAAATTATAAAACCACGTATTGAAATGTACGAAATTCGGTTGGTACATTAAAATTAATTAACGAAAGGAAAGCAAAGACTTAACATTATTTTCAATCACGCTTCAATTATTCTATGTTAAGAGGCAGAATGAAAACAACAAAGTACACGTGTTCATTATGGCTATAACGTTTAGTTATAATCCATTACAGCTATAACTTTTAATTATAATCGATGCAATTTGGTGCATAGGCCTGTATATTAATTTTTTGCGGTAGTTAATTCAATCCAAAATTAATATTTTTTGCACCACGTGTAATCTTTTCACTCGTTAAGTTAAAGTTTAATTTTGTTAGTAGAATCTGAATTCGATTAGGCAAATGTACAAAACTGAAGAGAGAAGTGAATTATATAAGAATGTTGAATGTCAGAATGAATATTTTCTCCGTTGGTTATAATGTTTTAGACATCTGTTACAATATATGAAGAATGTGGAAAAGCCAGCTAGGGTTGCACATCTAATCTAATAGTCAGAAATATAATTGGTCTTATTTGGAATGTTACAAATTTTGTGCAGTTTACCTTGAGTGCCCCTCGCGTCGAAAGGAGTTCGTCTTTGACACGTTGAAGGTCACAACTGAAACCACAATTCAACGAAACCCACAAGCCAATATGGTTCCAAGGCGCTCACTGGCTAACGGAACATCTTTATTTATTGTTGCAAGTTGTATTAAATTTTGTGTAGCAAATATAACTCTAGAAAAGATACATTACTACTTTCCTAGACCAGACTTCTGTTGCTACGTGTTATTAAAGTTGCCATTGCATATACAAGATGCATCGAATGAGACATATGCATTTATAATACGTATATTTCCACAAACTATTTGAATTCATTCTTTGCTTGTTTAGAGATCTAAGATATCCACAACACTTCAGACGTTAGCCATACGTTGCCAATTGCGTTCAATGCAGTTAAAATACGAGTAAGTATGAAAGGAGTTGGGTTTAAACGAAGGATTATTTGGGATGTGAAGTTCCAGAAAATAGAAACCTGAAGTGAATTTTCAGTTTAAAGAGCTGATAGGTACAATTACAAAAGCTGAAAAAATTCGACTGAAAAGCGTAAGTGGTATTCTGTTTCTTATTACTTTGAAATAAATGTCAGCTAACTTTGCGGTATACAAGTACAATGAAATAATGTTGCAAATTATTAAAAATTGACTATCTTAAAATATTCATTATTTTAAAGTAACACCTACATTTTATAGACAGATCAGTTTTTTTAATAGAATATTTATTAAAAGTGATGCCCTGTTTGCTGATGAAAATAAAATTTTAACTTGTATGACTTTAAGATTATACGTAATGATGACTATTATATTATAAATACTTAGAATTTGCCGTTTACTGTAGGTATTTCAATTACGTGGCGTAGAGTAAAAATACTAATAAGGAAATGTACTTCATTGTAATTTTATATGAATTGATGGGAAAAATATTTCCCAGCAATTTCAATTAAATAAATACGAAAGACGTGCACAGTAGACGTTTTAGTGAAGTAGATGATATTTGTGATGTTTTTGTCAACAAAGGGACAACACAATTTCAGTTGTTTCTTCTTAGATAAACTATACACAATATTAAGTATTACTACATTTCCAATGTTATCTATAATATCATTAATTACATTGCCACATTGAGATATTTGGCCTTTCCTAATTTTAAAGAACTAACTAAGAATTTATGTTGTAGGAATTATTCTTTCAAAAAAATGTGCTATCTATTGAATTTTGAATGATTTCAAGACTTGTTTAAAATCATTACATTTTTATTTTTGTGCAAAATAAATTTTGAATAAACCAAAGCCAAGTTTTTCTATGGTATTGATTGTTTTCGTGATAATGCAAAGAGAATTGAGGACTTTCAACCAATAACGGGCAATCATCCACTCAAGAAAACTGTGCTTGGGAAAAGACTGATCTTTTTCCTTCTTTCTTCTTTTCTTTCTTCATTTTTATTTCCTCTACATCCTCCTCCTTCTCCCTGTTCTTCTTCTTCCTCTTCTTCCTCTTATTCTTCTTCTTCTTCTTGACTGAATATGACGAAGGGTAGATACGAAAGCTGAAGGGTCATTTTACAAGTTCTGTTTAATGTAAACTGCTGGAGAGGTTACCTGGATTAATATGAATCACAAATGCTCAGGAAGAACCGTGTTGTATTTCACCGGAGGGCAACATGCAATTTCCAAAGCTCAGTCGTTTATTGAAAATGCAGTGGATCACAGTGTTATACAGTACAGATCTTATTGACATTAAGCTCATATTTCCTTGAATTAGAAGTAGCAAAATAGGTGTGCGACATCCTCCTTGAAACAAGCATTTACAATTAGTGAATTACGTATGATTCTGACGCACTTCGTTAACATCCGTTTGAAACTTCAAACCATCCGCTAGACCTGGGACAAATAGTTTCCACTTTTACAAAGTTAATGATAAGTTCAGAGTACCTTTTTTTGGTTAAAAAGGTATTTTGAAAATATTTGTAACATTAAGTTCATCCTAAGGCATGGAGATACTGAAATTAAATCCAAAAAGTATTACTTAAACTGGAGTTTCTGGACAGAATTTAGTAGTTGGGTATCCCTCCGGGATGTATTCAATCTATTAATTGGATTTAGTCTTCTGAACATTCTCATGAACCAGGCCGTAAAAGAAAGACGCGTCCTGTTCCTTCATAATTCTTTTCCAGAAAATAGTGTAATTACTAGAATCAGCAACCATAGTTAAATTTGATGAATGCAATTTGTGACTAGTTTTTAGTATATCCCAACAAGTACCGAATGTTTCTTTTTTCTTTGAGAATGTTCATGAGAATTATCATATATATATATATATATATATATATATATATATATATATATATATATATATATTTAGTTTTGGTTATTTTCCACCTCTCAACGCAAAGATATTCCGATATCACGATATTTTAATATCTGGGGTAATATAGTTTTAAATATTTACGTAGATTAACCCATTAACTGTCAAATTAATATTGTGCGCATTGCGCTCACCCAATGTCGTCACGTTCGTTTGCGTTCGTGCGCGCGACAGTCATTTGTATATTGAGATGCCCAATTAAAGCAGTGAAAATGAAGTCAGCTCAGATTAATCGGCTCATTGTTGGAGCTCTCTGGCAGCCTGCTTTTGCAACTTTTAGTGCTAATCTGTCTTGCTAAATTACACCACTAGAGCGCTCCGAAGTGGTTATATGGGCATTTTTATTTTCGTAACGTAATTTGATATATTTACGTATATTAACAATATTGAAGGTCTGATTTTGTATCAAAATATTGTTTCTTCAAATAACTTTTGTTTTTTTGCTGCAGAGTCTGTATATTCTTATTGTGACGTTTATGACATTTCGTTGATTCTGAAACACACTACACTTGATTCCGTCACAGTCCAGAGGTCAATGCGTTAATTAGAAAAGAGGTTGCGAAGTCCCTTTTTCCTTCATAAGTGGCGAACAGGTACAAGGTATAAGCTGGTTTTAAACTTAGGCGGATGATTGGATTCTCCTTCCACTTAGCGGGCTCTGATTAAACCAATGCAATTTGATTATTGATTCCATTTGTAATGGAACGTGATAATATTTTATTTTCAGTTCGGAAATTGAGAAATCTCTCATGTAAAGATTAGTGGTTGCTACACCTGAAAATGGCTCTGAGACAATCGAAGACAGCTTTGACTAAAAATAAAAGAAAAGCATGACTACATCGCAGTTTCATTGCTTTGAATGGAAGCCATCAAAACGTCAAGTCTTGTATTTTTCATTGAAGAGCGGGAGATCTATTGGAAAACATTTTGTATTCTAAATACAACCAAAAGGAGATTTCTCTCTTCATGTCAATATTTAGAAAAGCTGAATATGGGAGAAAATAAGTAAAAAGCAGAATGTGAAAGTGATCATGGAAATCAATCCTGGGTATCTAGATGTCAGAATTGTTTTGAAATCCTGTTCCTGAGAATTGAAAAGTCAGTCTAACAAAAAGTTTATTTTTTCCTATGATCTTGAAGAAAAAAAAAAAACTGGCCAAAGATGTTATTCTTATTGTTTTGGATACAAGTCAGAACACCTGCATACTACTATGCGAAATTGTATTAAATATGTGAAATTGAATAGACTGTTTCAATTTCAGGGACGGTCACAGTGAAAACGTTAACATAGTTGTGAAGACAAAAAACAGGAACTTTTAATTTAAACGTGGTCCTACCATTCGTTGTGGCTTACAACGTAAACGCAAACACATTGATATCGACGCTACAATTACCGGTACATTATATACAGAGTAGGACATCATTCTGAAAAATGTATTTCACCATTTTTAACCATAATTATTTCGAATACTCTCACCGCCATGAATATTCCATGGAGCATTTCACGAGCAATGATATTGAATGACAATTTATTCTCTTTAATCTGCGTTAGTATCTGTTTAATGAAAACTATATGTTCTTCGGTCTGTTATATGAAAACTATACCTTGTTGCGGTACAGGATAGGGTGTTGTTTTCAGAAAACGAGAAAGTTTGTAACTTGCGAACTTTCACGGTTACGCCACATATTTATGTTCACGTTTTCATTCACTTTCACAGATATGAATAGTTTCCAATGAATAAAATAAATGTTGAATTATTGTTCACTTAATTAGTATTTCAATATCCTATTGATGCCAGCGATTATTTTTAGAACTTCCAGTTGAAAGTCATGTAACCTCGGCTCTAAATTATCTTCGTATCAAAGAAATAAATAGTCGAGATTGAGCCATAATTGGGAGTCCCTTAAGGACAAAGTTTCACCAAATACAAGGCATTTGAGGGACATTTCTCTTGGCTGGAGCATTGCCTCCTCTTTTCGTAGTTCTTCGATTCACATAAATCGAAGATACAAGAATAAAATAAAACGTGAAGAACATTCGTACGAAAAAAATCGAAAATGCCTCGCAAATTGTTATCCCAGTGAGGAAACTTGAGAGACGCATTGAAGGCGGTTATTTGTACCTAATTTATTTACCATTACTTTTGGGCACTCCGACTTGTTCGGGCACTGCCACTTCTTCGTGCATTGCCGGGTGTTTCGGCCTGGGCATGTGCCGCTTGTTTCCGAGCATTGCCCGCTGTTCGGGCATTTGCCGCTTGTTCGAGCAGTGCCGCTTGTTCGGGCATTGGCCGCGTTGTTCGGGCATTGCCGCTTGTTCGGGCATTGCCGCTTGTTCGGGCATTGCCGCTTGTTCGAGCATTGCCGCATTGTTCGAGCATGCCGCTTGTTCGGCATTGCCGCTTGTTCGGGCCATGCCGCTTGTTCGGGCATGCCGTTGTTGGGCATTGCCGCTTGTTCGGCATTTGCCGCTTGTTCGGCATGCCGCTTTTCGGGCATTGCGCTTTTCGGCATTGCCGCTTGGTTCGGGCATTGCCGCTTGTTCGGGCATTGCTTCGCAGCCGCTTGTTCGGGCATTGCGCTTGTTCGAGCATTGCCGCTTGTTCGAGCATTTGCCGCTTGTTCGAGCATTGCCGCTTGTTCGGGCATTGCCGCTTGTTCGAGCATTGCCGCTTCGTCGGGCACTGCCACTTGTTCGGGCACTCAGCATTTTGGCGTGCATTGCTTGAGCCGACCGTAGTTAGGTTCGCAAGTACCGAACAAAGCATTATGTCCAGTGTCTGACGAAAAGGGACACTTCTAACACCTCACATTCCGCGCGTTCCCTGTTCTTAGTCTTGATTTACACCTTGGTCGTCCCCCACCAACCTGCGGAAACAATTACCCAAGCATTCGAGCCACCTAATTCGCATTTGCACGTCGTGCGGTCGCGCCAATTTGGAATTCCGCGAAGACCTCCCACAAGTTCGCCACTTGAGCCGCGACGCGACGCGACGCCCGAGGAGCGAGGAAGAGGAGGAGGAGGTGGCGGCAGCAGGAGAGGCCATCTTAGCGCCGTGGCGCGGCAGGGGCCCTTCCTTATCTGGCGCGCGCAGTCGGCCGGCCTGCGAATGAGGTCATCGCGCAAGTGGCTCGCCGCCTTATCCTCCGCGCCCGCCAGGCCGCCCCCGCCGCAGCCCCCGAGCACGGTCCCACTGCTGCTGGCGCAACCACGGTGCGAATTGGTAATTTGGACAGCGTTGAAAAATAACAAATAACAATCGGAAATGACTAACAAAACCAGATTTTCATTTTTTTAAATGATAATATACGCACGTGGACTCTGATTTACCTTGACAGTGGGCTCCATGTCCAATGCAACTGGGTCAATGAATATTCAAGATTTCTTTCCCGATTTCTTAGATTTGGATTACTCGATTTGAACATTCCCATGAATGGAAATCATAAATAAGGCACCTAGAAATGGATACCGGAATCGGAGTCCCTGGTTGGGACAAAATAATACTTTTCTGGCAGGAGACATCGAACTCTTTGCGAGGGGTCTACGGCATCGCCCCCCCCCCTACGCTCCATTTGCACCCATCCAGGTGTCATTCCGCCTCAGGCGTCCATGGCCTTGCTGTCTCCCGCTTCCGGCCCCATTTGAAAGACAGACTAGGAGAAGTGAATGGATTCTTCCTGAATCCATTATAGCTAGCAAAAACGAATGAGGTTTTCATTGCTTCTTTTATGAACATTTTATTTTTTAACAGAGCAAAACTCCCAGTTAGTTCAATATAGACATTGCAACGACGGGCGTCAGTACCGGAACAAATATCACCAAACTAATATTTACCTCGTAAACCTTGAACTGTACTTGTAACTTGAACAAATGTTTAAAAAAATTGTTGTAAGTTTTAAATTCCCTTATCAGTTTAATTGTTTATAGTGGATGGGGCCGTGCTATGATAATCGCACGCCATTCGGTCAATACGTTTATCACAGAGAATGTGATAAAATTTAATGCGTAAAAATTGCAATAAAATCTATATCGTAGCTGTTAAATATTTTATTTAAGTTTCTCTCAGTTTATTTATTTATTTATTTATTTATTTATTTATTTATTTATTTATTTATTTATTTATTTATTTACGTCAAAAACTGTGTGTGACGTGTTATGGGGAGAAGTTAAATTAAAGTTACATGAATGTCCAGAAACAAAACAAGGGGCCATCTCAGCATTTGCTCAAGAATCAGGGGAACTGGACGAAAACCTGATCGAAATAAGGGTTATTGACCCAAAAGCTGAAGTACAATACTTGTTACAAGTTCTTTGGAATTATACAATCCAAATGGTAAATAATACACTAATTGTTGTTGTTAAAATTAATATTACTTTTCTGTTGGATGCTTGGTATAGTCTCTAATTGTATAGAAACAGTTGTGCAGCAGAAAAGATTTTACTTGGAACTTGAATTTAGTTATCTCTTTTTTGTCTAACTCATTTCATCCCGGCAAGGCGCGTACGTAGTAATTAAATTACAAGTCATCAAGAAAAAACATTAAAACCATTCAATAACAAATACTAACAATACACGTGGACTCCGTCCGACGGACGAAATATTTAGCTACTCGCTTACCACTCGGAAGTTGAATATTCGTAAGTCGGGAGTTCAGCTACTCTTTGTTGCGTTCCTCCGATCGCTATGAGAGGTGCATGAACGGAAATTTTTAGTATTTACTATACAAATATACTATTCAATATGGTCAATTAAAGGTATTGTCTGCTATCAAAAAGTTAGTTTGCTAATGATCGTTTTGCCCTCATTTTTTCGAAAATATGTTCAGTGTATTAATGGCTTTCGATCGCGTAGCTTTCATACTTAGAGCTAAAATCAGAATTGCGGAAATTAAATTACAGTTATACATGAATTATAAAATTAATAGAGGAATTTAAAAATTATTTCGGTAATTATTAGAAGGTATCTACCTCACCAGCGATATAATTAATATGCTATTCAAATTGAAAGTAAGAACGTTATATTGAATTGCCATAATTTACAGTTGCCTCCATTGAGTTGCATTGGGAGGACGGTGCGTGGGAGATTAACGATCGTCTTAGAGGGTAATCAACATCTCGTTTTCTTCACACTCGTGACAGGTAGTTGGGTGAGGGGAGGCGATTACTTTGCTAGCGAGTTATTTAAGTTCATTCCTTTTCTAAAACAATATTTCCAGCGTTGCCAAATGCCTTCAATTTCATTTGTGATGTGTTGAGTGATGACTGCGCTCATATACGAATTGTCGTACGTGGAACTCTTGTAAATTGGGCCTCACTCAAGTCTTGTTCGGACTCGACTCGTTACCCACTGAAATAACGTTAATGCCACCTATCTTGGCTGCCGTTGTTCACACACCGACCATGTCGCCTTGCGCGTTCATAACCTTTTGACATGGTTTACTGAGTTGAGTAGTCATCCTTCCATAACTGCCTTATTCGTTTTCTGAACGTGATGTAGTGCCACCCACTTAAAGCGATCTGCAGTAAAGCGATCAGATCGCTCGCCTTCAACCGGAGAACGAGGTTTAATTCCTGGTCAACTCTGGACACCATTGTCCCATCATCAAAATCGTGTATTCATAATTTCTTTATATCAAATCATTAATTCATTCGAGGTATTTCCACAATGAGGCTGGGGCACTGACCGTCATTGAACACTATAAAAAAGAATGAAGTACCACCCTGTCTCATCCCGTAGTCTTTCTGTCTCAC
Organism: Gryllus bimaculatus; assembly: GCA_017312745.1. Lineage (NCBI taxonomy): Eukaryota > Metazoa > Arthropoda > Insecta > Orthoptera > Gryllidae > Gryllus > Gryllus bimaculatus. The sequence continues at coordinate 2,557,235 of BOPP01000174.1, forward strand.
TGTCACTGTCACACGAATTTTAAAAAATAACAATTTAAAATGTTTTCAGATCGACGAGGTAATGATAAAAATTGTTCTACAATTTTAATTATTACGGCAGTTTGTAAATAGAAAAGGGTAATGGCGTGAAAAAAATAGACTCGAGTATCAGATGTTTCAGAGAATTCTGCTGTGCCGAACAGACGCTTCCCATGCTTCTCTTCCGCTTCCAACCCTACTCTTCTTCGTCACGCAAAAGCATTGGCCTCTAACTTTCCTCAAAGTTCTCTATTTTTGAGAAAAAAAAAATTGTAGTTGAGAGCGATTCTGTAAATGTTTCCTAGCTCTGAGCTGAGGCTTTTCGCTTCACTTGTCAGCTCAAAGCGTAATGATTGTCATTGAAACCGTCTAATCACCTCGTGATCTCGCTTTGAACGCCAAGCTACGACCGCGGCACCGTCAGAGATTCGACACTTCACCTCCCTCAGCAAAATCAGGAGAAATGGTGTCCTGTGTCTTTCCGCATTAACGCTGGCGTAAGAGAATCGGACGGCAAAGAGGTGGATGATTTATTCATTCGAGTTCTGAGTATGATGTAATTGATCTATGGTATTACCAACTTTCCTGTTTACCCAAAAATCAAGTGTTTGGTATGGAATTAAAATTGAAGTACCGTCGAATGATGGTCGATAGTCAAAGTAGTAGGTTTTTACTATTTCGCCGTTGGTTATAGCAGTCCAGTGAGGGGTGAAGTTAACACCTGTTTGAGGATGAAGACGGAAAGCGTAAGATGTGCCTTGTTCATTGTCGTCGGTGAGTCTAATTAAGCCTTGTGTCTAAGTCTGAGTTGGTGCCTGCTCTTTTTCGTTTTGCAGGGTGCCTGCTCTTGTTCGTTTTGCAGGGTTGGTCATTCCTCTTGCTGAGAGTCTGATAATGTACGGTAGAAACGTTTTGCCTAATTGGCGACACCTGCAAAGATTTGTTCTTGAGGTTTACGAATGTTGTGTAGTTGTGCAAACATTTGAGGAGGAATATCAATAGCTCTATTGTGGATTATTTCTATTGATTATTTCATGTTTTCGGACGCGTCCATTAATCCCATAAGTGCAGTGCTTGTGAGGTGGCGGCGTTCTCCCTCGCCGGAAGGTGGGATCCGGTGGCGACCTTCACGTCGGCGTGCGCGGTTTTCCCCAACCAGGTATCCACCCCAATCGGAACAAGATTTAACCCGGTGATTTTTTTATCATTTTACTCGTAAAATGCCTCACTCACACCGAGTCATTTACTCAGAAATCATCTTGGCTGCCTTCACCTGACCAGCCGCCTCTTGATTAAGAAGTGCCTACGCCTCACGAAGCGGGAACGCCTGTGTCAAAAGCCGGCGTCTCCCCAGCGCAGCGCCTCTAGGCTGTAGGGTTTTTGCGCGGCGTCTGGCCAAGATCTGTTCGAGGGGCGCGATCTGCGCGCGTGCAACGCACTCGGTGGCAGAAGGGAAAAGTCAAGGCTCCGACCGCGGAAATGGCCGAAGTTACCCGAACCGAGCCGAAATTCGTGTAGCGTTTTGAGCAGGAGTGATTAATTTGCTTGTATATGTGAGCCCAGATGTATAGTATATATATATATATATATATATATATATATATACTATATAATGCGTGTTGTGTGTGTGTAGTGCGTGTCTGTGAGAGAAAAATGCGAGGACGAAGTACGATAAATGACATTGAGAAATCGAAAAATTACATTCCAGCAAGAACACGGGGAGGGGATTGAAAGCACCTAAGGCAAGCAGTGTACGAAAGGTTTTTCAAAGAACATTCCTAACTTTTGAAAATAGATAATGTTTCTGTATGACTTAAAGTGAAATAGAATAACAATAAATTTTATGGACTTATGTTTTCTGGAGTTATATTTCAGTTTGTTTCCCTTTGTATCAAAATTGAAATTATTTCCAATTTGTGTGTTGCATGTATGAGAGTAATCAAAGGAACGTGCAAAGTGTCAGGAAAAGTGTCAGAAAATGTCATCCAATGTCATTACACCAGAGGAAGAGATATAAAAAGCAATTCCTTAACAATTATATGTTAATGATTTTAGGAGCTTATGGCGTCACAACAAAGAGAATTGAAATATTCACGAGTTATTTCCAAATTTCGTTCAAAATATATATTATTGATAGAAAAAAACATTAATTTTAAATTGAAATATATTGTTATAGTAGTATACTAGTGGCCTGCAGCAGCAAAATTGCTGTAGTCGTATGGGTGGAAAATCAGGACCTCTAGCAGCAACAATGAAGTGTTCTGAAACTGCACTCGTGAAAACTGAAGCTTCTTTTTTCCTTATCACGTGGCGTCAGTTGGCGACATCAGTTGTGTGGACTACGAGAATTTACTCTTAATATCACGTATGAGAAATTGAGGATTAACATAATCAAATATTGCCATCGTTCAGTCAAAATAGAAACTGTTTAATTATTTTTGAGTTTCTCCAGTTTTCTCTAGTACCTAAATAACGAAACCTACCACATAGCTGAAGACTATAATTTTCCGTTAATTTAATTGTATATTCGAAATTAGTAATATAGAAGATTTGGATTTTTTCTGAGTTCCTGGGTATCTAAAGAAACCTTCACACGTCTCGCACGGCAAGGGGCTGCCTAGTTTTAAAAAAACGCCTGTATTCGAAAGTAGTAATATAGATATAGTAATACACTTAGAAGATATTGGATCACAGTTACTTTCCAACGAACGAATTGCATGTTTGAGATAAATGTAACATTCTCGAATTATCAGACGTTTTCGTCGTCTGGGATTATTTCACAATAGGGTCTACTATCTTTCGTGAGATTTTTTTTCCTGGTAAAAAAGGTTTTGCCGGTCAGAAATCATTCATGAAGTACTGTTTACGTGCGTTTACGTTTCTAATTACTGTTACGTGCAAAACAGCAATTCTCCTGCAATTTAAAATATTTGTCTCAATTTATTATATTTGAATTTAACTAATTTATGAAATACCTACTTGATGATTGTTTATATAAGAGGGAAAGTCTATTCTGTCGTTTCATATGTTTGTTATTCAATTAATGCAAATGTATTATTTGTTTGGATTCCATCAACAAATTTTGAATGTGATACGCATTCATTATTTACGACTTTTATTACTTCGTTTTGTTAATTGACGAGAAAATGATATGATGATAAAGCAGGAAATGGAACATTTAATTATAAACGACAGTGAAGCTTTTTAATGCAGGAGAATATTAAATTAGGGATTATAAAAAAATGAAATGTTAACGTTGAAATGATATGGTGGCGAAGATGAGCTGTACTGATTGTTGAACTAATTAAAACGATCAGAAAGGGAGGAGAATTGATTATTCTTAATCCTGCCTCTATTGACTGTGTAACTGATTTATTCATCACGAAGGGCTGCTTTGTTCAAATTTAGTTGTTTAAGGATTGTTAAGACTACGTATATTTATATCTCCTTCGAACTCCTATTTTTGTCTCATATATTATTAGGTTTTGTATAGTATTGATTAAAAATGTGCAGCTAATCTCCTTTCTTTCTTATTTCATAATGTGCGCACTGCCAATTTGCCTCAAATAAGTTCAAATTAAAACGAAGGTTTGATGATAAAAAGAAATGATTTTTGGACCAAAGATGCCTCCTTTGGTTATTAAGGTTCTCGCGTCATCGTTCCTTTCGTATACCCATAGTAAACAGTCCTTCAGAACGGTTCCTACACGGAGGGTAAGATGCGCAGGGAAGAAACATGGACAGGTTTACCTTCGAGTCAACAAACAGAAAGTACTTTTTTTTCTGCTTTATATGCTGCGCTTTTTTTCTCCGCCTGCTGCGTTAGCCCGCGATAGCGCCGTCCGGCAGGTTAATCGTCTCTTGAAACGTCAAAAATGTGTTTGGGAAGCGGTAGCTGTCGACGAGAAAAAGATATAGGAAGATACGATGAGAGTAGAAGTTCTATGCGTTATTGCTGCGTTAGAAGCAAATCATTCAATAGGATTAATTTGAATTAATTTTTATTGCGAAATGCTTTAGACGTTCGTCGGCTAAGGAAGTCGAAGAAAAAAACAACAACACATGTTCAAAACATGCTCTTATCTGCTAAGTATATTTCTAGGAAAGATCTTACGACGTATAACTAGTACTGAATGCGATTCTAATCGAATGCCTTACGTTATAGTTTATGTATGGTTTGAATAATACATGATAATGATATTTAGGGAGTGTGAAATTATCGTAGACTTTAAAACTCAATTATCGCAAACTTTAAAAGTCGTGCCCTAGAAAGTAGAAAAATTTGTCTATTCATTGCGCATACATAAGTACCATAATTGTATTTAGAAAGTTGTTATGATCGTAGGTTCGTGAATGGTTCGTAGAATCTTAGATACAGTCAGTCAGTGCAGTCAAATTATGAAAACAAAAGTGTTAATGACTCTTGTTTTCTTCAGTAAGACTTTTAATATTTCAAAATGAATCCAGTGTTCCTACTAATTTTACTTTTAACTCTAGATACAAGAAAATCTTAATGGATTAAACAAATACGTTTTTTCTGTGTCAAAGAAAATAATTAATGAAATGACCTTTTTTAATAGGTCAATGGTGTGTCGTTGCAAATTACCAATAATTCAGCTTATGACAAATTGGGTCGCTGAATAGGTTTCTTGACTCCAAACATTAGATATAAACAATATTTTCGAATTAACGACATTCCATTCATTGGAGTGTATTCCGGCGCCCCGCGCAAGTAAAGTGACCCATCTTGACCCATCTCTAAAATAGTAATTATGGAAGACTGTGCGGTGCCGTTAACATGGCAATCCTAGCCAAAAAGGTGAAGTCTCTACATATATCTGAAATTTTGTGCTGCCGGTCAAAAGTTTTTGGACGCTATTAATCATTTCAATGTTGTGAAGAAAATAAGTTGAGATACTTTATACATTGATAGTACATTGTGCTCATTGACTATTATATTATCCACGTATCTTACGCCAAACATATAGATTTGCAATAAACTGAAACATTTTCATTTTATTTGTTTTTAATTATCTTTTCATAAAAAAAGCAACCCCTTGCTGGAATAGTTTGTTTTTGGCGGTTCTTGGCATACTGAGTTTCTCACAAAAAATGAAAGTTTCAATAAATGATTTCACAAAACCTGTCGTTCGAGGTATTTTTCAACTCTGAATCACTAAGAACCAGAATTCGTGGTGTACATGCAGTCCGAACTCCATAGCACACCGAAATCGACGACAGTAAACTGATCAATGAATACTATTGAGAGGGAATATAAGGATCCTAAGCAATAGTTATCTACCCAAGATAAATTGAGACAAAGACTCTACTTCAGTTCCGTGGATTTGGGTTGCTCCATCAAGACCAAAATCAGCGCGACGAGAAAAAAGTTTAATGGGTGTCCAAAAACCCTTTACCGGCAGTGTCTTTGAAGTTTTTATCAGTAAATATGTATTCTAATCATAGGTAATATCACGAGTGCGTTGGAAATTGTCGATAAATATCCGACTCGCGAAGCGAGGAAAGGATTTATCTGAGTATATCCAAAAAACGAGTGGTATTTACTAGGGGTATTCTGCGAATGAAATTACGTCCAACAGAGTGTCAAAAAAAGTCCCAAATATGGAAAATAAATGAATGTTAAAATCAAAGAGATTATGTTACAGCACATGCGCAGTTCATTGCACATTACCGATACGTACTTCCCCTAAGATGCACGAGTCGCAGCTTATTTTTGTCCAGAAGGTAGGTGCTGTAAGAAAAATCGGCTGAAAAAACGGTACATTTTTTAAGATACATCGCCCTGATTATGTATATAGATTTTTCACACATGGAAAAATCTAAATAAATTTGTTCACTTAGCTTATAATGTTTTAAACTACTTTTGAGATCAGACAATTTTCCTGAGCAACGACGTTGTACTGTTGAACTGCAAGTGGCGCCTCGAGCCTCCGGCATTGTCGACGCGGCCACCGCCACCACCGCCGCCACCGCCGCCGCCCCCTCACCGGCTGAGTGAGATTCACGTGCGCGCCATATGTGGACTTCGTGAGTGGTGGCGGTGGCAGTGGCAGTCGATAATCAGTGCTTCCCGGGCTGCGAACAAGCGACCGTTAGACTCCGGGGCGGGCCTCTCAGCTTTCCGACGGTTACCACATGTCGCGTTGAATTCTACCTTTCTAACTAGCTAGTGTCAATAATCGGCCGCCGTTGAGACTCAAAATCTAGCACCTCTCTTACCGCTGAGGGAACAGCAATGGCTCAGAGCTGAACTCAGCCGGTACGAGATTCGAACATGGAACCTGCCGGCTCGCTGGTACATATCCTTAGAGATATTTTGCTGTAATGAACATACAGTAAAACGAAGGGATGGCAAGGCAGAAAAGAAAGTAGTGCCCCCCTTTTTTTTTTAAATTGAAGGGGATGAAAAGAGTTTAACATACAGAAAAAAACGTCTTGTATAACATTGAAATACCATTGTGGGTGATTTTGAAACGAGATTCTTAAGAAAATGAAAAAAAGGTGTAGTATTTGCAGCTTAGTTTTCTATTCCACAGCTGGATCACATGAGTACTTCTTATAAGAATAATATTCATTATTTTCAACTGCATCGCATTGTCAGAAATAATGTCCTCGAAAAAAGATCTGTTGTCAGCTTTCATCTTGTCCTTAAAGGCACTTCTGAGTTTTAGAAGTTTAACGTCCCATCAGGTAGCTCTTTCAACCTTTCATCGACAAAAGACAATCCATTTCCTCATCTTCAAATCTTTTCTCCTCCTTACCTCCCGTCCTTGAGCTCCTATCGTTTCGCCACGGAAATTACTCCCGTGGAATCGAGGAAAGTTTAACCATAGTCCTCCGGTGGCCCGGAGCAAACAAACTCCTCGGCTTCGGCACCTGGCCGCCCTTGCCGGCAACGGCCGACTGAGTTATCGCAGCCAGGTGCGGAGAGCGTCGCTAACCCGGAAAAGATTGCCGAAGCGATAGCGGTCTCGTCGCCTTCTGCCCGACCTCCCTTCCGGATCCGGTGCGCCCCCCCCC
>BOPP01000174.1:2567676-2596623 GCA_017312745.1 Gryllus bimaculatus
GAGCGAGCATGTGGGAGAGCGAGCATGTGGGAGAGCGAGCATGTGGGAGAGCGAGCATGTGGGAGAGCAGGAGGAGGCAGATGAGCGCAGGGGTATGCGAGCTGAACGAAGGGCATGCAGGGGTGTTGGAGGGCGGGCAATCTGGTGGGCTCTGCGTCAGGGTGGGCGAGAGAGCGGGCGGGCGGGCTGGCGGTTGAAGGGAATTTAGAGAAAGCGCATCCACGAGTGGGATATCCGTTTCCACGTGGCTGTTTTCACAAGTGCCGTCGCGGGGTTAGATATTTTTCCAGCGGCGCGGCAGTATATTTTCCTCCATTCGCGCTGACGCGGAGGCGTAAGCGCCGGTGACGCCGACCGGCCTGCAAAGTGGGCGACGTGTCACCGCGAAGCGCGACGTATGCCTGCGCGCGCCTGCAGCCTTGGGACTGGGATGGGATTTGGAATTTGGAATTTGGGATTTTGAATTTAGAATTTGGGATTTGGGGATTTTGGGATTTTGTGGATTTGGGGAATTTTGGGAATATTGGGGATTTTGGGGAGCTGCGACGCCCCCGCTTTGGTAAGACGTTCAATGGGGCAATTCGACAGTGCTTTTCTACGTATTAGAGTGACAGCATATTATCAAATACTCGTATGTTATTACTTCGAGGCCAGAGGATAGGAGCCGTGTCCAGATATTTCTGTGCTTTTAATAAACCTCGACATGTACTCGGAGATTTTAACTAGTAAAAACTCATCAAACTTGATCGCCAGTCCCAAGACATGGTGTGAGTGCATTTGGTCCACGATATAAATACCTGCAAATGGATGCTTCCTGATGCATCACAGTATCTATCTGTAACTTACTTGGAGGCCAGAGGATAGGTTGTCAGATGCGTCTGTGCTTTAATAAACCTCTCCAGGACATGTACTCAGATTTTTAAAAGGAAAAACTCACTAAACTTGATCGCCAGTCCGAAGACATGGTGTGAGTACATTTGTTCCAAGATATAAACACCTGCGAATGGATGCTTTCTGTTACATCACAGTATCTGTCTGTAACTTCTGGCAAGCAACTGCTACAAAAATTAATGAATCGTTTAAATAATTTAAGTAACCGATGTAATTCAATGGATTTTGAATGTATAATACGTAAGGTGACGTTTTCTAATATGTAACTTGTGAAAGAAGTAATTACACATCTTGCTCATGAAAATTCGTTCAACTGTTCAGGCCGCGGATTAAGTAAATTTACCCCCAAAATGACAAATTGGTACCGAGCGTTAGACATTTTAGTTACATGCATTCAGTAGTAACCAGTGCGAACTATTTTCCTTATTTTTTAAAAAATAATCAATGAGTTTTTTTACCCTTCCAAAGGTTGTTGGATAAATAAACGGGTCTGAAATCTCTGAATACTGTATCTGTTAGAGTCCGCTATATTCCATTTATTTTGCTATAGTTACACTTCGCAATTTTACCAGGGAATGCGTGTTTTTCTTGAGTACAGAAGCTGATACGGTCTAAGCAGATCCATGGATGAGATAAGAGATGGAAAAACTACATTTTGTTTGTAGTGTAATTGAGCAAAGAAAAGTATTGAAAGTAATTTTTCCAAATTCGAAGCCTTATTTTTCCGTTTTGGCGGATTCAATAGTTAGCCTGGACGCATGGTGCAGCTATCTCTTGACCTGCTTCAACATCTCTCATACAGATCAGCCTCGATACTTTGTGACAGACAATCTTGAAAGTGGCCTGCCAAGGCGTCGATTTGTGTTGGGCGATGACGGGATTGAGGCAGTGCAACAGTGGTGCCATCAGTAGCCAAAATAATTTTATGAACAAGGAATAAAAAAAAGTAGTTATCAAGTGGGACAAGTGCTTAATCACTGTTGAGGAATGTTTCGAAAAACGTTCCTCTGCTTAGAAACAAAATTATCATTTTCATTTGGTTGACCGTCGTAAATTTAGTCCAAAAGCAGACACGCGAGTCGTTCACCATAGGGGCTTTGGAATTAGAACGCCGGTAAGCAGTGAAGGGGAAGTTGTGCTGTCGTAATATGGACATCTGAACGGTAACAAAACATCTATTTTTCTTGCAAGGAAAAGAAAAAAAACTTCCGTTTCTTCTTTACTGGCCCGATCTTCGCGACCACGACTCGAGAGATAGAGAGAAAAAACCGCACCACGCCCCTTTCTCAACCCGTGCAGACCCCTCTGTTGCGCAGCAATCCATTCAGCCGGTGCACATGAAATTGCGTGAAATAAGATAATTGCAAATGCGATGTTTATGGGCCGTACTCTCCTAAATATCGCGAGGCGAGCCGTTTCACTTCTCTCCTGCCGCTCGCTTTTTCGCGACGACTTCTTAGGATGCAAGAAGGGGGGGTAGGAGGCAAGAGGTCGGAAGGGGGTAGCAGGCAGGCTGTGCAGGCTACACCAGAACGAAACATTTAACACAAAATATTCGCCTCGTTTATATTTAAGAAGCATAACTCTCTTCCCGCTCAATGCGTGTCGGCGGAAACCTATAACGAAAGATTTGTTATTTTCAAAGACGATTATGCTCGAGAATAATACCTTATATATACGGGGAGGCGTGCGGAAAGGGGGACGAGGGGGGAGGGGGCGGGGCGAGCGAAAAGTTTATTCCGCGTGCACTCCTCTGCGTACCGCCCTCGCCGCTGGATCGCATTGAGTTTAATTTATTTGTATCCGGTGTGAGGACTCGCTTCGCAGCCAGCCACGCCCACTTGCCGACACTGTTGCCGTCGGCCCAACCCCACTGCAGCTGCCGTCGTCACACAGTAGTCTGGATTGTGGAAGTGTCTGGTGGAAACTTAACCTTTAACATTAATTAAAGTCCCCCTCGATCCTTTATTAATAATCATTATGGTTTACCACAATATCTCTGCTACTATAGCGGAATTTAACTTTTAACACTTAAGTGAATGTACTTCTATTGTGAATTTTAAATCTATACTTTACATGAAATACTTATGCCAATTCTTCTAGTAGGATTGATCTAGAGTGGTCCAGGTTCGGGGAACAATTTCAAAATGTAAACTTCCATATAAATCTGAAGTTAATGTTTCATTGATATACTTCCCAAAATATTACAACAGTTCTTACAATATGATACGCAATCTTGTGGAATGCCACTCATCAGAAACATTTTGTTCAAAATTAATTGACGATTTGAAATAAAATAGTGGAACGAAATAAAGCTATCGAGCCTAAAGATAAGGAGGCTACTAATGACTTAATTTTTATCAGCGTAATGCCGTGTGAATTCAATAAAACCTTGATATTTTGAGACGTGAAGGGGAACATTTTCAACTTTTGGAGATTCTAGTTAGTATTGATGGTGTTAAAAAGCCAGCGGGTCCCGTAGAAGTAGAAATCGAATACACAGAGCGTGAGGGCATCGAATTCGAGATATCGAGGAATTCGAGATATCGAGGAATTCGAGATATCGAGGAATTCGAGATATCGAGGAATTCGAGATATCGAGGAATTCGAGGGATATCGAGGAATTGAGATATCGAGGAATTCGAGATATCGAGGAATTCCGAGATATCGAGGAATTCGAGATATCGAGGAATTCCGGAGATATGAGGAATTCGAGATATCGAGGAATCTCGAGATATCGAGGAATTCGAGATATGAGACTTGAGATTTACTGCTAAAAGTCAGGCATCTTCTACTGCCCGAAAGTCAGCTCTGCAAGCGGTCCTGCGTTCCTTCCTTTCCGAGAACGCTTCTTCTGGTACTCCCCCCCCCCTCCGCGTTTCGCGAGATCGCGCGATCCTGCGGGTCGTGTGGAAGAAACAAAACATTTTCCCGACCCGATATCGTCCCACTGATACAGGTTTAGAAGGAGAGATATTGGAGAAATATAGATTTTTACGAGAAAAATAAAACAAAAGGGCGCGCACCTTTGCGAGAGGGGGACCAAGAAAGGAAAGGAAGGTCGAGGGGCGGGGCGCCGGTATTGGCGGCGCAGGCGAGGTAGAAGTTCCGCAGTGGGAAAGTTGGTAGGTGCTCTCAGGACGCTTTCATTCGGTGTATATTGGTTGTTGGGTGTTGTTGATCCAGAAGCGTTGAGGTGCGGGGCTGCAGGGGCGCGGGTTCGGGGTGCTAAGTGTTTTGCGAGATGAAACTTTATTTTGCAAAGGCACAGGCCGCGGGAGAGGAAGTATAGTGATCTGAGGGCAAAGCTTTTCTCTGTTTACCGATGTTTTTCTTCATTGGATGAAATAGTGATTTTAGGGTGACTGACATCGATAATGGTTTATCATTTATCTGTTCGTTAATAATTAGTAAATCCATGCCATTAAATGATAAACTTTCGATGTTTTTCTTGTATAATATGATGTGCAATAAAATAAAATGTCCTGAATATAATTTGCGTTACTTAATACACATTATTTCAGTGTTTGAGTTTTATTTATATCAAACGATGATTTAGTATGACTTATTAATTAAATCAAACTAATGATAATTATTTTTATAGATTGAAAAATAACCATTTATTGTAAAGGAAAATGTTCATGATGCTGTTATATATATTGTTTATTTGTTGATCTTCGTCAGCCCAAGTATATATTTAAAGTTGAATTAAATTAAAATTACCTGTTATTGAGAATGAATTTACTCTATATCACTAGAAATTATTTCTGTGAATACTTCTATTATTTCGGCTCTTCGGCAATCGTTAGTTTCGTTGGAGTTGTTGTTTCGTTCTTTTTGTACCAAGATATTTTAATAAATTCCTTAGCGGCAAGATCGACCTCAGAAAAAAAACGTCAATATGTATATCTCTCAGCTTCAACTTCATCTAAGGAAGATGGAAGCTGTCGTGTAAAGCAAACAAAGTTCACCCATTTTGCCATTATTTCATCTGGGGAGTCGTGCATTCGTTCGGGAGGGTTGGATCTCTTTCAATTGAGTTTGAAACGTTCAGCGGTGAACTCCACTTACGCACACGGAGTCTTCTCTCTGAAAGCAAATGCTACCCAGCATATTAATTTCCTCGCCCATCGCCTTGTCAACGTCAAACGTTGAAGGCGGCCGCTCGCTTTGCGAACGCCGTCCTGGGAAGGCACCTGTCAGGCGAAATTCTTTTCCGCGAGGTATCGACGTTTCATGTTTTCACCTCGAAAATCCTCGGCCCCCGACGACAAAACGTAATTTTCTTCGTTTTTACTCCTCTTCTCGTTTTTCCCCCTCTTCGGTTTGCTCTTTTTCTCCCTCGTGCTCTTCCGGCGTTTCCTCCCCCTCCCCTCTCTTTCCTCCCCCCTCCCTTCCCCCCTTCGCTGTTTCTGCCTCTCGCTTTCGGAGACGAGCACTGCAGCGGGCGAGTTCAGAAGAACTAGATTGATTTCGAAGGATGCATCATGTGGCTGACACGAATAATTCCGAAAGTTGCGCGTCTGTCGGAGGAGGCGCTGCTTTCCCGGCCGATGAGAAGCAGGCGCTGGGGCGGTGAAGAGAGGGGGGGGGAGGCGAGGAGAAGGACGGGGCCTGGATGCCGAGGTTCTGGTGCGTGGTGGTGGATGTGGACTTAAAAGCGAAGGAAGAATAGTTAAGGAAAGCGTTAGAATAATTACGAAGGTGGGAGGAGGGGAGGGAGAAAAAGAGGAAAGACGCAGCGGAGAGGAATAGGAAGAAAAGGGACTAAGGTTCAGCGTGGGAAAGGAGAGGTGGAAGTGAAAAAGTTAAACGCAACAACAAACAGATGTATGGATGGAAAGAGAGACTATTTAAACAAGAGGATTTTAGTCTATGGTATTGGATTGTCGAATCAGTGTATGATGGCGGAATCAATGCATGGCAGAATCACGTAATGAATGATAGGAAGGTCAGTGAAATATGAAATTCTGATGTAATTGGTAAAAATGTGACCCTTCGACACGCGTAAATGAAGAAACTAAAATGCAGAAAACACAGGTGGATGAGAAAGAGTGAGGATGAGGTATAGTTCGTATTGAAACGAAAAGCTGCATACTCCGGTAGAGAACTCACATGCATGGAAGTGACAGCGAGGGTAGGTTGTCAGATAGCAAAAACCAACGTATTATGATCAAGAAGGAAAGAACTGGGATGAGTATCGACACTTGTCTCGATAATTTGAACAACATACATTGATACTTATAATGGACATCCTCGCGAATACCGTACCGAAGTGAGTACTTGAAAAGTTTACTGAATCGTATTTAAAATATAAAAAGGAAAACCTGAAAATATTAGATTATTTTACAATCCTGTATAAAAAGGTTTCTTAAAGTTTTCTATGGCCTCGAACATGATCAATGATCAATGATAAAGGTCAATAGCTAAGTAATCAATGATTAATGAGTGGCTATTTGTCGTAATAAACAAGTTAATGAGTAATTTCTAGAATAATTCAATTATTATTTTAAGGATATAACATAGCCTTATATGTAATGTCAAAAAGGTTTCTACAAAAAATCAGCCAAGGTGTTTTTACGATCGTCGGTTCTCGTTTAGACTGATTTGACTGTCTAAATACCTTCTGATTCGTAATAAAAACACCCACACAGAAATTTTTAAAAAGTTATTTTTTATCGCCCTCCGCGTTTCCTGCACATTGTGGTCGAAGCAAACTGTCACTGAAGCTCAATGGGCGAACACCCTTTGAACAACGGAAGGGTGGAAGTCGAAAGCTGATGGGTGTAATGCAGCTACCAATCAAAACATTTTATTGATCGATTGGGATGGTCCAAGGTAACAGCTGTTAGCACAGGGTCTCTAACATTGGTGGAATTTCGACACTGGTTACTTAGTTAAGTCGAATTCAGTAGCTGTCTGGAGAAGAATTCAAGCAGTCGGCTGCTCTGATCGGCAGTGTTCCGTGGTTTCCCCTATCAGTAGCATCTGAATGCCCGAGCACTTTCTTAGAAAACGGTCCGTGGACAGCGGACGCACTTGTCTTCATCTGTATTCCCTACTCTCACCTTACACACACACACACACACACATCTACACGTACACTTGCACGACACTACCATATATAGCTGAAGACTTGACGGGAACTTAGAGCATACCCCGGCTGGGGTCGATGCCCCGATGGCAGAGATATCTGGAGATGGAGCACGCTACCCGACATGTATGTCGGCGCTGGTTCTCATGACACGGAGGAACACCGCCACTTTCCGGAATAAAACCTACATTGTATGTACGGGACTGATAACCATGGCAGTTAAACATAATCAATCTATAAAAAATTTTCATGCATATGCAGTGTAATAGTTTTTCTTCACGATTTAACTATGGTTATGTAATTGGTGTCAACAAAAATTGTATTGAATCATGTACCGTCGCGTTTGTAGTCAACCAAAATGGCGTGTTACTCTGGAGGAGAGGGCGGCTGCGAGGGCGGCGGCTGGGTTGTCGTCGGGGGCGTCGCGGAGCCGAAGGAGGGGGGGGGCGGGAAGAAAAATGAGACAGTTTTCCTGCGGTTGGCGCTCCCCGTCACGAAACTGAACCGAAGTCGAGTAGTCGAGGGGAAATGAACGCCGTTATGGATGCGCTACGGAAGTACAGGTAGGGCCGCGCACCCTTCACCAGCCAACCCCGAGACACACCGCTCCTCCCAGCGGTACCAGTGCTCTTCTCGGCCTATCCCTTCCTCCCATCGCCTGATATTGCTCTTTCCCATCCGTCCTACCAGTGTCCAGCCCCTTGCCATCTCGTAACTTATAATTCCTCTGCTCACTTAACATTTCTTCTCCTCTATGCTTCAGTCTACCCCTTCCTTGCCCTTCCCACAACACCGTCATCCTCCTCCCACGCTCTTCCCCTCTTTATTCTTTTCCTCACCCACTCTTTTCCCCGTTATTCCACCCCCTCCCGTTTTCCACCCACGTCCCCCCGCCCGCTGTTTACTCCCTCCTCCGCGCTTGCCCACCCGCTTTTTCTCCTGGTCCCCACCCCTCTTTCTCTTCCCTGGCGCGACAAGCTGACGACCCATGCCCAGAATGGTGGCTTCCTGCGTTGCCAAAATCAAATTAGTGAAGTAAATTTTTGAATTTTAAATGCTACATTTACCGCAGTTTCTTGAAATGTGATTTTGGGATAATCGTATATGAAAGACGTATGGCATTTTAAAAGTCTTTGATTTATCACAGAGAGTTCGTGATGTTCGCTAAGGAAGTTGATTTTAATGGTGACTTGTTAAAGTTTCAGACGCTTAAGTTCAGTTTCTTGTTTATGTATGTATTGTAAACGAAGAAGTGTAAACATTTTATAAAAAGTCGTCGAAATTGAATTACGAACTGAAATAATATACTTCGTTTTGAAAAGTTTAACCTCAACGAACATTCAGTGCTAGTTAGATTCGACATTAAAAGATGTTTTTCTCTTCGTTTTGCCTACGCCAGTGATCGCCATTGCTGATATTACGTAGATCTCGAAAGTTCCATTTACCACGAAGATTTGCATATGAAAATATTTCACCGTGTTTTCGATGGATGTCACGTCATTAACTACAGTGTAATATCCACAAGCTTCTCTGGAGTAAGCAATTTTGTTGAGAACATGTTCCGATCTGAGAGGTGACTTAGTATGTATCATAAACACGTTGGAGTTTGCAGCCAGAGATAATGGAGTCTTGGCTAACTACGAGACCTGTGACCTAAGCAGTGTTGCCAGCCTTTCGTCCTATTAGGGAATTTCAGTTCGCCTTATCGGGCAGCAGTCTACTGCAATCTTGATCTGCGCAAGCGCAGATGCACAAACGCGATGAGGAACTTGAACTGGCCATGCGTAGGTGATAGATATATTTTTTCGTTAGTTTTAACGTTCGAGGGTGCAAAAACTCCCTACTGTAAACTCCTTCGGGACTAAAAAAGACTATTGAAGCTACTCCGGAGGATAACCACAGACGCGTTAGAAAATTTGCTTAGGAAGCAGCGACTCCCAGCCAACCAAAACTCCACGAATTTTCTTTCGCCAATACACTCTTTAAGAAAATATTTATTACGAATATACAATGAAAGAATAATACATTGTCGTAACCTGAAATTTATAAAAAAAGTTATAAATGCATAGATGCATCCCAAATAATCTATATTACTAATTTCAAATGTATGATTAAATTGGCGAAAGCCTGTACTACCTCCAGCCATGTTAGAAATGCCTAGTATAGTTTTCTTAGATATCCAGAAACTCCGGCAAAATACAAAATCAATGATGCAGTTTCTCTTTTGTCTGAATAAAGCAAATATTTAATTAATCTATTCTGCTTATTGTCATAGGGTGACCGACTGAATTTTCATACAGCGTCACTGCTCACCATACAGCTGACATGATGCGTCAGCAAGGCTTCCAGGAACAGACCAGAAATTAAGTATTTGTTGTTCGCGTACTGGTGTATAGAACAGCCCCTTTTCTCATATTCGTGGTATACAAAGAACTGTTGTAAGTGTATCCGTGTATACTGTACTGTGTTATTGCAGTATTCGTGAAGGTGTATTTTAATTGTTGATCTTGAGCAAATCGCGTGGTTTTTGGAAAACAATTTTGCGTGGTTTTGTTTAGCAGCTCTTTTTCTGCTGCTGGCCACTAGAGGCATTACTTACTATATTTTCGAGTTTCTGCGCCAAGAGATCACAAATCACTCGGGGCGATAATAAGCACAAGCCATTCTGCAATGCACACGTGTCGCTGGGAATCTGTGATGCGCAGTGTGACGACCCCGATCTGTCGCTTTTAAACGAGGCCAGGATAGATACGAGCGCGTAAGATGTTACTGCGGAAACGACTAGGCGTACATCCTATTGCCATTGCCAGCCATCAAGATGTACTTTTTTAAAATAATCAATAAACAGCAATAATATTTTATATATGAAATGTAAAGGTTGACTTCTCTTCTCTACCTCGGCTCTCTCTCCGCTTCGCTATCCTCTCTTCGCCTCTTCCCTCGTTCTCCTCACTCTCGCCGCTCTCTCTCCTCGCTCTCTCCTCCTCTCTCTCTCTCTCGCCTTCTCTCGTCCTACCGCTCTCAGGATTCACCGTCACTTCTTCCATACCCTCTCTCCTCGCGCCAGTCTCCCGTCGCTCATTCCTGATACCACTCCGTTCTCTATGGCGCCACGAGCTATCAATCGACTCGCTTCTGTCGTCTGCGCGCATCTCTCCCTTCGCTCTCGCTCTCTCGCCTAATCGCTCCCCCGCTCATCTCGCTCTTCTCTCTGCGCGTCTCTCGCTCTTCTCTCGTTCGCGGCTTCCTTCTCGCTCGCTCGCGCGCTCTCTCATTCGCTCGCGGCTCATCTCGGCTCGCGGCTCTGTATCTCGCTCGCTCTGTCTCTGTCTACGCCTCTCGAGAGGGCTCGCTCGTAGGTCCGGAATTCGCGGTCTCTTTCTCGCTCGTTCTCTCTCCGCGGTCGTTCTCGTGCGCAGAGTCGTTCTCTCGCGTCGTTCTCTCGCTCCGTTCTCTTCGTCGGGTTCTCTCTGCTCGTTCTCGTGCCATGTCGTTCTTCTCTCTCGCTCGTTCTCTCGCTCTGCAGTTCTCTCGCTCAGTTCTCGTCGCTGCTCGTTCTCTCGCGGATCAGTTCTTCGTCGCTTTCGGTTCTCAGTCTCTGCTCCGTCGCGTCGCTCTCTCGTGCCGTTCTCTGCAAGTCAGCCTCGCTCTCCGACGATCGCTTCCGCTCTTCGTCGCTCGCTCTCTCGCTCGGCTCTCGTCTGCTCGCCTCGATGCTTCGCTCTCTCGGTCGCTCTCTCGGCGTCGCTCTCTCGCTCGCTCTCACTGGTCCGCTCGCTCGCTCTCATCGTAGCGTCTCTCGCTCCCGGCTCTCGAAAGGCCGGACGTCGCTCGCAGATCTCTCGCTGCTCGTGGCAAGAGGGAGAGTCGGGTCCGGCCAGTCTCTCCGACTCATATCGCCCTCTCCGGTACGTCGCTCTCTCTCTGCTCTCATCTCTCGCTCACCGTCCATCTCTCTCTTGCTCTCGAACCGTCTCTCGCGCTCCTATGCGCCCAGTTATCTCGTTCGGCCGCAGCTGCTTCTCGCTCTCTCTCCGCTCCCATCATCTCGCTCTCGCTTTCTCCGCGTAGTCCTCTTCCCCCCATCGTCGCTCCTAAGCTCTCTCGCATCTCTCGATCCTCTCCTCCGCTCGGACGGCTCTGCCGCTCCTCAGCTGCGCCAGCTTGCTCGCTCTCGTCTGCGTTCGCCTCTCTCTCTGATGCAATAACAGCAAAGGTCATCTCTGGTGCGTCGTCCTTGTTCTTTGAGCATAGTATCTCTCGAGGTCATGGTCAATGGATGTGTGGGATGAAGGATAAGTTGATTGCCCATAATTAAGGATGTGGGAGGGAACACGATGGGGTATGAAGTTCGCGAGTGATCGTTTTTGAGAATCAGGAATGGGAATTGGAAACTACGGAAAGTTGCTGTTCAAGAGAGAAACATCTCTAACTCCCATGACGCTGCGGAAGACTACGCTTCGTTGTCTTAGTTTCTCGATTCACGAACTTCAGGTTGTACAGGCAACTTCACCTGCAATTCGCAGGAATAACTATCCTGTTATGTCAAAACTTTTACGAGGCTGTCTATGTCCCCTACATTTAACCGTCCGATGCTATCTAGCAATCCGATTCAATTTCTCTATCCTTTACCGTGATGTCATGCACACGCTCTCGTCGACAATTGATTTTCGTCGATTGCGGTTGTGCCACACGCACAGCGCGCCAATATCCTGACATCAGTTGACGGTTGCATAGTCGTCACATGCTCTCGCAACCGCGCTGTCCGATTTGTGAACTCGTTTGGCCGACGGTAGGAGATTGGAAAGAGTGCTTGCAAGAGAAGCCTCACGAGACGAACTTCACATTCCTGCATTTGTCATAGGGGACATCTATAAATTACATAACGCAAATTTGTAGTATTTTGGAACCCCTCACCCACGCCCACGTCACCTTTCCAAAAATAATTACGAAACGCTTGAGACCCCCCCCCATTTACAAGAAATAAAAATAAATTGTGTCACAGAAAGAACAATTTGTATTAATTTTATGTGTCTTCTATTTTAAAATGTATGATAAGTGAAGTCAGAATGAATTGGCGATGCTGATTACATGTAACAATAACATTGCAAACAAGTGCTGTGAACGAAGGACGCACAGACGTGAAAATTTTTTACAAGCCGTGAACATGACTTGGATGACACGTGAGCGACCGTGTACTGTACCAATTTAATTGGTTTATAGAATTTGCGATAAATCAGTTTTGAATATTTTCGTCACATTCTTACGAAATTCTTAGATTTTGTAACAAAAATATGAAAAACTACTTCCATTTATTGTTACAAATTACACAATAATTTTCAATTATTTATGTTTTTTAAAAAGTAATTAAAATTTTAATTTATCGTTATAAGAGAGGAAATGGAATTTTTTTCACCAAAAGTCGAAAAATTAAAAATAAATCAATGTTACATCACACTAAACTAAGACCTCCTACCCGCAAGTATCGCAGCGTTACTCTGCCTCAAACTCTTTCCCCCCTCTTTAGCGTTACGTACACGACCCCATACGATATATTTTTACATTCAATAACATAATCGTAGATATCATAACACCAATGGACTGAAATGCTCTCCAAGAGCTCTGATGTTCGTATTACTAAAATAACGCTTTTATTTATTTATTTATTTATTTATTTATTTATTTATGTATTTATTTATTTATTTATTTATGTATTTATTTATTTATTTATTTAATTAATGTACAAACCTGTGCAGCAACGTTGTCAACTAAATCTTCATTTTTCAATTACTTTCATCAGTGCCAACTACTTCAACCACATATATTTAGTTATTACCTCAGGTAGAAATAGATTTAGTGCTGTAGTGCTATATATTGCTATCATTGCAATTTGCTATATTGCTGTCTTCCAAATTTCAACTATTGTCATTGCTAGCACTTTCAATTTCCCTTCACATCACCCCTTCCTTCACTCTTTGTACCGAACGCTTTATGACTTTGGGACTACTCAGTGGCGTTTTATCTAAAATGCTCATATATGATGAGAAAAATTTGCATGTTTAAAGGAAGTTATTATTTTCTGTTATTACATTTTAATGTTTATCTGATAATCTAAATGGAAGTTACAACTCAATTACCGAAATCCATTACTATATTCTGTCAAAACCCATGAAATCAAACACACAATAAGTTTATACTGAATTTCGATATAAGGGATGATTTTTAAAATTGGAATATTAAGTGATTATATTTTGTTTATTAATATCAATTTTTTATTAGCGCGATTAATAATGTATGCATTCGTGATTTTATTCTGGAAATCATTTACGGGTTTTGTATGCTTTGCCACTTTTTCTGCTGAATTCCGACAGATGTACAGATACTGGGATGAAATGAATGTTTTATATTGCCACGTGTGCAATGTACAAAATTTTCCTACGACTGCAGGACTGCAGTTATTATAAGTACTTACTATTGTCCCGTATGTGTTCCTAGTTTCGAGCTTGCTAGTCATACATCTCAATATCACAATATCAACAGTTAGAAAATCGTATTGACTTCATTGCCTGACGTCATACTGTACTTTCACTGGAAAAAAGTATTAGTAATATTAGGTATAAGAAACCTAAGGTGTCGTATTATTATCATCTATTATCATGACTCTAATGAAATGTCATCTTTTCATTGGTACTTTCTTTCTTTTTTATTTATTTATTTATTTTTTTATTTGGTACTTTCTATACGTAGCTAACTTGTGAGTTTATAACCACATATAGGTGTAGGAATGTATAACCATTGGGCAACTTTTTATCATTTATGACAATTCTGACTTGACAATCAATATTTTCAAGTTTTAAGTCCTTTTTATGAAGTCTTTGCGTCAATTTTGTCATTTTGTTTCCTTTTCGTGTTTTTTGTTAGTGACTTTTTCATGAATTTACAGTGACACACTAAAATAAAGTTTTATTGTCACCATGAGTTCATGACGAAAACGGGAGTGGACTCTGTTCTTCTATCTATAAAATTACGTGGTTCGTCCGTCACTCCGACCTTTAAAAACTGACGGTTGGAAGATCGGAGCTACGGATTATATCTCCTAAAATACTTTATACTATTTAATTGAATGTTGTATAAATAATTTTTTAACTTGTAAAAGTCATTGAATAAACATTCAATACAAAATTTTGAATCTATTTTTTTAAAAAATAGGCAATTTCCCTCTTATTTGAGTAACTTTATAGGTCATTTTCAAAGAATATTTGGGTCATCAGAATCCGAGCCCCGGTCTTCACATAAATGTACTAAAAAAAAGTTTTTTCGACTGCAGTTCAACCATTAACAGCCTTCTCGACAAACGTATATGGAGAATGGATCCATCACAAACCAGGCAAAATTGAAATATTTTATACAACAAGCTTTATTTGCTATTTCAATTCATTTATTGTAGAGAAAATCTCAGCGTTGCATCTTTTGTAATTTTATCTTTTTTTCGTATTTGAGTACTAAATATGGTCGAGATGCGACCAAAAAATCTTAGTTACTTTAATAATCGTAAATGGTATCACTACGTCATGTCTTTAATGATGGACACATATATCTCGCTTCTGCAATCTCGACTGGATTTATAGTGAGAGAATTGCACTAGTTATTGAGACACGACGACCGAATCGAAAAAGTTCATGAAGCTTAACGTTGTGTTGGTGGCAGTAACCGCAGAATGTCTGAGATAAGTCGATGATGACTTGCAAACCACAGAGTTGTGTCGAAGTTCTTACACTTGTGGCAACGTTGCTGAGTATCGTCAATAGGACAAACCGCAGGATTCGATCTTCTGGTGATATGCGTGCCCACGGCAGTAACAACCACACATTCCAACAGACGTGCAGAACTAAAAGTGAATGTTTAGATATCCATATGGGATGATCGAAAGGAACCTACTCAAGCACTTAATAAATTCGATGCTCCAGTGTTCTTCTTCGATGCAAGGTTTTCACCGCCTCACTGGGCATAGACAAAGCTACACATGAAAAGAACAAGTGCAGAAAACAAGAAAAAATGAGCGAGACTAGACTGACTTGATTGGAGACCATCTCAAACGTGACTTTCAGCCACCCCAATACGTACATTGCCTCAAGAATAGCTTTTACGGCAGAAGTCCGAAAATCGTTTACTAATTGAATTGATGCCTTATTTTGCGTGTCGAGACTCGGGTCATCAGGGCCACTCTTCCATCTGATCACTCAAATTTCCCTACGCTCCTTTCACCCACTAGCGGAGAGAGGAGGTATCACGGGCGACGAAACAGATTTGAATTTTTGAAGACGCTTCATTTAGGCTTGAGGATCTTGTACATTCAGTAAGTCTACTAACATGGGACTGCCGCCTTTACTTCCCTTCGGAAGGCAGGCTTTCGAAGGATTTTTTCGCCTTTAAAAGTCCACGACTTCGATGGGGTTTAAGCCCGCGAACTTGGGTATAATTGTTCGATACGCTAACCGTTTCATCAGCGCCGCCGCGAGTACTGAACTTGTATCTCTCCCAGTCTGAGGGAACTTATTCCTTCGCGAAAAGTTCCGTGACCTAAAAATGACTCAAGGTTGTTTTACGTTAAGTCCGGAGCCTCGGGACTCTGAAATTAGTAGCGAAGCGCCAATAGGTTAAGTTAAGTGGTACAGGGTAAATAAAAATAAAAAACATATGACCGTCAGTGGGACTCTAAAATATACGTTGTCTCTCACTAGCCTTCGAAATTTCCTACCAGCAGTTTTATTAAAGATTTTAATATTATCTGCTACTCATAATTTTTCAGCTAGTAACCTAGCCATCTTCTGCTGGTCAATGTGCACTTCACCCGGCTAAAGTCAGACGCCTGCTTCAAAGCTTCTCTTACTCGAAGTGTATCCCTTTTTTTCAATTAAGAAAAAAAATGAACCGGCTAATTCGCGAATTGGCCAGATGCAGTCTTGAGCGTAACTGCGTCCGCGGAGCGTGGATTATCCGCGTGGTGAGGGAGGCGATAAGCCGCGGAGAAGCGTCTCTGGAACCTGCGGATCCAGTGCGGTCGGGGCCCCGGGGTCGCCGTTGACGTCAGCGCGCGCAGATAACCTCTTCGGCCGCGGACGCAGCAGCGGCCGCACCAGCGAACGCCGCGCCGCGCCGTTGCCACGCGTGCCAGGAGAAGCAGCGCGGCGACGCCATGTTGTCCTCTGATTTAAATGTATACTCGCGTTTAAACATAGGATGAGTTGACGTAAATCAGCTGTTCCGCTGGCATCCAATCGGGAGGTTGAACGTCGTCATAGTGACGTCGCTAGTGAGGTGTAAGTTCGCGATTGGATGACTCCGTAACAGTTGACGATCTGTCAATTGAAGCTTGAATAAATCGAAGTATTATCGAAATATTATAACAGCTGACGATCTGTCAAATGAAGCTCTGAATAAATCGAAGTAGAGAGTCCCTTCAAGGACACGAGGTGGAAGGAGAAGGGGGCACTGTCTTCAATATTGGAAATGATCTTGGCTGTCCTTGTATGGCTCTGGCCGCAGGAGACTGACTTCACTTGTCTTCAGTATTTATGAGCAAATGTTGCAAATGTACGCAGAATGAATTACAGTGGAGCAATGATGGAATGGGAGGCCAAAGTCGGAAAAAGAGCAAATGCAGCCACCTAGTAAAAGCTGAGAGCAACCGAGCCCGCTCTCCGGTGAGGGAACTTATTGTCCGATTTAATTATAGTGACTCTCAAGGGTTGAAGCTTCAAGGAGATGGTAACAGTTGTACAATCGGGAGCTTCAACATTAAAAATTTAAGTTCTAACAAAGCTCTGGATTGGATTACAGTATGTCCCCTCTCCTTCCAGTTCGTGACCTTGATTCAGACTTACTCTACTACTTAATCTACTCTTAATTTGGAATTTAAATGTAGTGACGTTTGGCAGATAGCAGCTGTGTTGCTGTTATCCAATCAGATGCGTCGTTACGATTTAAATGTTTGCTGTCGATGCTCTCGATTGGATGACAGTATCCTCTTCTGCTTCCAGCCACTGGCCTTGGGGAGTCACTATAATGAAATCGGACAATAAGTTTCGCTCCCCAGAGAACAATGCTCGGTTGCTATCGTCTTTCACTGGGTGACCGCTCTTGCCCTCTTTCCACCATTGGCCTCCCATCATTGCTCTATCGTAATTAAATTTGCGTTCATTTATAACATTTTCTAATTAATATTTTGACCATTCCTAGTGCAGACCTCAAGGCTCACTTTTCAGGAATCAAAATATAAGAAATAATTAATTTCCTGCATTTCTCCGACAGTGTTGCCCTAGATACCTAGATGTTCCTGTTGCCACGTGCTACCCCCCTCCCCACCACTTCTGTTTTGCTGATTGGTAGTTCCTGTTTCCTGTTCGCTCCTACCCGTTCTATTGCTGATTTCATCAGTCAGTATATACCATCGCTGTCTACAGTCGAATTTCGCTTTCCATCCGTTTTATTCCATGCTCCAGCTTCGTGCTCTTGCATTCCGTCATTCTCCCAGTTTTACCATCCACTATTGCATCCCTGGTGTTACTGATTCCTGAGTTGTTATGCCGTTGTCTGTCATTGTCACTCTCTTATCAGCTGCCATCGCTGTTGCTTTTGGTACTCGTTATGGTCATACTTCCATGTATCTTCTGATAGATCATCTTCTAGACGCGGTTAACCAATCAATAACTTCGTTAAAACTTCAATTTTTAGTGTTGAAGGTCCCTATTGGATAACCGCTTCGTTCTGCCAGAAGTTATTTTAATTTAAATCGGAGTATGTGCTGCAGTGGAACCTTCGATAGCTCCTCATTATACTTCACTAGCCGTCTTCACTGGCTCCTGCGTTCTCCCATTCGACGCAGTCGCTGTTTTCAGAAGAATTACTTTGCTCTGGCCTCATAATTCCATGACGTTATTTGACCATCAAATTAGAAAAAGTCATATCGTCGCATGATAGCGTACTCTGATAATTTTCAAAGATTTAAAAAAACTGAAAATTTTATAATTGTACCTGATACCTAACAACACAAGCCCTTGACTGTCATCTTATTTCGTCCTTCCTCCTGTAAGACCCACTAATCTGCAACTTTCAAATTAATAAAATAAAACAAAACTTCCTTCGTGTTTTATTTATAGAAAATGTTTTTCAGGCATGAGTCTGGCGTGAAACACAATCGGGATATATGAAGAATAAAATAAGAACTACATGATCACTATCATTCGAACGTGACCTCTGTGATCCAATACATCATTCAAGTCTTAACGTTCCATGCCGCAATATTATTCTTATTGTAAACGTACATTTTAAGCGGCCATCAAAGAATGATTTTCTGAATCACGTATTCAGAAAACATTCGCACAATTATTCTGCGTAGTAACAAAGCAAAAAACAATTCTATTTCATTATCAATTGACTGACACAGCAGTGTTGCCTCAAAATCGAAAGGATGTAGCAATGTGGAAGGGGAATGTAAGCTCTATTTCCGTGGTGAAAAAAAGTGAGTAATTAAGTTATTATATGACTGCATCCTAGGCTACAATAGACATCACAATCTCCGATCACAATTCCGTTCTTGGCTGACTGCACCAAATCATCAATATTCAAAGAAACAAAAACTCAGCACTGACGTTGCTCGTCGTAGTCTGAACTGATATTTTGCCTATTTGCTGAAAAAATAACACTCAGCGAAGATAAAAGTTTCTATCATAATATACGGCGTGTTTATTAATGAGACTAGAATTGCGTACTCAGCGTAAATCCATTTAAAGAATTCGATTATACGGAAAACTAAAAAGTCTGTACAATACAGATTTTCTTCATTTCATTGTTCCATTGTTCAGTACAATACAAGAAAATAATTTCCAGAAATATAGCACATTAAAAGTCACATAGATTTCGTAATCGACTGTAATTTTAAAATTATTGAATAAATATTCAATATTTGTGTATAAACTTTAATATATTTTCGATTTACGTTACTTTTTTTTTTAATACAAGACTTTTGAGTGACGTTGTGTGGTTTTGATGACTGCAGTGCATCCTCCAGTGAAGGAAATATTGGTCTGAAACGTGACCTCATAATCAATGTAGGTGCGGCATAGTAGTAGTAACGTGGATATCTGATGTCGGACGGATATTCATCCAATTTCCCCGAAAACCAAATATTAAGATGGTTTCTCGACTTGCATGTGGATATTTAAAGGTAGCTTGCCTTGCTCTTTTACAACTGACAGGTATAAACCACTGCTGTCTTTTTTGTCGTGAAGAAGCAAATTAATTAAATAGATTAACTAAAATCCATTTTCTCCACACAAAAATTAACGACAGTGGACGTGCAAATTGGACGCTGCTAATGTAATAGCTGTGATATCGAAAGTCACATTAACATTATTTCTTCAATATGCCGCACAGCATCACAGTGATAAATTAATACCATTAGGCGACTCAGGCATCCCAGATTCGGGTTCTCACATAAACCTCTTTTTCATCATCTTCTCCACACGCTTCATACATGTTGTATGTCTGCCTCTAGCAAAGTTGGTTGACTTTGTTCATTTTCATTAATATTCACATATTGTTTAGAAGACCTGTCCTTTGAATGGTTTAATCTCGAAGATATTAGTACACTTTAATATCAATTTTGCATTACTATATTAATGTTTCATTTTATGAGTCAGGAATTTCTTCCCGAAAAACGATTTTTCGAATTATTTAATTTTCGAATTGGATATTCTCCACCGATCGTTACCTCCAAGTAAATGAACGGTACAGCGAAAGCCTCCTTCAGCCTCAACACGTATTTTCTCATCAGTTGAAATTGAATACCGTAATGCAGTTTCACCACCGTTCGTCTGTTCCCCAAATCGAGTCAACGCCCCATCGTGTAGCTTCTTCATTCTTTCCAATGCCTTTCCACTCGCCCCCGCCGCCTCCGCCACCTTGCCGCCGCCGCCGCCGCCGCCGCCGCCGCCGTCGCCACAGCCGCGGCTGGCGCCGGCGCTTGGCGCCCGCGCTGGTGTCCGTAAACGTCTTAATGAAGTGAAAGAAAGAATTAGGCAACTGGGGATTGGATTAAGCGTTGCAAATGTACCGGCGTCGCTGGCCCGCCTGCGCCGACCTAAGCAGGAAATCTAATCATTGACAATTAGGGCTCCCGTGGCCGGCTCCTCCCGCTGACCCCCCTCCCACAGTCATTCCTCTCACCTCCTCCCCTTCCCTCACTCCTGCCGTCCCTCTCCCTCGCTGCCCCTCTTTCTCACCCGTCCTCCCTGCCTCTCTACCTTTCTCCCGCCTACCCGCTCTCTCGGCTACCCGCTCTCCTGCCTACTCACTCTCCCGCCTACCCACTCTCCCGCCTACCAGCTCTCCCGCCTACCCACTATCTACTACGTCAGTTACTTATTCATAATCACCAGGAGTCGTCTTTGTATTCACGATTAAAAAATCCTCTTCGCCTTACCTTTGGGATTGGGTTCCACGATTTTAATAGCTGATTCACCAACACGTGGAGATACTGAAATGATGAAGTATCAAAAATATCAGGTGAATCATTATGACTTTTTGTAATATAGTTTCTAATCGTCCTTATCTAGATCCCCGTCAGAAAAAATGAGCAAGATTTGCAATGTGCTTAGATTTGTAAATCTATAAAGTGTATTGTTCTGCTTGCACACTTCGCGTTCCTCATAATTTGATGACTTGGATGGAATAAATAGTTCTGGGTTTTCTGTCCTCCTTATAAGCTTTAGAATTATCGGTATAGGTATTGTGGTTACGCATATAATTATTTCATTCTTTAGAATTATCACCTCATTGATCATTCTCTTCAAAATTGAGCTCGGTTTTAACGTGAATTGTATTGTTGTATTTTCACTTTCTTTATCTTCAGAACTACATACAGATAAATTTGCTAATAATAATAATAATAGTAATAATAACAGTA
Organism: Gryllus bimaculatus; assembly: GCA_017312745.1. NCBI lineage: Eukaryota > Metazoa > Arthropoda > Insecta > Orthoptera > Gryllidae > Gryllus > Gryllus bimaculatus. The sequence goes on from BOPP01000174.1 coordinate 2,588,628, forward strand.
ACAACAATAATAATTGTTATTATTGTAATAATTTATTAATTATAATTATAATAATTTCTTTTATTATGGTAAGATTTGGTATTCTAAGGTAAGAAAAAACCAGCATTGCTACTTGCAATGGCTTATACTATCGCCCTTCACAAACTTTTTATTCGGGAATCATGTTTATTCCTTTCGTCTTTGATGGTGATCTGATGTCACACCATTTCCCTGCATCAAATCTTACAGAAGACGTACCAAGTTTACTAACTGTAGCATGAAAACCAACCTCAGTTTCAATTTTAGGTTATGTACGAACAATTGTAAGGATGATAGATGTATATTCGTAGTTAGAGGCACCAGTTTCTATAGGCCAGATCCACCACATTTTATATACGCGTCTTCCGCGAACAGCAGCCTTCGAACGTTCTAAAATCTCACCCGCAGTCTGGCACGCTGTTTCACAGCGCGTGGAAGCTACAGGATGTTTCAGAAGTGACGAAAATGAATTTAAACTTGAAAACATGAAAACTAATCGCAAAGACAAAATATTGTCATAGTTATAAATATTGTAGATTATGAAGACGACTATCGCCCTGTTGGCTTGTTGTCTTGAGCTGGCAAAGTTCGATAATTTCCCACATGAAAATGCTCCGGAATTTGGTTAGTACGTATCGCGGAATGAAAGGTTTAAAGAAACCGCCCGTTCTCTCTTCTCAAGTATTCAGTTTTGAGCTACCTTTGAAGAAAATGCTGCACCAGTTGCAGAAATTCGTTAATTTCCTCTTCAAAGTCTTCAGAATATTTTGCGACTGTTCATTCACACACCCGGCGCTTACTGATGTACTCTTCAATTCTTTTCGTAATTCTTTTCTAATGACTTCACGCAACCAAATTGAGAGTTGAAAAGTCAATCTTCACTGTTGAGATCCATAAAGGGTTTTAACAGTTCACCGTCCGTTAATGACTGTCGAAAGAAATGAATTGTTACTTAATGAGTATGAGAAATTGTATTCCAAGAAAAGGTAGTATTTATCTATTTTCTAGTGAACCCAGCAATGCTTCCCTTGTGCAGTATTTTATTTTCCACGCGCCACTGGTTACGTGATTGTTAATCACGTTTTGCACTACGCTCTGTAAAACTTCTAATAGATGAAAGCCTTTCTTTCGATTGTGGGTTTGTTCTCTGTCGTGATTTAGACATCGTTATCTAATATCGTATTGTTAAAAACATTTTCTTTAAGTTTGGGCATGCGTTCGTTATGACTCTGTCTTCGAGAAATTTGCTTTACTTTTCCGAGATAACGGTTAAGTAATAATTCCGGCCGATATTTCTCAGCCATAGAGGCTGAATATGCAGCCACGGACGTTTACAACGCGGGTATTGCATAGAGCTGCGGTTCAGGGGAGCTTGAGTCATCATAATCGCATTAATCATCATCAAGCGCCCCACACATCCGATTTAATTCAAACCACTCTTTATACACTACCTATACTAATAACAACAATGTGTGAAAATGTCAGTGAAATTGGTCAAGTAGTTTTTCCGTCTCTGCGCGACACACATACACATTCCCTTTCATACACACACATATAAATGTGTGTGTGTGTGAGAGAGAGAGAAAGGGAGAGAGAGACAGACAGAAAGAGAGAGAGGGGGGAGAGGGAGATTTCTTTCAAGAAGTGGTATTCATAAAAGCTCACAGCCGGAATCACAAACAACGGTCTTGGCTGATTATTCACATCGACTATCGCCTCGATATAGAAATTCCAACCGTGTCCGTAATTTGCTCTCCATCGACCTAACGACAATAACAAACAACCACGTTTTCGGAGACGCCCTGTAGTACGCAGCGACACGCACACCGGCGTCACCACCGCCGCCGCCGCCGAGGCGCGTCGCCGCGATTCTTGGAAGTGAATGGAGCGGCCGCGCCGGTCGCCGCGCGTGTTATTTCGAGGAGGGCTGGACGTTCGGGTTTATTATACAGGCGAGTACCGCGCACGGGTTCCGTTCGCCGTCCCTGGAGGCGCGCCAGGCCACCCTCCCTTCGGAGTGCGTTGACCCCGTCCAGTGTCAACTAATGATGGCGCGTTATGAAAGACTGAGATGTAACGCGGGGATTAAAATCCGAAATGGATTATTGTTTACCGAGAGGACGGCGGCGAGCGATGAAAGCTTCCCGAATGGTCTGCACGTGTTGGAGGGGGATCAGGTTGGCTCTACGGAGCTCTTTAAGATCTTGGGGAGTCCCACAGGGATGCTGTTTTTAGGAGAAAATAAGCAATTTATAATTTTGTGCCTAAGGGGTAAACAGGTGGAAATCCGAATATATTGAATTTTAAGTCATTCGTATTACAATTTTTACTTGGTATGTTGGCGTGGTAAGTGTGATCTCCATAATATATTTTTGCCACCAATTCATTCTGAAATAAAGTTGATCTTACAGATTTTAGTGGCATGTAGCGGTCGTCGTCTGTTTTTTGACCACAGTGAGGAGAATGGACGTATTAGTCTATACCTTTGGACATTTCTTTTTTTTTATAAGCGTTAGATTTAAATAAGGTATTGGCAATTACAGATGTAAGATATACTAGTAAAACTTCAATGATTCGAACATACTGTAGATACTGAAATATTTTGAGGTATCAGTTTTTCTTTCCCTTAACTTTCCTACTGACACAATGCTGTAATATATCGAACTGATGCTCAAATTAATTAAGGAGGGGGGGCTTCTCCCCCGCTACGTTTTACGCTTGCGTAGTGCAGCGGTTTTGTTAAATTTCGTGGAGTTATACCACCTACTCCAACACTATTCTAAAAAATTAGGTATGAACCGGATTTAAATCCAAATTACAAACATTTCATTGGGAGGCAAATAACTTCCAAAGAATTTATATTCAAATCCATTTTAACCGATAATAAGATTGTTTTTTTTTAATATTAGATGCGCCAACTTTTAGTGTAGTATGATATTTTTATTTATTTTTGAAGAAATGATTTGGAGATTTCAAATCGATACGTGTTTAGCTTGGTTTGGAAGGGCGAATAGAGCTTTTCAACGCCCTGCTACGTCGTTTCACAAAAGACATGATGACTAATCGGAGAGGAGTTGGACTACGTAAGACTGAACATATTTTACTTCGAGAGAGGACGAAACGTTCACCGACCTCTGATCGGTTGTAGCTCTATAAATCTGACCCTGATTTGGAAGTTGGTAGTTCGAATCTTGGGATGTGAACGTTGTCGACAACAACGGCGACAATACGCAGTTTTCTTGGTCGGGATGTTTGCACCTCAAGAAGATGCGGTGTCACCTAAATTCCCTTCCTAACGAGGTGCGGGGTCGTGCCAAATGTGCCAAAGACCTTCCTAGACAACACAGGCAACTCGTAACGTCGATGATCAAAGGCGCAATTGCGTCGCACCTTCACGATTGCAGCCACGGGTGCTTTCCTACTCTCAAAGAAATGACGCTATTGTTTCACTTCTCTGTTCCATTTGTCTCCCCTGTTGCTCGAGGGTTGTTTTTTTCTCCCGGTAATGTTTTCAATGTCGTCTAGTAAAAGTAACTTATGTGATCCTATTTGACTCCACTCACTTTCTCACTCGTAGATGTTGCCAGATTTAGAGATTGACATCATCCTGTGAGAATACTAATGTTGTCGGTGACTACTTTGTAAAATTCGCGAATGAAACATTTGGTATTTCAGCTCCACCTTGTGCAAAGTTCTAGAATTATACAGGTATGTTCATACATTTTTTCTGTTACGTAACAATATAATTTACTTAATAACATATTTTTCGCATATTCACTCACTCGCACACGTAGTCATACATGCACACACACACATCCACACACACACACTCCTCCAAATTTACGTTTAGATCCTAGATAATAATGGTAATATCGTTTTTACACATTTTACATGTCGTATCTTACTCGCTTTGGTAGTTACCTGCTTTGCAATTTATCTTATTACAGTGTTTTATAACTACATGTTTGATGTTCCTTATTTTCTTCTTCAGGTTTACTGGTATTCTGGAAGCCTTGATCTAATCTGCTCCACATCAGAGCCTAGATTAACGTAAACGAAATTTACGCTGGTCGTTGGACGCCGTTAGGAATGTTCACGCTCGATATCGATTTGTTTTGAATTGTGTCCAAAAGACCTCTTTGCCTTCCGCTTATAATTTTAACACGTTGGAGTTCCCGGAGACTACTCATTGTGTCAACACAATCCGTCTCGTTCCGAAGACACATCGCGGTACTTACGATCAATATTTCGTGGCCGACGTCTTTTAAAAGGAGCGATATATTAGGTCCCCCCCTCGTAGTATTTTTTGGATATAACCCACTTCTTCAAATTTGAGCACGACCGTGCGAAATAATTTCTCGCGAGCACTTACAGCAGCTCAGCGACTCGGAGAGTTAGAACTGGCTCCATGGAGCTCTCAGTGTTCATTGACTGGCGAATAATGGTTTCAGAGTCTGTGAAGTGGAACATGTTCAGGGAATTGAAGACTCAAAAGGGTTGAAATATACATATAACTCTATATGAGATCATCATTCCAACTTACAAATAAAGGGTAGATGCAAATGTGTGTCATATTTCGTCCTACGTATAAACATATCCAAGAAGCTTTCCTGTTTTCGACCTTTGAACAATTTCTGTCTTGTTTGTATACAACATATTTTCTGATTGTTCACATCTATGAACAGATTGTATATAAACGTTTAATAAAAAAGTATTATATCAAATGGATCTAGGGTCAAAACGTTCTTTCTTTAGATGAAGAAATCAACCACTATTTGGAGAAGGTATTTCGTGACCTATTTAACACTCGCTCATTGACAGTGTGTTGTCACTGATTCTCTAGTTCTGATATTATTCATTGGATAGCGTGTATAATACTAATGGTTCTTATTCATTTCAAAATTATGTAAAATTTAGAGATAGATAAGCGAAAAATAGTAGATATTATACGCTTTCTCAATAACACTGCTATTTCTCTCATTGCGAACTGAGATTTCTCTATCATTAACTGTAAAACAATTTTTTTTCTTTACCCTCGTGAATCTTAGTTTGGCAACGTGAATTGCCCTTTGCTAGTGGGTGATTTAAGTTCATTCTTTTGTACAACAATGTTTGCAAGGTTGTCCAACATGTCTTCGATTTGTTTTTATTAAAGTGACGGTCTTGCTCGTATCTCGGAATTCTCGTAAAGTCGAGCTCTCGCAATTCTGAATGTCATTCGACTGGTCGATGGGACGACCGTGGAGGGTCGTATGTTGCTTTGCAGTTGTTCTCTCTGAAGGAGACTGGAATAGGTTAATCGGCTGAGACATACGTAACTTCGTGCGGTTTCGTCTTTGGTAAGGATCTTGGAATACTTACAAAGAATTGATATAGAAATAACTAAACAGTTCCAAGAAAAACAGTGTCAATATATTTTACAACACTGGCTTCGAAAGAAAGCTATCAATATCTGTCTCAGGACGATTGTTTTCTTAAAAAATACCTCCTAAATATATTAATATTAAATAGAAACTTTGTGTGCATAACTACTCGCATCAGTTTGAAACGGATGGAGAAACATCTAATATCTAAAGTTAATAGAAGAGGAGGGAGAAATGACGGCAAGTGGAACGTGGTGTTGATTGACCCATTGGCGCAATGCCTCAATCTTTCAGTATAATAGCTGTCTGACGAAAATCTGAAGGTATGAAAGGAAGAAGTAGGGAGGAAAAGAGTAATAACCATCATTATTGTCTTTTTTTGTAAGCCACAGAGGGGGGGAAAGGTCTCGCTATCAGACATTTCTCACGCCTTAAGCCTTTCTGCCTCGTTCTTTATATATTGTAGTTCTATAAATACTTTTATCCAGCCCTTGGGCCACGTTTTTATGAGGTTGCGAGTCCAGTCCATTGCCTGGAGTAGAACTCTAGTGGACGGTTGCTCTGTGATATGTAGCTTTCCATGGTCCTCCAATCAAAACCCTGGGAATGCTGGGTTCGTACCGTTACAAACGAGCTACGTACCGCGCACTTTCTTCCCTCATCCTTATCCCATCCTCTTCATTTACACACACACACACACACACACACACACACATACGTACTCCCCACACTCTCACACTTTCAAGAACTACTCTATCACAAGTCGAGAGACCTATCGAAACCTTAGTTTGTTCCGGCTGATGCGCGACCCCGTTGGGAAGAGATACCTGCGAGGGAAATCAGAAAGCAGTTGTATAAGTCGGCACGGGATCTCGTGTTCCTCCGCGGGGAAGCACCCGGTCATCTCCCGTGATATAACACGCACTACTGACCCCGAACAATTGGCACGCCCGGATACTCTACATCATCATTAATCGATTCCAAAATTTACTCAGCCTCTAGAGTGATAGTATCGATGAAAGTATCGAATGAGTTGCGCCGCAGCGTTCCTTCCCTCAGAGCGTGCTCCGCGCGTGAGGATGGGCCGTCGTGGCCGCTCTCCTGGCACTGGGGGCGTGCGTGCGCGCCGCGTGGTGGCGCCACGCGCGTTTCCGCTCGCGCACGCCGTGATGTATAATATAAAGTACGCCGGAATTACGTCGTCGTCGCCGGCGGGGAGGGGGAGGAGTGGGCGGGGCGGTGCGGGCCGGTCCGCAGGGAGGAGGGGAGTGTATCAAACTAGATAGATATATAGGGCCTGGCCCCAGGCCAACCGAGCTCGCTCTTGCTGCCGACGGCGGCGGCGGCTGCAGGCAGGGAAAGCGCTCGGGCGCGTGCTCCCTACATACTCGTGGTGGCGGAGGCGAACAGTGGGTGGACACGCGTTCATTTTCGGACATTAGTTAGTTAATGCGTTATTGTACGTGACAAGATGCGAGCCATCTCTTCCGTGTGACAACGGGAATTTCTCTGAGCTCCTCCCACCATGTAGCGGAGAAAGAAGTTATTACTCGGGAGGTGAAACATGCGATTTTGAATTTAGCTCAGAGGCTTATTTTAGGCTTGAGGATATATTACATACAGTAAATCTGCAACATGGGGTAGCCGTCTTTACTTGCGTTCCGAAGGAAGACGAAAAAAGGATTTTTTTGCCCTTAAAAATCCACGGCTTTGATCGGGTTTGAACCCGGGAACTTGGGTGCAAGAGAACGTCACGCTATCCGCCCTACATAGAAATCTTCGTCCAGTCTGCGGCGACCGCCTCGGGGTCGTTTCGGGACGCCGGAGGGGTAATGGACGACGGAATGACCCTTTCGCGATGGGACGAAGCGGTGTGGGGGGAAGGGTGGATGGTGGAGAAGAGTGGTGGGAGTGGGGCGTGAGGAGTCACAGGCGACGGTGATGGCGAAGTGATGGTGCGGGAATATTGGCGCGAGACGGACGCGGCGGAAGCGGGGCGGCGGAGGTTGGCGGCGGCGGAGCGGGGTGGCGTAGGCAGGGGGCGGCGGAGGCGGGGGCGGCGAGGCGGGCGCGGCGGAGGCGGGGGTGGCGAGCGGGGCGGCGGAGCGGGCGGCGAAGCGGGGGCGGCGGAAGGTTGGGCGGCCGAGGCGGGGGTGGCGGAGGCGGGGTGGCGGGAGGCGGGGGGTGGGCGGAGGCGGGGTGGCGGGGCTGGGCTCGGTATCATGCCTGGGGGGCGGAGGGGGGTGGGGGCGGGGGTGCGGAGGCGGGGGTGGCGGAGCGGGGTGGCGGAGGCGGGGTTGGCGGAGTGGCGGGGGCTGGGGGCGTGGCGGCGGGAGCGGGGGCGGGGCGGGGCGGGGGGGGGGCGGCGGGAGCGGGGGCGGCGGAGGCGGGGGCGGCGGAGGCGGGGGGTGGCGGAGGGGGGTGGCGGAGGGGGGGTGGCGGAGGCGAGGGGCGGTGGAGGCGAGGGGCGGTGGAGGCGGGGGCGGCAGAGGGCAGCGAGGCGATGGCAGTGGTGTGGCGGCAACAGAGGCAAGGCGGTTGGCCTTGTGGACACAGCCGGTGCTGAGTGTGCGGCGGCAAGGTCCCTTCCAAAAAAAAAAAATATGACCGTTGTC
>BOPP01000174.1:2602425-2618895 GCA_017312745.1 Gryllus bimaculatus
TGGACGCGCCGAACATAATGGGCCGCGCAATCCATAATCGCGTCGCGCGCCGCGCCGCGCTGCGCCGCCCTGCTGTGCTTCGTTCGCTCGCGCGTCGCTGCGGCCGGTGCAGGCAGGCAGGCAGGGGGCCTCGCGCTGTGAGCGCCCAATCGCCCGTGCTTACCGGTTACCCCCTTGGGGGGGAGAATGTACTCTGTTGGGACTGCCAGGCGTTTTTCGTTTTTAATGTCGAAGTCGCGCCCGGGTGTCGTATACCCCGGACGTGTTGTGTATAGGCGAGAATGTTTTCGATATTTTCTTAATATATCTGAATTTTTGTTGTTGCTTTTCTTGTCTGTTTTTATGCTAGGGTGGTTATATCTCAATGGAGAGCACGTTTGTTTCATTCATAATTTTTAGATAGTGTGTGAGTATCTGTCGTAATTGAGGTACTACTAGATAAAATTGTTTTCGACGTTTAAACCGATGATTAATAATTTTTGTATTGCCTAGATCAAAATAAAAAGGGCTATCAATTAATCATTTACGCTATTGTAGATAAATTACACAGTAAATTACTTCTAAAATCTTCTCTTTTTTCTTTATTGCCTTTGTTTTCTTGTCTATTATTTTCTCTTCTGTACAAAAAGGGATGTATCAATTTGAAATGTTAGGTTTTACGTTGTTCTGCAATGTGACGAACACGGACACAATTGATATTCATTATAAAGAAGAGAATTTCTGCTTGAAGTCTACATGATCTAATATAAGAGAATGAAGGTAGTGAAATTTAGTGTACTTCTCCGATTTCAAGCACACAACGTTATTTTAACAGTTGCTCCCCTATTCTGTTGCTCTACAGCTAATAAACGAAGTGTTTGTTTTAAAAATGAAAATTATTTCAACGCTGTTATTAAATTTTTAAGTACATATTTTTTCTTGAGCTTTCTTTCAAAAGTAAGCATTTTCTAATAAGGAGTTCAGTAGTAATGAATTACCTACATCGTTCTTTTCTCGCGAAGACACGGAAGATGTGTACGCTCAAGTTATTCGTCGTCCCTAAGCAAATTGCATCATTTATTTGAAAATTTCTTCTTTGTTATTTATTTTATATCAATTTTTCATCTACTGTTGGTAATAACTCTTGACCGGTGCACCGATAAGGGATGTTGTATTTCTGTTTTCGTAACAATACAAAATTGACAGTATCTAATTGAACGCGCGAGTGTTTACGAAAATTTTAATATATGTACATTGTTTGAAAAGCATAATTGATCTCTGGGTTCTCTCGCTACTAATACTATAATTTTTGTGTAACCTATCGGTAATATTCTGATGCAGGGTCATGTAGAATGTATTTTGAGGTATAGATGCATAAAAACCGGATATTTGTAGCTGTAAGTTTGATATGTATTTGCGTAGTTCTTTTGATTATTCCATTGACGATACTTTCGGCGTTTCCTTTGTTTATTTTCTGAAATTGGTCTCGTCGTTTTGAATATCTAGCTTAAATGACATTTTTTTCTTTTCATTCGTAATTTATTTGCTTCTCTATTGACATTGTCGAATCTTCTCTGAATATCAAAGTTTGTATCCAACGCATCTTGTCATTCACCTCGCCTCTTGTTGACGTCTTCGATCTACCCTCCACGACCTTGTCCACGTGTCAGTTTAATCAATTTAACTGCGTGCACGTTACGTTTATCTCAGTATATTGTTTTGTTTTTTGATTTATCTTTTTCGTTATAATTAGTTCTATTTTTCTCTTGGAAGGCTTTAAAAAATATTTTCCATCACCCTTGCGTCTTCTTTTTAATATTATGACAGCTATTCACTTGTTTTCTTCGTTGTAATTAATTTCTTTCTTTTCTTTGAAATCATTCAATAAGTTCGTAAGTTCAAACTGTCGTGCGTCAATCATTTTTTTCCTGGTTTCCTATCTTCCGCTTTCTCTATTTACGTCCTCTGAGATTTTATTATTCTGCAGCTACTCGCACGATAAAAAGGAACAATTGTGTCTGGTTCCTTTCTTTTCACCGAGTGCCTGTGCACACTTTTATATTCGTCGCTTTCCTTTTATTGTGAACTATTTTCTTACCAATATTCCTCAATCACGAACTTTCATTTTACCTACAAGAAAGGTGGTTTAGTATATCTTCAACACCCGATGGTATTGTCTTTGCCCTCTTGTTGATTGATTTTCGTAAATATTTTATCATCTCTAGCGTCCCTCACTAAATTTCAATCTCCTCGCATGTTCTTCGTATCCTTACGTCTCTTTCTGAACTGTTTACTAGGTTTTCGACTTTGTTCAATTCTTACTTACTTTTAACCCCATCAGGCCTTTTTATCTTTTTTTATTATTTTAATTAATACTTTCTTCTTTCTTTGTGGTGGATGACCATCTCGTGTTATCGTGTTATTGAAATATTTGCTGCATTGAAGAGTATTTTTATGACATTAATTTTATTACAAAAACAATTATACGAACCTGAATTGACACTCTTTGGGCGCCTTTTGTAAGTCGAATCCATGGCTGTGTTTTATAAACCCGGGTACAGAGAATGTCGTTCAACGTCTCTATCATGCGCTGATACACATACTGCTTCAGGAAGGGGCACATGTTCGACCAGAAGTGCTTCTTTCAAGAAGGACATTTTATTTGCGGAATTGTAAATTAGTTTTTAAACATATAAATGTTAAACGACAAATTCATATAAAAAATAATTATTTATTGATTATTTAATTGAACAGTAATTGAAAACACAAGATACGAATAAAAACATTTACGAGTGTAAGGAGAGAGACTATGCCTCTCTTTTTTTCTCTAGCTACTATTTAAATACTTCTTAAAACCTTGTCTGCAGTTTTCTTTCTCGTTGCGCGTGATTGCTTTTCCCCACTTTTTGCGTTGAAAAATATATTGTTAGAAGATTATGTATAAAACACTCGTACAATTTAAAAAATAATTCTTCAATATGCACATTAATCTTATTTAAACCGGTGCAGGTGCTTGTAGGTCCCTCACACTTGATTGCGTCCCTAGCACGGATATATTTTATACTCAGTTTATTTACAACTTGTGAAAATTACAGAACTATAGACACATTTGTTAACTCATTTAGAGAAGGATTTTAGTGTAAAAATCATTTAGTAGTGATCCTTGTTGGCGAATTCCAAAGTACGCGGTTATTGTGTAGGACATCCCAGGGCCAGGAAACCGAAGCGCCTCAAAGCCTCAATGTACGCGATGGAAGCTGTGGTCTACATCGATGAATCAGTGTCGTGTCTCTTAAAGCTAGCTTTTGAGTAAATTGTATTGAATGGTCGCAACCTCATACAGTAAAGTTGTACCTCGAGGTCTGCGATGACGTTGCTGTCCTTACTGAGTGTATTGTTTTTTTCATCCTACCTCAGTAGACATCGGAAAGTCGCGCATATGACTTGTTGACTCCAATACACAGCCGGTTTGCCTCGTCTATCGGTTAATTACTCAAAAACGACAATGTATATCAAGGGGTCTGACCGTTAAACCATGTTAACCCCCATCTCGCTCCCAATTCAGTTCAAATCAATTCAATGCTGCCTTATTTTACGTGGCAAGCCTCAGATCATCAGGCCTTCTCACCCTGCAAATTACTTTTTCGCGTTCCGTTTTGCAGGGAAATAAAGTATTACCCGGTCTAGGAAATAGGTGATAAGAATTTTGCTCGCAGGCTTTTTTTAGGCTTGAATATATGTTATATGTAGTTAATCTACAACATGGGACAACCGGATTTACTTCCCTTCCGAAGGAAGGCGAAACAAGGATTTTTTTGCGCTTGGCCACCGGATTTAAACCAGATTAAGGTGTAACAGTCCGGTACGTCAATCTCAACACCCCCAAAGCCGATGAAGGGGCACAAGAGAGGGATTGGGAGCAGGTTAGTCGACCACGTTGTCGCCCTTTCCGCACCTCCAAATTCCGCGTCGAGCGCGCTCGCTTGCGAATCGGGCCCCGCGGCCTTCGATTGTGCCTTCGCTCTCTCGCTGGCACAGCGCGCGACGGCGGGCGGATATTTCGAGAATGTGTTCATCGTGCCGCGTCCGTGCAGGCAGATCTCGCCGCCGGCGACGCAGGCGGTTGCGTGGGACGTATTCAACTTTGTGGAACTAATGTAAATAGGCTCTTTACAGAACACATGCAAAAATGGTCGCGTAAAACACTATTTTGTTTCGAAAGCTTATTGTAATGACGTGATGACAGTGAAGTTAAAAGACAGCGCTAGATTACTATTATTGTTATTACTATCATTGCTATTACGTAACTATAATTGATTCATTTTTTGTCATGCGTACTTTTGTTGATACCGATACCAGTTGTTAAATCGATGTCTCTACGTTATCGTTTTCCAAATATCGATACTGGTAGTCAAACCATGTGCCTCTACCATGTAATGAAATCTCAATATCGTTTTGCATTTTAATGATATTTTTTCACGTTTCTACACCACACCTGCAGATTTAGTACTTTTACTGTGAATACGTGTTTTATGAAAACGAAATATATTAACGATCCCACAGCTTTGTCGATTAACCATGTGTCGGTATAGATAATTTCCGAATTGGGGAGTTTAAACACAGCATTACCCACAGCAATATCGATCTTCTGTGCATCGCGAGATGCTCGAAAGTGAAACTCGAACTGCGGATTCCTAGAAGATCGATATTGCTATCGATTGTTGTACGTCATGCCGTGCAAAAAGTCCCTAATAAAAACGAGAGAAATCGTTACTCCAAGTCGTATCTGGCGTATCACAAGATCTCATTGTGCGTCGCGCCAAGTGAATGGGCCGGCGTCGGCGTGGCGTGGCGTCGGCGTCGGGACGCCCGGAAGCCACGGCGCTCACGTATTTACGGGCGTCGTCGCAGCAGCGTCACGGGGCGTCGCGACGCGCACAGCGTCATTCCCAAGGCGGTGCGGCGGCGGCGGCGGACCCAACAGAACGCCGCGTCGCGGATTTAGCCCGTCCCGGGGCGCCGTCGGTAAACACGGTTATTTATTTTGAAATAACTGCGAATGCATGCAGGCGCTTGTTGATGGAAATAGCGCCTATTTCATCGCAATGTTTAAGCTATATATTTGTGTTCTTTTTAACGCGCGTTCGTCCCAGGTCTCCCAATATATTTAGTCGGTCCGCACGGCTCCCGCGTCTTCTCGCGGTGAGGGGGAGGGAGGACGTCGTGTTTGCGAGAGGACGACGAACAGAGTTGTCAGGCATCGCTGCTGAAATACGAGCTTATTCGGGGAAGGGGCAATTAAGATATGGGGAAAATAAAATATCGGGTGTTAAAATGCTGTAATTGATTTAGGAATGAATCGATTTTATGTTGTTTTTTCTTTCCGTTTGGAGCGTTGTATTATATTTCTTAAGCATGAAAATACATATTACTATTCTCCGATTAAAATAATTGTGGGCTTGACAATTTTGGAAAACAACCAACCGGAACACTCGCATGGTTGACTCCATGCCTGATTATTGCAAAGTGCTTGATTGTTCCAAAAGGAAGTGTGATCAGAGAGATTCATTTTTAGGAACCCAAGAAAGTGATAAACAAGCTAGGTGTTTCCTTTCTGTGAGTATTTTAATTATTATTGCATATAAATGCCTATGTTCTTGTTGATTAGGAAGTCATAGATATTGGTTTTCGCGAAGTTTAAACGCAGTTGTTTTGTCAGCTTGGGTAATAAATTAATGCGATCATGACGTTTTAAATGTCAGTTGCACACTTACTTTAATCGAGAGTTATTTGCTCAATACTTGCCGCGAAGAGTGCCAGTTTGAACGCGAACCAACTGATATCCCACTATGTTAATTGTATTGCAGTTATTGAAAAAATGTTCTTTGGGCACCCTACATTTCATTTATTACAGTACGATACGGTTTCCAACAGTTGCCTCGTATACAATGCGAGCCGTAAATTTATGACTACCGATTGTTTTTTGTTTTTGTTTTTTGTTTTTTCTGAGACGTTTCGAGTTTGCGCGAGCGCGAGGCACTGGTCGCTGACAGCGGCGCGTGTCGCTGCCCTTTAAATCCGCCAGTCACCCCGTCGCGTTGCGTCGCGTCGCGTCCCAGCCACGTCACCCCGATTTTCTCTCTTCATAAATCACGAGGTGGCGCCCTACCTCCGCCACCGCCGCTTCCCATAACTCCCATCGAATGAGCCTCCCCCATCGCGTGGTGCTGACGCCCTCCGTTGGCTCGCCGCCTCCTCCTCCCCTCTCGCGGGCAGTTGCCGTTCCGTGCGGGTGCGGCCGCCCCCAGCTCTTGCGCGTCTGAAGCAGTTCTTTTCGCTCCCTGACGCGTCCGCGATTCTTCCGACTTTCCTTGCTGCAGTATTTCGTGTCTGCTCTCGTTTGAGTTGCCCTTAAATTGATCAGGTATTTCACTTGATTTGTTATTGTGTTAATATTTAATTAATTTTTCCTTCACACGCACTTTCAAGTGCTGGTATTTAGCGCCCTGTAAATATGAGTAATATGCAGGGCTCCGATTCTTATCACCTATAAAATGACTTAAAGATAATGGGAAAATTACCGTTTTTAAATACTTAAAAACTTGTATGAAAATGTCTGTTTAATCAATAAATTTTAGAATTGTAAAAAAAATTATTTATATAAAATTATATTTAATATTACATTTTTATTTTAGGAGGAAGTGTAATCCTTATTTCTGATTTTCCAACCTTCGGTTTCCCAAAGGCTGAGGAAGTTACTGAAGATCCGTATAATTTTGAGCGCTCGAAGTTGACTGCAGTGATGTATTTCGTAATAAACTGATAATAAAATAAAAACTTTGTTTTGGTCTGTCTTCGTAAATTCATGAAACATTCACTAACTAAAAACACGAAAATGAAACAAACATCGATCAGATTAAGGAGCTATTTAGAAAATACTTTGGCAAAATTGGGACTTTTTTAATTCACTTTCCACATTTACAACAATTAACATTTACAAACACCATACAGTCCGGTAAGAACGTCCCACACCGTCTCTCTGCCTCTGTTTCCCGAGTTAAATTAAAGTTAGTTGGGTTTAGCACAACAGTGTCCTGGCAGGGATAATCTCAGATCTGGTGTCCCGACATGTAGGGTAGCGTAGAGTAATTCACATGTATGTACGTGATGGATGAGAGAAGGGGGTCAAGAATAGGGGGAAGGAAATATCGCGTTCGGTGCGTGGTAACTCACTGCTCTAGTATTGACCGTCGAAACCACGGAAAACTACCTATCACAACAGGTGGCCGCTAGAATTCTCCTTCAAACTATAATGAAATTCGCCCAGCTGTGTAGCTAGTGTTGAAAATCCTCATATTTCCGAACCCCAACCCTAAAGTAAGATTTATTTAGTCGTGCACTCGACGTCAATCAGATGTTGCGGTTTCAACCAATCGGGAGCTTACATGACAGTACAGTGACGTCACTATGGGGCCGTTCATGCTCCCGATTGGATGAAACCGTGAACAGCTGATTGATGTCAAGTGCATGGTTAAATATATCCTAGTATGGAACCTTGTGGTTAACGACGAGCGGTAACGACGAGCTGCGCTATCGTAGCAACCACCGCGTGGAGGTGAACGACCTCCCTCTCTCCCTTCGTTGGTTCGCGGGGCGCGGGCGGCCTCCCGCTGCAGCAGCGGCCGCGTGCGTTTCGTCAGGGCGCGTGATCGCCCCCCGACCGGCCCCCGGGGCGCCGCGCCCCTTGGGTGGCGAGCGCGCGCCCCGCCCGTCGATGCCTCGCGAGAAAATGGTACGACGCACGAGAATCCGACCGGGAGACGTTCAGTACTTAACCAGGCTAGGCTTGTGACGTCCTAGGCCCTTGTTGGAGAGGACCTAAACATTAAAAATAAAAAATAAAATAAATAATGATAATAATGATGATAATAATGATGATGATAATAATGATGATGATAATAATGATGATGATAATGATGATAATGATGATGATGATAATGATGATAATGATGATGATGATAATGATGATGATGATAATGATGATGATGATAATAATGATAATAATGATGATAATAATAATGATAGTAATAATGATAATGATAATATTAAAACATAGTAATTTAATAAATCAGTTATTTATTTTTTTGTATTTTTTTAAAAAATTGGGAAGAATCGAGTGTATGTTCATCTTCATTTTGAATACACAACGTCACCTTCGAATGTCACTACAATACCTCTGACCGGGAGCTGCCGGAGTTCGAGTATCGACGGTGGCAGGATTACAGACACCGGCTAAAAAGCTAGATCGCGTTCAGCCGCTTGGAGGATAAGACTGGCGGCCGCCTGCCCTGATTGTCAGTTTTCCGTGGTTTCTCCGACCAACACCAGGGGAATGCAGGAGCAGTACCCTAACAAACGGGCCACGGACCACGCGCGATTTTGCCTGTCCTATCCTTCCTCCTTACCTGCGCTCACTTTCACCTACATTCACTGTGGATACAATACCAAACACGACGGGAGACCAGTTGACAACTTAGAGCTTCTCCCGACTGCCGGCGGTGCTGTTAGGAGATACCTAGATGGTGAAAACACCGCTATCCTAGGTTTTGGCCGGTGCCGAATCTCACCATCCAATGGGCAAAGATAAGTTAGCCCCCAAATGCACTACATTTACGGGAATAATGACCATAGAGGTTGAGATTGAAATACAAATGTAGTCAGTCAATCCAACGTTTCAACATTACAAAGGAACTCCATATTTCGGTGATGCTTGTATCTCCTTACGGTATTAATCCGGCACTAAATCCGTCCCAGTTCGTGTTGTCCCGCACGGGCCCCGTATCTGTCTCCTTTGCCACATTCATCCCTGTTCCCGGCTTCATTTCCGTCCCACATACCTCGTGTCCGATCCCGTCTTCGGCCCCGCCTACGCGACCAGCTCTGTTTAAATCCCTCTCCTCCCCCCCTCCCCCGCCGTTCCCCAGTCATCTCGGTCCCTATCGCCAGCACTGACTTCCCGGCAAAATTAGTGCCGCTAAAGATGTCAAATTGCCTTACTCGCCGGCGCTCACGGGCAGTATTAACGAGCGCGGCGTAAGTTTTACCTTCCCCAAATTCATTGGCCGGAGGAAATTTCGAGACACTCAGTCCGGGGTATGATTTTTCACTTTGGGGAAATAAATTGATCGCCTCGGTAGTCTATTTTATGCATCGTACGATTAATGAGCCATTGTAGCTCTCCGGACGAGTCTTCGGTATTTATAAACATGTTCTTTATTTCTTCAAAGACAAGTATTTCTCTAATATTTATAGGCTACGGAATTTACTGAAACGGCTTAATTTCGGAGAAATATGTGCTCGGAGTACAAACACATACTTTTCCCTGTCAAAGTTTTCTGTTTGTTATGATGTGCTGATTTCGGTATTACATATTTAAGCAAATCCACTCTCGCTGCTTGAGTCGTGATGATAAAGTGACAGTTTGAGAGAATATGATGTCTACAATCATAAATTTTTGGAAACTCGATGCGTCTTTCCCGTCACATTTCTCAACGTTAAGTACTTAAATAAGTGTTTGCAAAATTTGCGTTCCATATTCTCGAGGGCTATGAAACATCGAAATTTATTAAGCTGTCTTTTTATGACTAGAAATCATGGACGACAGTTTGTCTCTGCTATAATACGAGGTTTTGTGATGATCCTTTTATTTTCTTGTTCTCTATTTAATAATCTCTGTAGTATTAATTGCTCTTGTCGTTCCTTCTAGAAGACCACAGTTTGGATGAAGTCGATTTATTTCTGTGAAAGCAGTGTCAGCTACAGAAGTTTGGAAGGATGGGAGGGAAGTTTATTGCTTTATATAAATAGCCACACTACTGCTTTGAGACACATATTAAAATTCTACAGTTTTCTTCAGAGTGTTTTTCGTCAATATAAGTGTAATTTCATTAAATATATGCCTTTTGTCGCATTAATTTTATACAAACATTTTGACGCGTGTTATTCCGTTACTGAATATCGTATTATTATTTTTATAAGAATTCTAAAGAAGTAATTCGAATTGAGCGTTCATGCTCACAATTTCCGTCTCGTTCTTTCAATACGTTCTTTCGCAGGTAAACGGTATTACTATTATCATGTTCATGTGTGGTGTGTGTCTGTAAATACCGTGTGTTCATAGATATTTGTGTGTGTGTGTATGTATGTATGTACGTATATATGTAGTGTCTATGGAGGAGTATGGCTGTAACAATCAAACGTAGGTTACCTTACGTTGCGAAAAAATCCTTCGTACGTCTATCTTTGGACGGGGAAGTAAAGCCGGCTGTCCTCTGTTGTAGATTTAAACGAAGCATCTGAGCTAAATCCGAAATCGCCGGTTTCGTCGCCTGAGTAATAGCTTCTTTCTCCGCTAGATGGTGACAGGAGCGTAGCGAAATTTGCGTGGTCAGACGGAATAGCGGATTTTATGGCTCGCGTCTAGACACGTAAAGTAAGGCGTTAAGTGACTAACTACCCTTTCGATATTTTGTGAACTGTATGAGCACTTGCATTACATTACTTTGTATTTTCCGCCTTCGCGTCCTCCGATCGGTATTGAATAGGTGGCCTTCTTCGCCCTCCCGGAGGGCCCGCCGCCTCGTTTCGCCTCGTCTCGTCTCGTCTCGCCTCGCCTCGTCTCGTGGCGGTCACCGCTCCCGCGCCTGGTTTCGAGTTGCGCTGCTGCGCCGCGCCGGTTCTGCTTCGACGCGGCGCTGCCAATCCAAACACAGCGTAACGCGCGGAAATACTTTATTCCTCGGCGCGGGTGGAGGTTGTTTCGAGCGACGTCTACCATTGGCCATCGTCCACTGAACGGTGTCTTTCCGTTGTCTATTCTTTTTAAATTCCGGCCGGCGATGGTGTAACGGTTAGCGTACCGGACTGTTGTACCCAAATTGGCGGGTTCAAACCCGATCGAAGCCGTGAATTTTTAAGGTCGAAAAAATCCTTCGTACGCCTTCCGTTGGAGGGGAAGTAAAGACGGCTGTCCCATGTTAGTAGATTTACGTGCATGTTAAAGATCCTAAAGCCTAAATGACGCCTCTGAGCTAAATTGAAATCACCTGTTTTACCCAAAAACACATCCTTTCTCTGCTAGTTGGTGAAAGGCCTGAGTCTCGCCACGTAAAGTAAGGCATTCATTCATTCAATTCAATTCAATTCAATTTTAAATTCCCGATAGCTTTGCCCTGCAGCTCGTCGCCCTTTGACCGCTCGTTCTTGGCACTCTTCTCTTTGCTTCTGTTGAATACCGATCACGTCAGTAGTATGGCCATATAATCTTCGTGAATCTGTGGTTGCTCAGCAATGCCAGTTGTCTTGCAACCTCCATATTTTTGGTTTATATTATTTGTTTTGTCTAGTGTTTCTTGTTGAGGTACGAGTTATTAGATGAGCATTTATTCAATCATTCATTGAAACTTGAACACCTATTTTTCTAGGACTTTGCTAATAGATTCGCGTCCCTACAAGTGGCCTCTTCTCCCTTGGGTCATCGGCGCCATCCCTTTGTCGCTGTTCAACCTTCCTCGCCTCGCCGTCCTCGCCTCACCGAACTCGCTTAGGCGCCCTCACCATGCCTGTAATTTCATCTCGACAATAATTCTTCATTGCCCTCAACCCGTCTTCACTTCACGGTTTTCGTTTCACCAACCTTACCATAAGCCATCATTCTCAATTCTTCCTCTGGGAGATCAGTTTTACAGTCATTCTTCTCTTGCTTTCGCTGTCATACATCTTCTCCATTATCTCTAACCGCTTCAGCATTCTTTTTCCGCCACCTACGGCAAACTCCTTTCGTTACCGTCCCCTCAGTACCCAGTCTTCGCCGTAGCTCTCAACGTAACCCCCTCGTTCTCTAAGCTTTATTTCGTTTTACTCTCGACTTCTCGTTTTAGTCCCGTCACATCCACCAAACGTTCCACTGAAGCAGGCTTTCCTCTGCACCTCTCGTTTTCGTAGCCGTTGCCGCCGCTGCTAACGCCGTCACTACAGCAGTCGCTAATGACTCCCATGATTCTCCCCTCGAGAAGAGCCGTAAATTCTAATCTGTGCTTCTTAACAGCCCTCGTCGACCTGAATATCGATCTCTTGCCTTGCCGTGTCGCCCGCAAAGACACTTAACAAATTGGAGTAATCATCCCTTCTCCTTACCGTGCCACTGATGAGCGAGGCTGAAGGTGGAAAGAACTGCTACGAGGAAATACTACGTACCAGTCGCAGAGGGAAATCGTCTGCGACGGAAAAAGTATTCTGATCAGCTTCTTAAAATTGTTTTGTTAATTTACAGTCCTTCAGAACTTCTTAGATAATTTGAGAGAAGAAATTAAGTTTTAATTTTGGATTTAAAGAAAGTAAAAATTAGTTTTTATTTTGAATTTGAAATGTTTGAATCGAGTCTAATCAATTGTATCAATCTTATTATATTACTATTTTGTTGAATAGTGTCTCCCATAATATGCACACTATTTCACATTTCGTTTCGTTTCCTAAAAGTAATGAGAGAAAAATTCTCGCTCACTAAAAGGACTGTAGACCTTTACACTGATATAATAGCATTGCATATTCATCTCGTTATTTCAAGTACATATGTTCTTATATTTCATATTATAAGTGACACAGAATTAGTCAATTTCTGTGCCGTGTCCTTTCTGGCTGTTTCTGGAAATCACTAGTGAAACAGTTGAATTCTTGTGTAAAAAGGCGTTGATCGTCGCCCTATGGCGATTATTCGCACAGCATCAGCCACTTCACCCCCAGCAAAGCCGATGTAACCGCCTCCACAGAGCAGCGTTTAACCCGTCGCCTATTGTTCGTTTACTCTGCGGCCACCAGGTGCAGATTGCCTGCGCTCTCCTCGCACGCACGGGGAGATCGGCCGGAAAAAAAAGAAGAAAAAAAAGCGACGATCGCCGCTGAGTTCGCATAGCGTCCGCCAGGCGGCGGGGTCATCGCAGCGGAACGCCCGACGCGATCGCCGCTGCGCGTCTGTTTTTTTCCCCCTCCCGCGCTTCTCCCTCCGCCAACCCACCCCTCCGCGTCGCGCTGATTAACGAATAACCCCACACGGCACCGCTCGCGAGTGCGCTCGCTCGCTCGCTGGCGTGTTCCAAGAACCGTCTAATAGAAGCGGTCGCTTGTGAAGATAAAATATTATTTACAATCATATGTGTGTATGTGTGATGAAATTCCTGCTGCATGTGTGATGCCGCCCGGAGGCAGGGGCTTTATCAGCGTTTTCACGTGGCACCGCCCCTCCCTCACCCCACGACCACCCCGCTGCCGTCGGGCTCTGGGTACGCCCGCCCGCTTGTGGGCGGAGGCCGCAACCCTAGCACAGGGACATCCGTCTAGATTAGACGGCATCATTTAACATTTATAGGAGACGCGTGGCTCTTTTAACGCGGTATCGAACTCACGCCCCCACCCCCACCCCCACGCCGCCCCTCACGCACTCACTCCGATAGGCCCGCTTTTCAGTATGAACCGTCCCGTCGCCCGCCGCCCGCCCGCCCGCCGCCCGCCCGCGCGCGCGACGGGGTGTATGTTTTTTATAATGTTCCGGTTTGATTGACCTGGCTTGAACTCTTTTTATTGGGGTAGAAAAACGTGCGTGGCAAGCAATATCTGTTTGGGATAACCGCGGATTCCACACGGCAGGGCGTTTTGGGTGATGGGGCACTTATGCCCATTCACAGATCATTGGTAATTGCTCAAAAGTATTTTTCTCCTTCTGCCCTGCTCGCGGTCTCGCTCGCGCGCGGTCTGCCGTAAGCCCCGCTCTTTCACCCCCCGCCAACCCCCCCTCTTCTGTCCGCTCTACATCGCCCGTATTTTGAAACTCGTAGGTGGAAATCATTAATGACGCGCCAGTGTTTTGCTGTGTCACTCGGCGCGGCCGATGTGCACACAGTTTGGTGCCTACAAAGCAGACATTTTTTTTTTACCCAGTAAACATTCGCCACTCGTTTAGAAATGATAGCGGTGTAGCTTAGTGGAATAATTTGATGGCGCCAGCGGGCGGGCTGGCGTGCTCAGGGCGGCACGGGGGTGTTGCGGGTCTTGGACGCCGGCGGCGCTGCGATCGCTTGGACCGGTTTCATGCGTGCCCTGCTCTGCTCTGCGCATGCGCTGGGTTGGAGTTGACGCTCGCTGCTGACTCTGGCCATCGACGGGGTTGTAAGCGAAGGGGGGAAACTAACGTTTACATTTTGGGTTTCGATTCTAAATCGATTCTTCCAATAGACAACCAGATAAATTTACAAGAAAATAATGTTCGTAATTTATGTGCGAGTAAACAGTCTGTCTAGTGGTCATTAACAACACTGGCAATTTTTATTTGTTAAGATGCGAAAAAAGGAATACATTTTGCACCGTATTTACTAGTTTTGGCATTTCATTTATAGTAATGGAATTTTGTAGGGCATTTTCTCTATACATGTAGTTCCATATGCAAAGGAAAGAGGAAGTTTTTATGCACTTTATAAGGTCCTATCAATACAAACGCCCGTAAATGGACTTCCTCTAGACAGAGAGTACCGTAGATGTATCAAACCAATGTAATAACAGAAATGTATAATTTAGCTTATTATGCTACTAGTCGGCAACCGTACATACAATACACATCAAATTACCCACATGCATAACTCGGTAATTGTGAAACCTACACTCTTAAAACTCTCTTTTAGTGGCCCCCAACGAGGGAGGAGATTACATTCTTATGGTGTAATCTATCCTTTTGCAGCTTTGCTATTGTATGTTTGAAAGTATTGCTCTTCTGGATACCTATATTTCGTTGTAAGGTGGTCAGAAACGTGCTGAAACTCGAAATATGAGTAACATTGAATTTGATATTTTGTGTAGTTTAATCAAACGGTTCTGAGTCTTTCTATTTGTTAATAAATACTTCATAATATTTTCATCCCCAATTTTGGGTCTATAATGTACCTATTTATTTATTCAACATTAAAAAAAACAGTAAAAAGCATATGTCTCTTTTGAGAGGTAGAAAACCTATATTTAATTATCAAAAGCAGGTCAGGGGCCATAATACCATTTATTTGATGGATCAAAGAAACCTTAAATGGGATCGATATTTTCACCTACATTTACAAACAACGTGCTCACACCGGTCTAATTAGCATATATTCACTTTGTAGGCAAGGAATTCTGCTATTTTTTAAATTTCAAATTGCGTGGTTCACTTTTGAATTTCATCCACCGTGATACTTGTTATCGACGTTTAGAACTTCATATTTTCAATTGTTTGTGACCGTTCGTTGGAAAAAGAATGTCAGAGCTCGTTGAAGCAAAGAACTCGAGCCAGCAGAATATCATCTCTGTGCACGGCCGTCATCCTCGTTCAGCAAAGAATGTCTTATTACAGAAACAACTATCCCACTTATGGCTAGCAGTGACTCATCAAATTCCACGAAACCGTTTTTCTTAATCTGCGGCATATGTTATCTGAAATTACTGAGTGGTATGGAGAAAGAAGACATAGATTCAGATGACGGAACACTGAAGGTCTTATAAAAGAATATGCGGGAAACTACAAGTCAGTTCATTTGACTGAATACTTAGGAAGTTCCCCGTATTTTACAACAACAATATTGAACTCCTATTGCTGAATTGAATTTTGATGTTTGCTATATCATTTTAAAGAGACGGTTTTAAGAAACGGTATTTAAGGCCAAATGTTAAATTAGAAAAAGGGCGATATTACACAATTTCTTGAAAAAAAAAATGTGTATGAAACTTCCGAACACAAATTCCATCACTTCCAAACTGACCCCATCCACACTGACCACCTCTTCCTCCCAACTAAATGTAAAAATGGACGTGAAATATAATGGTCTTCAATTGAATGATGAGAAGTTTATAGACACGAATATTTTTACCCTTGCGACTGTACTCAAAGGGAGTTCGGTTGATAGTTTCTTTACTATAGGATCCTTATATAAATTATGGTTCCATACATAGTTCTTCAAGGTGAGGGGTATAATTAATAGACGGAGCGAAGATGAAACTTGAAAATTTAAGAATCCGTTTTTATGATCGTATAGAGGAAAGAATCAACATTAAATCAACTTTACAATCCAAATTTTCCGCGCCAAAGCAACCGTTGGTACCGAACCTGGAGCAGGTTATAAGATCTTTGCTGCTGGAAATCATAGTACATTTAATGTTTATGTTTATATCATGCACTTATAGTGCAATTTAACATTTTATAAGTAACTGAAAAGCCAGAATGAGGGATGAAAAAAGTTTGGAGTGAAAGAAAGGGAGCGAGCAGACAGGCAGGCAGAGAGAAAGAGAGAGAGGGAGAAAGAAAGAGAGAGAGGGAGAAAGAAAGAAAGAGAGAGAGGGAGAAAGAAAGAAAGAGAGAGGGAGAAAGAGAGAGAGGGGGGGAGAAAGAGAGAGAGAGGGGGAGAAAGAGAGAGAGGGGGG
>BOPP01000174.1:2642894-2655334 GCA_017312745.1 Gryllus bimaculatus
ACGCGCCGCCCCGCCCCCTCCCCCGGCCCGCCGTTTACCTTTCCCCTTACTTCCAGCTTAGAACTGCAAACGAGATTTTCTGGCGGTTTCCGCCTCCAGGAGTTTGTTCTCCAAGGTGAGATGTTTCCTGCTCAACGCCCGCTGCTCCACGTTGGAACGACCTGGAAGCACAGTTTACATTTCTTTAGGTGGATTTTGGGGTGGATTTGTGAGTAGTTGGTTTTGCGTTTTGTGGCCTATAGAATTTCATTATATTCTACTTAAACCTTTCTACTAGATCTAAAGATTTTTATACATTTTCTTTATAATTCATATTGTGGGAAACCCAACTGGCAAATATAATAAGCAATAATAGTAATAAATAAATAAATTAATAATATATTTTTTTAATAATCCCGTTTACGTGCATTAAAATGTATGCTAATTACATTCAACGATTGTATTATGAATATGTGTTAATAACTCCACCTAAAACAGATTTTAAAGGAACATAGCGACTGCTATGAATACCGTCCTTACGGGCCTACACGATCTCGAGTTGTCTGCACAAGACTGACGATGGAGAATCGCGATGAAAGATGTTTCCCTTCTTTCTCGCACCACCTTCCCCCTCCCGTCCACACCAAGGGACTGTAAGCGCGAGGGACTGTAAGCGCAAGGGACTGTAAGTGCTTGTAGATTGAGAAAGAACACCTAGCGTTAGCCCCCTGATCGGCGATCGCCGCGGCGGGCGGGCACGCATGTCTCTTGTTTCGCGTTTCAGCATCTTTTGGAACAACCGAAGAGGGAGGGGGAGATGGTAGCGACGATTTTTTTTCTTTTCCCATTGGCGCCACGTTGACATTCAGTGGGCTCCAAGAGGATATGTTTGCTCTTAGCGTTTCGCTTTGCGGAAATCACATCGCTTGAGGTGCAGATGAAGTTTTGTTTGCTTTGCTTGATTAATTACTCAACTGCTCCTGTTTATTTAATCAAATATCTAGTTATCATTATTGTTTTTATTTATTAAACATCGAAAAATAGTGAAAACTATGGGATTTTTTGCGGGGAAATGTAAATTTAAGAGTCTGGGAGATCTTAGTATTTACTCAATGGCTCAAGGCACACTGAAGATTGAAACTTGTGGAGACTTGTACTGTCACAGGGGCAGAAAAACCGTGCAGTATTTGTTCCATTCATTTAATAATAATCAAAACAGAAGATAGAATGGTATTTTAAGATTTGTGAATGCCTTGGTGATATTTGTGCCAAATAAATATTGTTGTTTGATACTCAGTGTTCAGTAAATGTGTAAAATATATAGAGCTTCGCTAGATTGTTAACCTTGTTTTACTTCGTTTCTAATGCTATCTAATAAACCATTGAAATACATTTTGTGTAATTTTGTGTACGTATTGAATATAAACACTATGGTTCTATTAGACATGCTAACTTTATTTCAAACGAGAAGAGGATAAATACTATAAATATGGCGAAAGAAGTTGAAGTCTTACCACTTAACGCGTGATATCCTCAGTAAACTACAGCTCACCAGCACTTCTTTTTCTTTTCTACATCTTCTTAATTATGCCTCGAATCCTTTCGTTACATAATACATTATAAGCATCTGTGATCATTATCGACTTAATCACTATCATTTAACTTTCACCATTCTATCTTATCTTATTTCGTCGTAGCTTCTATCATTATGACCACTGCTTCTGCAAGTTGCGTCTCAGGCTCCCGGGCCGGATCCCATTATTGCCTCTGTGTTCGCTCCCCCTCCCCCGTTCCAATTCTGCTTCGCTTTTTCCTTCCCCGCCTCCGACTCATCCACCGTAGACACAATCACTTCCACTTCCTCTCCACATTCACATCCACATGCCTTCATCACCGCCACCACTATTCCTTTCTCTGCTCAGCCACCGACTGCATTGTCATGGTGATGAGCTAGTACGGGGGCCGGGGCTAGGTCAGGGAGAGCGGACCCTCCCTAAGCCATACACACGCACAGGCGCAGTGAAAGAAATAGAGAGAGGGGTACAGAGAAAGGGTGAGAGAGACGTAGGAAGACAGGGAGGAGGAAGTCAGGGAGAGAGAGAGAGAGAGAAAGAGAGAGAGGGGGGAGGGAGAAGAGGACAGGGAGACATACGCATACACGCACACGCACGCACGCACACGCACACATACACGCACACACACATACACATACACACACATGCGCACGCACGCACACACACACACGCGCGTACGCGCTCACGCACACACATACACTCTCTCTGAGAGAATCATATGTTGGGTACTAGCATATCCGGTGGCGGGTCTTTTGACAGCTGAATAAGATTTAAAAGGGGCGCTCTTACGCAACACTTGACGACGACGTGGCGCGCGCAGTATGGCCGGCCAAGTGAGTCACTGTGCGCGGCTTAGGCCGGCGTGCGCGGAAACGCGTAAAAAGAAGCGGGAGTGCGCAGATTTATTTTAAATCCGTTTCGACGCGCCCTGCAATTAGCCCGCGCCGGGGGTTAATTTCGGTAAACGCGAGGTGCCGAGGGCCGCGCGATTATCCCCGCGCGCAAACGCGTACCCACCCGCCCACCCACCCGCCCCGCCCACCCATACCACTCACCCACCGACCCACCCACCAACCGACCCACCCACCCACCCACCCAACCCACCACCCACCCGCCCGCCCGCCCCCGCCCGCCCACCCCAAATCCCACCCACCACCCACCGCCCGCCCGCCCGCCCGCCCGCCCGCCCGCCCGGCCCGCCCGGCCCGCCCGGCCCCGCCCGCCCGCCCAATGACCCGCCCGCCCAATACCCGGCCCGCCCGCCCGCCAATTTTACCGCCCGCCGAACCAACCCAACCAACCAACCCACCCACCCCAAATACACCCGCCCACCCCTCCTCCCCCCGCTCGGCCGCAGTCGGGGACCGTTCAATCGAAGCAGGCGGCGCCGACGCGAAGAGGGCGCGCTATTTACATAGCTCCCCGAGCGTGAATTTGTTGCTCTCCCCGAGGGCGAACCTATTGTCCTGGTGCGGTAATTTGCGTGAGCGAATGTTCTGTTGAAGGTGTCAGGGCTGCATGGGGGATGCATGTAAATTATATGAATGTAAGAACAGAGCTCTATGAGATGCTGTAAGATGGGGGTGTGATAATCCGTTGATGAGCTGTCAATGCCGACTGCGAATTAAAAAGCACAAGAATGGTGGGGAATGTTTGATAGGTCTGAGAAAGGATGATCATGTTTAATGTCACTCTTGAAGTCATTGATGTCATGTGATGGTTAATCGAATTTCTTGTAGTCATCCCTCTACAAGCTTGATGAGCAGCTTTCAATTAGTAAGATGTGATATCAGAAATTTATTATTTTTTATTTATATTTTTATTATTATTTTTATTAATTATATTTTTTAAGGTTCTCGAAGCAGCCGGTGTTGTTGGAAACTACCATTCGCTCCGTTTACATATCTCCCCGAGTGTGAATTTGTTGCTCTCTCCGAGGGCGAGCCTATTGTCCTGGTGCGGTAATTTGCGTGAGCGAATGTTCTGTTGAAGGTGTCAGGGTGGGGATGCAGTATGTAAATTATGTGAATGTAAGAACAGTGCTTTGTGAGATTCTGTAAGATGGGGGCGTGATAATCCGTTGATGAGCTGTCAATGCCGACTGCGAATTAAAAAGCACAAAAATAGTGGGAAATGTTTGGTAGAAATGATGATCATGTTTAATTTCACACTGTGTGTGTATTAAAATGACTACATTTTAAAATTTCATTGATTTCCCTGCAGAAATGCCTCCGGAAACTTGATGTGCAGTTTTCAGGCGGTTGGAGAATGTAGCAAAAATTGATCATTTTTCTTATGAAGCTTCGCGAAGCAGCCAGTATTGTCGGAAACGTCTGTTCGCTTCGTTTACATAGCTTCCCGAGCTTGAATTTGTTTCTTTCCGCGGCAAACACCTATTGTCCTCGTGCAGTAAATCGGGTGTGCGAGCGATCGGACTACAAGAAGGTGACGAGAAGAGATATATGTAAATTATAATGATAGCGGGCCATGATTCATAGGTAATAAGTTATTACTTCTCATCGCCGATTTTGAATGTAGAAATAGGATTATCATGACTTTTTTTCAGAGCCGGGGTGTTTTGTATTTTAACGTATATTTTTGGGTGTATAATGATGAAGATATGGCATACTACATTATGTTTAAATGAAATGTTTTAGACGTGCTACAAAAACAGTGAAGTCAGTACGTGCTAAATTGGTTTGTTCTTAACCGGAGCCTTTCAACCGAAGATGTCGTCATCAAAATTTCACCCTGTAATAGAGTAGCTTCCAAAACGTGAATTCGATGTTTCCAATTGCGTAGTTGTTCGCGTGCGAAAGTTTGCTTCAATATATCTCGATGATGTGTCCGTAATTGAAGAGTGTATTTTCCAGATGACGTATATCCTTTTCCATTTGTTATCTAGTTTTGTGCACCAATATATTCTTAAAAACCGTCTCCAATATTTTGTTGGAAAATGAAATATAAATAAGCTCTTCAGTTACATGAATGTAAAAAACGGTTTTCTGTGGTACGACAAGGAGTGTAAAAATATACAATACATGCATGATTGCGAATATTTAATAGTATAGAGAAGAATTCTAAATGCTCAAATACCGTGTTTTGAGAACGTCAACAACAGAAAAATACACATATCTTGTCATGGTTTAGGAAGTTTTTTTGTAGATATGTCTATCTATAGATTCCTATTACGAACAATAAAATGAGATGTGTCGTATTGATACATTTTCTTGGGTAAAGGTTTAAAAGGTATATCTGGTAGCATGTACTAGAAGAAGAACATTCTTTAATTTATGATAATGCCGCTAATGTTGGTAATAAAAACATATATGCTATTACATTCTTTGTGGTAAACTTTTATGCAACAAGAGGTTTCCTCCACTAATTTACGAACTGTATTTTGCATGAAGAAGCGTCAATTGTACCTTTTTGTAATTTTCGATCATTTTTTATTTGATAGTATTTTTAGTGTGTAGCCTACCTTTGTATTCTACCTTTCTTCACTTCAAAACGAAAAAAAAAATTTTGTTGTTCAGCATTTTTGGCACACTTTAAAAAAATTGTTATTTTTATTGGTAGGCCTAATCTTGGAAACATGAAAAAAATTACGATAGTTAGCGGGTAATAATCTGGAATTAAATTGGTGATCTGAAGTAGTAAACTGACGCACAGTTCTGTTCAAGAGCTGTATCTTAATAATTGTAGTCTTATTCGTTTGTATCCGATGTGTTTTCGTCGTAAATAAACTCTTGATCGAGTTGTTTACTAGCTAAAAACGTCTAGAGGCTGGGTGTAACAACTTTGAGACTGTTGCATTATCATTCTCATCGGGAATTGCACCATTTAGAACAGAATTGCGCTGTAATGTGAAAGGCATCTGTGAGTACAGCAGAGTGACACTTTATTAAAGTCCACAAACGCGTATAACAGTTATTAGGGCATTCCTTTGTATTTATGATTCACAAAATAAATTTCAAGATTACAGAAATTGGGAATTTTTTATATAATATAACGTAGCAACAAAAATTTTGTTTGAAGAAATAAATATATCGATCATATATTGTACATTGAGAAAATAAAAATTGAATATGAATTCTTAGTGTATCAGATTGCTTTCGAAATTATTGCAGGATATTGCTTATTTTGACATGTAAGGGAACTATAGTACAAAGCTGACGTGTTATTTATACAGGTCTGTGCAAACATGTCGACAGTGAAAATTGCATGAATAAATGTAATAGATTAGACATGGCAATATCTCACAGTTCAGTGAACATGGTTCGAGAGGGCACGAATCTGGTTGGGAATCACTCTCTCAAAAGGATTAAACAGCGGTATTAGGGATACTTATTCGTGGAAGAAAATAGGTCTTCCTATTTCGGTATACCTACTTAGAAATTTCTTCCCGAAATAAATAAGTCGTATTTGCACTTGTCCAGTTAAAAAGTCGCGTCCCTTAAAAAAAGGGGGGGGTGAGATCAGAACAAGGACGCGAAAGCTTCAACTCTGATTATGATGATTACCTGCGGTGTTTCTACATCGTGTGTAAATCTAATTATACTTATTTAGCGATGTCCATAGCAGTCATGAATTTGTTTATGTTTCTTTAGCAATACTAGTGATCTTGCAATAGAAGGAAGGGGTATAGTCTCCATGCTAGATAGTGGAGGACAGAAAGATTTACTAGTGTGATGACGTTTTAGATGAGGTGACGTTTTGCCTCAGTAGCTTTGTTTAAATTTGAGAAGTTTTGAACATGATATAATGTTTGCAAAAAGAAACTACTGATCTTGATACCCTTTTCCCAAAAATATTCTCTTAAAAAATTTCTGACTACAAACTGGTTCAATCCCACGAACTCGGATGAATGGTTAAATGATATACCATCATCGCTGATGACGACTGTGATAATGAGTAGCTAAACGCCATGAAGTCCACTTAAAATGTACAGCACTTCAGGTCGCCGGTGAAGAATATTCTCGATGCAATCTCCGTGTCCTTAGTTTGGTCACCCTTGGTAGTTACAGCCTTCGTCGTGAGCGCTGGTGCGGCGCGCAACTCGCTCCTGCATCCACCCCCACCCCCACCACCACCATCATGCCGAGGGTGGCGGCTGCTTCTCGTCACACGCACCCCGCCACCCTCATCTCCGGGGGCTCCCTCCCACCCTCGGGGCCCCGGGCCGGGCCAGGCCGGGACCTACCCCAAGGCGGCACGCCTCGCGCCCTCCTTGCCCGTCGACAATGGAGCGGCGGCGGCGGCGCCCGGCACACGCGGCGGCGGAGGCGGCTTCGCCGGCCTCGGGGCGGAAGGCTCGGGAAGGGGGAGGGGAGGGGAAGGAGGAAGGGGACCGCCATCCCTCCCTCCCTCTCGCCCTCCGCGCCTAATCTCTGCGATTTGCATCGCACGCGCGTGGGTCGAGCGCCACGTGGGCGGCACGTGGGAGGGCGGTGGGTGTGGCCCGCGCGCAGAGGCCGATTCGCGGGCCTGTGCCTCCGCCCCTGACCGCGCTGGGGCTTCCGCGTGCCACGTTGCCAACTCTGCAGCAGTGTCAAGTCTAGGAGGCGAGGGCAGTTCAAAACCTCTTGCTGAAAAATAAATCATATTTTTTGTTGTTGTAAAATTTGTATGTACACTGAAAACTGACTGGGGACCAGTGCGGAGAGAGGGAGGGATCAGAGGATCAGAGGGATCCAGACCAGAAGGAGCGGCCAGTGGTTAAATGAAGTCGTAGGCTTCCTGCGGCCAGAGTCATGTGCGTGATCTGGGCTGTCGGGTGATGCCGCGTCGAAGGCTGTGTTGCCGACGATGTCGACCCGTCTTTGTCGTGGTATTCCTCAGGGCTGGTATGCGTAGCAGCCCTGAGGAGACCACGACAAGATGGTCGAAACGTCGGCAACCACAGCCATCGACGCGGCGTCCGACGCGGACAGCCAAGATCAAGGACTAGTGACCGTTAGTTGAGGTGACTGCTTATATCAAGGTTAAGAGGTTACTGGAAGCGAAAAATTGATTTGCGCTAATTGCTATAATGTGTTCTTCTATATTTTCAATACTATATCTGACTTTCACTCAATCCTGTAGTTAATTTAAAACGCTTTGACTTGTCACTAATTCTGAGTCGAGAATCTCACTTTAGCCCGCGCGGATGCAATTGAATATTCCCGAAACTTGACAGCAGGCGCGTCTGACGAAAGGAGTTGTTAGATATTAGACGGGGTTCGCGCACGCGCGTGCTCTAATGCAGTCCTTAACAGGTTCCCAATGAAGGGGAACGAGAGCGTTAAAGAACCAAAGGAGTATTGTGAAATGGAAGGAAATAATGGCGATGGTTTTTCATTAAGAGATCTATAAAATAATCTCCTTTTACACGAACAGGAAGTAATCCTCCCGTCAGATACACGATTTCCATGGAATTTTTTGGAAGTAATCTGTCAATGCATCCATCACAGGTGTCTAGGAAGTATTATATCAGAGCATGTAATCGCATTCTCCTTCACGTCCTCTCTCTGTGTAAGGTTTCACCAGCGCTCTTGTTTTACAGCTGTAAAGCCATATGTTATAACGCTTCATGTCTCCTATACTTGTGAGGTCTTCTCTGATTCGTTATGTGCACGAGTTTCGCGAAATTGAACCACTGAAAGGTTTTCTTGATTGGACTCGTCTTCGCAGGAAAGCTCTAATCACTATTTTGCCACGTCAACAGTAATGCAATGGGTGAAGGAATGAAATGTAAAATGTTTGATATTGTGGCTTCACTTAATCTCTGTTGGGGTAGACAAACGAAAGTTCTAGCAAACATTAGGAAAAGCGGTAATGATTTTTTCTGCAGATGATTCTTGTATAAGACAAAGAAACAAGAGAACTAAAAGGATTAAGAAGACGGGTGCAAGTTTCCTAAAGCGGTCAAAGATATGAATCGGTGTTGAAACGAATTGGGGAAAGTCAGTCAAACTGCATCCCAAGAGGATCGTAAATGCAAGGAAGCGATTCAAAGAGCATACAGAATAAAGAGTAATGTTCCTGTTACACTAGATTACAAACAAAATTGCGATGATGCTGATCTATCTGGTTTGAACATAGTTAGAAATGGAAGGAATAAGATATGATAGTGTGACGTTGAATATAGATATCAGGATCAGATTGTCTTGAAATAAAATCAATATTAAGACAATTGTGTGCGCCAGTTGGCATTTGCCGAAGAATCTTTAGAAAAGTTGCAAATGCAAAGAATTCATAAAAACGTTGCCGAAAACTTGTGTTTAATGTTACTAGCATCATGTTGGTTATCACTTTTTGTCTATGGCAACCTTTATATAGGTTTTCCATGGAATACTAAAGTGGTCAGAAATTTGTGACATATACGTATGGTAACATACTGAATGTCTGGATTAACTGTGGGAATATTGTAAACATTAAGTGCGCCTAAATCAAGGAATGGAACTGCCCGCTTGTAATATTTTTCAATAGAAACTAATTCTTTTGAAGTATTTAACAATATGATTTTCTGATTTCATATCGAGTTTTAATGTGTTAAAAGAACATAATGTGGTAAGAATATTGAAGCTGCAAATAAGAGGACTTCAAAGATATTTTTTTCTTCGAATAATAAAACTTCAAATTGTTAGCTATGTGAAAGTATCGTTTTGTAAATACCATGAGAGTCAACTCATGAGAACTATTAGTTAGTGTTACGTGTGGTGTTCCACCTGGCAGTGCCGAACGATCGAGAAACATGGAGATAGTGTGGAGGAGGTTTACGTTCTGGGAAGGAAGGTTCTTGGTAAAAAGCGTGCATAATTCCCGTGTATGGACATAGTCTATCTTCATCTGCATATCAATTGCAGCATGTTCTTTCACCCGTGGTTGGTGGTACTCAGAATGTAAGGTAACTATCAGGGCGCTAGAAAGCAGGTTGGCGAACATAGATTTCTCTTCTGTGTCTAGTGTCAAGAACTCTAGCTATACCTTCTTGCTACATGATGAATCACAGAACATTCCAAAGGAGGACAACGGCAGTGGACAGTCTCAAAAATATTAAATTGTCAGTTTAATGTAAGATATATTGATACGTATTCGCCGAGCCGTGCCGTCATGGCATGCTATTTGGGACGCTTGGTTGCAGAGTAGTCTCGCCACAAGGAAGAGAGGGTTTTTCCGTGTAACAGAGGAGAACGCGGAGACGGAGACGACAAGAGGCTGGTTGGGTGTTCTTCGCGCTGGTATAGAAGCTTTTCACTGTGGGTATAATAACAAGGCGAGGGGGTGCGTAGCGTAGGAGGTCACGTGGGCCTCGCCTATATAACAGAGTGTAACGGAGCCCAGTAGGCAGGGGTGCTGGAAGGGTGGAGAACTCGTGCGTGTGCCAAACTTTGGCGCCAAAGACGGTGCACATGCGAGCCAGGCTCGCGAGGCTGGAGTCATAGTTGACGGAGCCTGCGAGACTTTATTGTCCTTGGGTGACTGCGGGTCACGGGGGAGCGATGACTAAGGTGTGCGTGCTCACGAGGTGAAAGGAGTGTGTTGAACGTGCCACGATTCACGCCGATTCTCAACGAATAAGATTCCGCTCCGCGAATCGAGGCAACCAGCCGTTGGTGCGCCAGAACGACTTTGTGTCAGCGTGACATCCGGTCCACGGAAGCTAGGCTTTGTGCGCGCTTCAAAGTAGAGTGGCGAATGCCACAAATCAAACCATCTTCACTCGGGTTTTGGATCGCTCCGCGATCAGGGGATAGTAGGTCTATCAGAGCTAGGGTTAAGTAGATAATAAGTGTATTATCTGTTTTGTTTTTCTTGTTATAAATCTATTTGATATACGAAAGCTTGGTTGTCTGTGGTCGCTGTGTAGTATCCCCAATACGTCAAAAATCTCATTTATGGGCAAGCTTAATGAATTGAAGATAAGTATATATTTACCTCATTGTATTGACTAATTTCAATTGAAATAATTCGCATTTGCTTTCTCTTGCTCTCTCTTTATTGAAACAACATTACTTTCTTGACAAAACGCTGTGGGTGGCATTTTCTTTAAAATCTATTAGTACACATAAGTATCTTCATTCTTTAATTTAATACTCTAAAATAAGTCGATACTTGAGTCATAACGTAAGTGGTTTGAATAATTAACTACACATATTATAATATAAACGAACATAAATATGTCAATGAAAATGGCGAGCGTGCGTTTTTTCTGCAGGCGCTTCTACCTTGAAACGAGTTAATGGAATAGTTTAAACACTGCGTTGAAAAGTCGTAATCAATACATTCAAAACATTTTTCCAGTGGCTTCATCTGAAATTGATGCGCCCACACTTAACTTATGGTATTTTACAGATGTATTGCTGCTAAGAAGTGTCTGACTTTTGTAATTTTAAGTGAAAAATTAAATAATATTTTTCGTAACTCACACTGAAGCGCAGATAATGTTTTGGGCGGTGACGTCTATTATTTTACAAATGACTTTTGTGTATCCTGAGTTTTTTGTTCAGCTAGCAAAGTCCGAAATGTATTCACGCACATTCGCAAGTACTGTTTTTCAATTTCCGACTTGCCGATTATTCAAATGTAGGCTTAAAATTAGAATTACAAAATATTTTACATTTGTTCTGATATGAACTTCAAGAGAATTCCTTTCTTTGATTTACACAATATTTTTACTTATTTCATCTTGAATTCACCATGCCCAATACTTCATTAAATTATTAATAATTAGGAAGTAACAATATAAATACACAGAGTATAAACATATACATAGGTATCTCGAATTTCTAATTTGCGACTTTCTTCATCTTCCTTGCGTATTTCAAAATCGATATTTCGACCTTCATTTGTACTTTTAATTCAGTCTCGTAATGAAAATGTCGAATATAAGCCTACAGACCTCGAAATAATTAATGCTTGCTGCTCATTTTGTAGAGATGACAACGCAATCGAGACACCTGGAACGCCGTTCTTCAGTTTTTTGTTCAATTAGTGTCCCTGACGAGACCACAATTTATTTACTTTAGGGCCAGTACAAATCTGGAGTTTATTAGAGCTTGGTACTAAACTTTAGGTCTTCAAATTTCTTAATTATTACGCTGCATCATTATTCACTAACCAACTCATTCTTCCTTCAAACGTATTTATACAGCTTACATAGGAAATTAATACGTTCTTTTATACTTTACAATATATTATTCTTTGATGTGCGATCATTAGAGTACGAGTCAAAAATACCTTTTTTACACTAAGCGAAAACACTGTTGCAACTTGAACTTCGAATACTAAAAATACTTGCAGTGTGCAGAAAATTGTGCCTTTCAACAGAATTTGACTTGTACACTTTTGGCCATAGATATCGAGCTGATGATGATAAAAATGTACACATCTCATTTTTGCAACCAAAAAGAAAAAAAAAAAAGTAGTCTTATGTTCGCCCATTAACATGTTCATGTAACATGTTCGCCCATAATAAAAAAAAAAAAAGAATTGTACTCTTATGTTTGCCCATTAACGAATATACTC
Source organism: Gryllus bimaculatus (assembly GCA_017312745.1). Taxonomy (NCBI): domain Eukaryota; kingdom Metazoa; phylum Arthropoda; class Insecta; order Orthoptera; family Gryllidae; genus Gryllus; species Gryllus bimaculatus. The sequence continues at coordinate 2,654,957 of BOPP01000174.1, forward strand.
TTTGTACACTTGCACCCACCCACAGACCTCAAATTGTCCTTCCTACGGCAATCGCAGGCCCGAAGCTGCATCGAGCGCAGCGAAACGAATCCTTCCGCCTCCCGAGTAGCGTCTTCTGGCGGGCAAGTCCCATTCGTCTGAATCGCCCGCGAAGAGTTCAACTAAGATTCGTCCACATACATCATGTTGACAAGCCGCCCGGGGACCTGCAGGCGCGCCGCTGCGTTTGATTGATGACGTCATCACGAGCTTAATTCTTGTTCACGGTGACGTGGAAGCGGGAGCAGGAGGAGGGCGCGGGCGAAGCTTTGCATTATGATTGATTAGAGAGAAATTTGCGGGGCGACTACTGCAATATGCCCGGGTGCCCGCCAGGGC
>BOPP01000174.1:2674570-2684843 GCA_017312745.1 Gryllus bimaculatus
CCCACACGACTTCCTACCGACGCGCCCAAGAATCAGAAGGAGTTTAGGCCCGGGGTCCGTTTATGTTAACTTCTGGGCTGGTTGACGAAACTGCGTCATCTCGCTGTTTCCGCCGACGCGTTTCCACAGCCAGCCTGTCTTCGGGGTTCACAAGTTTGCCCCAAGTGGTCTACGGGGTCCTAAGTTTGCCACCCACGACACGGCACCCCTTCCCTTCCGCTCCCTAGGTTTTCCATTGTTCAGCCCGCCGTCTCTCCCCGCCAGCGCTGTCCATGAGAATGAAATGCACGTGGCTAATATTTTGTCACGTTTGTACAAGGCGACTGATATGACACCACAGTATCCGAGCGAGAGAATGATAGAGCAAGACGAGGACAGCGCGACAGGTGCGGGAATACGGTGGAGAGGGCGGAAGGGACAGGACAGGGTCTTGAGTGTGTTGTGCTTGGTACGCCTGTCTCTAATGACATGTCCATGTTTTATTTCTCTCTCTGGTGGTCTGCTGGTTTGTTGCGACCCCTCTCCCCCCGTACAGGGACGGGAATTGGGAGCCGGGATAGGGAAGTGACGGGTGGTTGTTTTTGGGGGGTTTGGGGGTGGGGGAAAGGGAGAGGAATGGATTTAGGAGGGGAATGGGATGGGATATAGGAGGGATTACGAATATTTAGTGGTTGTCTTCGTTTGGAACTGGGTCAGTATTGAGTTAGTGGTTTAAGTCGTCTTTGTCGGTTGTCGGAAGGGAGGACGTTCGCAGGTATGGGGCAGGCGTTGACTCGCCAGCGGTCCCTGACGGCAACTGCGAAGAACGCGCTGAAAAAAGCGCCAGGTGGTCTCCCTGGAACAAATGCCTGCAACACGCGGGATGAGCGAAAGGAATCATGTGTGTGTGTTGGAATGTTGAAATGAAGTCGCCTGCTGTCCATGGGTGAGTTGTAGAGAAACAGCGTTTGTGAGTCAGAATGAAATTTATATCATGTTTAGTGTAGTTTAAAAAGAGGGTGAATTTGCTTGATTCATTAATGATTCCTGGCGCGTTTAAGCCTGTCATTAGTCCCGTAAGTGTAGTGCGTATCTTGTCCTCGGAGAGGTGTCGGTGAAAAAGGAAATCGCCGAAATGGTGCATCGGAATCCCTAATATTAGATTTAACCTGACGACGTGTTAGAATGCCAGAATTGCAATTGCTCGTGCTAAGCATTTGGGGTAATATTGCAGTTTAAACTTATCATTAGAATCTCAACTTATATTTTGCGATGTAAAGAGCTGCATGAACATACGTAGTAAATAAACCTAGAAAGTTCACACCAAAGACAATTAGTGTAAAAAAAGGTGGTAGTTTCTTTAGTACGAAAAATATGTAATCTATCTATTCAGTTACCTGTATTATGAAGGAAGATGTATACATGACAGAATATTAAGAATGATCAAAATAACGTAAAATAAATTAACTTTTTCAGTACAATTTTAGATTTCTTGAAGGAATGACTAGATTAGACTTGAAGAAATTCCACATTCCCGCCATTGATCTGAATGAATCCGATTGTTTTTAACAATTAATCCGAGATTCGACACCTTTCCATTCCCATTATTATCGGTCTTAAAACAAGAAAATGTTTGAAAACATCCGCAGTCGTTGGAGTGTGTTCGCGCGTCAAACGGCTCTCAGAGATTGGCGGCGGCGGCGGGTGGGGCCAAGGTGAGCGGGTGTGACGTGTCGCGAGAGCCAATGACGGCGAGAGGGCGCGGGAGGATCCAGGTGCCACAGGTGGCCGGCAGGTGGTTGGAGGTGGGGGTAGCGGGCGGGGCCACAAAGCGGCGCTTTTACCTGACCCGCCAAGCCCCACCTCTCGGGGCGTTCCCATTCTGCGGCGATTTCGGACGCTTCCCAGCAACCTCCGGCAAATAGTTTTGTCTGTAGCTTACTCTTCTTCTTCTTCTTCTTCTTCTTCTTCTTCTTCATTTCTTCTTCTTCTTACTCTTCTTCTCCTCCTCCTCCTCCTCCTTCTTCTTCTTCTTCTTCTTCTTCTTCTTCTTCTTCTTACTCTTCTTCTTCTCCTCCTCCTCCTCCTCCTTTTTCTTTTTCTTTCTCTTATTTTTCTTTTTCTCTTCTTTTTCTTTCTCTTTTTTCTTTTCCTTTTCTTTCTCTTGTTTTCCTTTCTCTTTCTCTTCTCTTTCTTTCTCTTCTTTCTCTTTCTCTTCTTTTTCTTTCTCTTTCTCTTTTTTCTTTCTCTTTCTCTTTCTCTTCTTTTTCTTTATCTTCTTCTTCTTCTTCTTCTTCTTCTTCTTCTTCTTCTTCTTATTATTATTATTATTATTATTATTATTATTATTATTATTATTATTACTATTATTTCTATTATCATCACCATCATTGTTTATTAAATTTGTACAACTCTTAAAGGCTACAATGAATACACCATACTTTCTTTTTGAGTGTTGAAATGAAAATTGTTGTACCGACAAGAGAAGCCGCAAATAGATGACAGTGCGACGCTATTCTCTTTTACGCCGACAGATTGGGTCGGTATTTGCGCTTTTCATTACCGGAAGTGCACTGTTGTCGAACCACCCGAAACGCCGTTCCAGTACTGTTTTTTGGGTGAATGTTGTACCAACGTTCCGGTGAAGTAATATTTGCGAGTGCGTCTCTATACATTACACTTCAAAACATCAAAAATATTGATAATATCCATAAGAACTTTCAGGGGCAATGAAAATGCACTTAATTGCTTATTAATTAGGAGAACATAACTAAACTTCACTTAACAATATATCTAGCTAGGTTTCGTTTAGAAAGTTATTATTTGATTTTTTAATAATATAAACATAGTTTCAATGACGGGGTTATAAATATTACTAAAAACATCACTCTTGATACTACATACTCTTGTACTTTGGTCATTGTTACACCTATACCTGTGTTTTCTTCTTTTATATGCCAAAACGAACGAAATCTTGGATTAAAATCCATTTAAATTTGGAATAAAAGATGGAATAACATAAAATATCCATGAAATACTTCAGTGGCTTTCAGAGAAACACAATATGAAATATTGATTTAATACAATTACAACCATTTTAGCTACTGTCAGTTGTTTATTTACTACCAAATTGTGCGCAATTGGATGTGGTACCTTTTGGAAACAAGTCGCAGAAATGGTTTTTTTTAACCTTACGTTGGCCAACTACTCGAGGAAAACATCAGCTCCGGCAACACTAAAACAACGCAACATTCATATCCTCCCAACAGCACACTGTTCCCTCAATTTGCCACCTTTGAATGCAAACCAGGTTCGAATCCCTAGCTTGCCGTGAAAAATGTGCGGCAAATTAATGTGCGGTGTGTTGCAGCAGGTTTTTATGACGTTTTCTACTGCTCTGCATCATTTTACAACCTGGTTCATAGTCCTTTATTAGAGGTATCATTACACTTGATGGGTCTGTGGTCCGTGACCGAACCCACAAATTCATTTCCTTTTATAAAAACGTTAAGTGCTAGATATTCGCATCTATGGCTACCCGCTACCAAATATGGCTTCATTTGTGAAACTTTACATTTAACATCTTTCATGCATAATGCACAAATCGCTGTTTTAAAAATGGAGAGGTAAGAATGCACGATATCGAAACATTTTCTGCTATATAATTCTACTTCTTTATGTCTGTCTGTAATTAGCAAAAAGAAAAAAAAAACGTTTCTTGCCATTGAACAGTAAATGAATATTTGCAGGGGCGTCATTTTGTTCTCTGTGGTGTTTGCATTACTTTCTATGAATGCTATAAAGCAGCCGTTTGCTTCTCCTTATTTCACAAAACCTCTCACTTATAACCGTGTCGTGATTTACACACGCAATAGTGTGTGATTCTCTATATTTTAAATAATTAAAATGGAATTACAGTAAAATTATAAGTAAGAAATACTCTGTATAACTATTATGAATTGCATGTTATATTATTGTGTCATGCTTAAGTAGTCATTGCCCTGATTTTCCTAAGGCCTCCTCGTGCTTTGTGTGTTGATGATTGTATCGCTTATTAAATAGCAAACAATAATTTTTACGAAACTCATATTATTAAATAACAAATATAATAGATTTAAAAGATATTTGTTTAAAAATTATTGCCAGCCCCCTATCCAGGGGGGGGGGTCTTAAGGTAGTCTGGTATCCTAGTTTTTCGTGCTTTGTCTGTTGATAATAGTATCGCTTATTAAATAGCCAATAATAATCTTTACGAACTGTTAAGGATATGTTACAAAGTCACGGCTATTACAGATTTATTAGGTATTCGTTTAATCATTATTGCGTGCCTCTATCCAGATAGTGTTGAGGGGATTCTAAGCTAGTCTGGTGTCCTAGTGTTTCGTGCTTTGACTGTTGATGGTAGTAATGTTAATTAAATTAGTTGGCAATAATCTTTACGAACTTTGTTACGAAGTCACGAATATTGTAGATTTACTAGTTATTCGTTTAATCATTATTGCGTGCCTCTATCCAGGTGGGGTTGAGGGGATCCTAGGCTAGTCTGGAGACCTTGTGTTTCGTGCTTTGTTGATGATAATATTGTTAATTAATTAGTTGGCAATAATCTTTACGAACTATGATACGAAGTAACGAATATTGTAGGTTTACTAGTTATTCGTTTAATCATTATTGCCTGCCCCAATCCAGCTGGGGTTGAGGGGATCCTAAGCTAGTCTCGTGTTCTAGTGTTTCGTGCATTGTCGATGATGATATCGTTAATTAATTTGTTAACGATATTTTTTACGAACTTTGTTAAGAAGTCAGGAATATTGAAGATTTCATAGTTATTTGTTGAAGCATTATTGCCTGGTGAGGGGTGTCAGGGTTGTGAGCCAGTCGATGCCTGGTCGGAGGTCGCGCGAGGCGAGAGAGCGCCGGCGCGGGCGCGCTCCCACCGGCGTAGGCTTTCGCGCTAATGGGGCGATAGCCGACCGCCCAGGTGCGGAGGAGGCGTTCCTGGAAGGCGGGCGCTGATAGCGCCGGCACGCAGGTGCTGCGCTCGCGCGGCGCCTGGCGGCACGCGGAGGTGGGCGGCGGCGGCGGCGGCGGCCCGGCGACGCCGCGCACCTCAGTCGACGCCCGGCAGCGCCGTGGGCGAATGACCGGGCGGCGGGCGTTGGGTGTCTTGACTCACGCCCCTCGCGGGCACCAACATTTTTTTCCTTCTTTATTATTAACATCTGTTTTATCACAATTAGTTATACATAACTTTCGAGTATGAAGGTTTAGGGCACGCACATGGAAAGAGCTTTGATTTCTAAATCTCCATCAAACATTTTGAGGAACGCGAAAGTATTCACATTAAGCTCTATGGTTCAGGGTCGGCAAAATTTAAATATTGTTATTGAATATAAGAATTTTAAATACATTTTATATTTGAAAAACTGTATTTTTGAGCCTTTAAGACACGTATTTTCGATGTAGAACATGTGTAAATATCGATATTTTCATCCGTTGCCTTGGACCCCTGTATTTTTGTGCTTTTAAGACACGTATTTTCGATGTAGAACATGTGTAAATATCGATATTTTCATCCGTTGCCTTGGACCTTTGGACGACAGCTGCAGTTAGCGTATAGCTTTTGTAAATGTAGCATTATAAGACTTATGATAAATAATAAATGGTAGTAAACCTATTAAAAATTAGTTAATCGAGCTCTTTCCAACCAAAATTCTATGCGTGGTACTTTGACGTGTAAAACTAATCCTTAAATTAAAATATTTTGATGGAGTTGAATGCAACGCATACAACTTTCTTGTTGTTTGAGTGAATGGTTGTCCTGGAATCTACACTTCCAGACATGACAGACACTCACCCCTCGTGCAAGGATACCAGAAGTTCGGCCGAAAGTGTCTTCATTTGCATACAATGCAACTTTTTCAGATTGACTCCCCTCAATAGTACGTTTGTACCATCTCTGTAGTGTAGCACATAAGTATGGTAGAAGTAATCGTCAACATGCTAAATACGTTTACAGAACTCGAAACACTTAAATGTCTCTACTAACTCTAATATTATATATATGGCGATTCTGTATTCTTGTAAGTATACAAATATAGCAACTACAAAGTTAACCGTCACCTCGAAAATCTCATTTTTGCGCGTAATGAAGAATATACACCCCTTGAATAGCACTTCGGCAGAACTCTTATCTGTTACCTTGGGAACTAAAGTTGGCCCTAAGCTTGGTGCTCGCCCAGGGCAAGAGTTACACGACACCGTGGACCGGACGCACCGGGGTGCGGTGGGCGATAACCTGCTCACCGCCAACCGCCGCGTCGCCAGGTACACTCGCGGAGGTTAAACCGATAAGGTCGTCCATCCAGCCCCCAGCCGCTTGGAGTCTGCCACGCGGGGTGAGTGGGCGACGGGTCAGGGATCGCGTTAGTCGCTTCAGTGATAACTTGTACTGAGGGTCGCGACCCCCCCCTCCTCTCTGCAGTTTGTTCTCATGTCGAAGCTCGGGGTGGTGGTAGGCGTACGACATAGGCAACGAAACATCGAGGTTTCTAAACATCGATGCTAATAAAACATCGACATAAATGCATCGTTTGTAAACTTAGACGTTATTAAACATCGTCGTTGTTATACATCGTCGTTGTTATACATCGTCGTTGTTATACATCGTCGTTATACATCGTCGTTGTTATACATCGTCGTTGTTATGCATCGTCGTTGTTGTACATCGTCGTTGTTGTACATCGTCGTTGTTGTACATCGTCGTTGTTGTAAAACATCGTCGTTGTTGTAAAACATCGTCGTTGTTGTAAAACATCGTCGTTGCTTGCCACGATTTCTGATTTAACCATCAACTGCCATCAGCTGCATAATTTTCTAAATTTTCCATTGAATTCATGAACACTTTCAGGATAACGTGAACATATTTAAAGTACCACGTACTCTTTGTACACTTGAATAAATCATTAAATAAATTAACGCGACTTAAATTAAAATAATGCGGATATGCTAACGCTTAAAACACTACTTTCGAATTCATTCCTTCATTTAGATTCCTCCCCGACCTCATCAATTTTATCTACCAAAGATACCCATGGAGTGGCCTCCAACAATACAATTATTTTGATGGTGAATGACGCAACGCCGAAACAGGGACACATGAAATCTCTTCGGAAAACATATTTTACAGAGTAGGGATTCAGCAAGAACCGAAAATTAAAAGTTATTCTGACAAAATAGCCCATCCGGTCATGACAGAGCTGTCGGTGATGAGAAATTGTGCAAACATTTTGCATTAGAAATGTATAGTTAAATGTCTAAAAGAAAAGGCGTTGAAAAGTAGTAATAGCGTCAAAATATTTAAAATATTGATTTGATCTTTAAGTTTAGAGGTTAAGGATCTTTTAGTTTGCCGTCATTTAAGTCGAATATGTTAGTAATAATTTTTAAATAAAGAATAGAACACACTTTTTGGCCTCATTAAAAAGTTGAAAAGAGGCAGTTTCCTGTATATAATGTTGTTTTTGAACTTCACAACATAAATTTAAAAATATATAATAAATAAAAAAGTTACCTTTTTGACAATCCTTCTCTTCTCAATTTGACTACTTCTGAAGCTCATTGTAACGTAAGCCCCTGTAAAATATTGTTTATAATATATCATTTGGGCAACATGCTACCTACGACACCTGTTGTGTGTTTGCTTGCTTTTGTAAACCCTTTTTAATTAAATTATTTTTCCCGTAGGAAAATAGTCCCACACGTGTTAGGTAAAAAAGTGCTTTCAACACAAAGGTTTGCATTTGTTGCGTGGAAAAATATTTACTCTTCACACCAGCGGGAAACGTTGCGGACAGCGCATAAAATGTGACCCATTGAATGTTCTGGTTCTCAGAAGTCAAATTTCACTTTAAAACGAGATTAATCGTCAGCCCCATGATGGTGTATCATGCATAATCAAATTCATATTCGTGGACAGATGAATCTGTTCTGTTTAGTTCTCAGAGAATATAATTTTTGTTATATTCAAATAGATACAGTCATAACTAGTAGTTTGTTTGTAACGTTGAATTGTATGTTAAGTACACAATGTAGAATGCGTTATCTTTATCGCAGTGAGCGTTCATAATTGACATACTACGTAAATAGTTTCTGCTTATTTCACAATAATGTGGAGAATGGTGCAACTTAATGTTTTGAAACTTATTGATACTTTTAAATGTAATGAAGCTGAAATGGCTTACGATATTGGAATGAAATATTATCACATATACATTTATTTATAAAACAAACATCGTTATTTATGTGTCTCAAAAAGGTCTTAAAAATACTCGTGAAAATTTTAAAAACAAAATAAGCACTCGCTGACATGCTTGACCGAGGTGGCTAAGAACTTGTACCGACTCAGCGATTTGATCCAAAGAGTCGCGGGTTCGAGTCACGCTTTGGCCTTGGTTGTTTGTCCCTTCTCTCTCATATATGTGTTGTCAAGGGGGGCCCCTTCGTTCTCCTGACCACAGTTCAGAGGAGCCCGCAAAGTGTGTTGAAGTCTAGTGTATGGTCGAATATGCATCCCATCGAGATGTGAAGCGTATCAGTCGGCTGGAAAAATCCATAGGAAAAAAAGGCACTCTATGAATAACTTTTTCCTATGAAAGTAATGGCTCTACCATCCTCCGAGTCATCGAATGTTGTGAAAAAAAAAACAATTGAAAAAAATACACTAAAAAATTACATTTGTGCACCTTTAGGGAAGTTGGCAGAAACGAAACTCCAGGTTTTTTACTAATTTTCTCTCGTGAACTCTCATTTCGAAAACATTTGCAACATGATAATTATAGGTGGTAGAATACAATTTATTTAGGCGAGAATAGTTATTAAGTTGTCTTTTAGGAAAAGAAATGTGTAATAATTACACAAGAAGTTTGTTCAAAACTACACCCACGATATTTCGACTTTATTTATCACGGTGCAATTAAAATATCCCCTTTGTTCACGTGACATGTTCATAATTTTCCCTTACACTGTAGTTTTTGTAGCCGTAGGTGACCCACATAAACGTTCATTGATCAGAAAATGTGATTACATTTAACTAAATATTTTAAATATAATTGTCACTATCCCGTCACCTTGTTGGACGCAATTGCGCTCGGAGAGTATATTCCGCAGTCGTAAGGGAATTCAATTTGTGACCATGTTACTGAGTATCAATGCATGTTAACGACATTTTCTTTTAACAAATTTAATTACATCTTTTAATAGTACTTGCTCAATGAAGGACTTATTTTTCAACTTTTAATCGAATGTTTTAACATGTTATAACTGGTCCGAGGATGGAAACATAAATTAAAATCATTCGCGAATTTTTAAATGGGAAAAGCTCTTGGACAGTTGTAAATTACGAATCGCAAGCTTGTCGTAAGGTCATTCCTCTGCCCTGTGGCTCGGAGCCCATCCGTAGGTTCGAGACACCGAAACAAATACACCCTGTGATGGATTATTTTGGATTTGTGATGATGAGATGATGTACAGCAAATCCTCGTTAACTCGAACTCGTTTACCACGAATTCGTTTAATTCGTCGCCAAAAGAACAAAATTTGGGTCCGCCAAAGAAACAATAATGAGGATGTTCATAAAAATCAAGTGACACGAATTTTTTTATTACAAGAACACACATTATTTCAGTTCCTTGGAATTCGTGTTAACGAGGTTTTACTGTGTAATTAAGTCAAAATAAAAAAAAATAGTAGATTTCTTTGCGTAATTCAATCGAAAGTCTTATACAATAGCTCCTATCCGCATAGTATGATGATTAAACAACAATGTCTCTGCAGTAACGTAAAGCTCTTCCCGCACTATCGTATTTACTACAATTTAATGAAGTATTATATCTACGAATTATATATAGTTACAAAACCTTTTCTATTGAGATAAAATTTGTAAAACGACGATTCACTTCAATTACAATCGGTTTGAAAACCTTTTTTGTGATTGCCTATGTAAATGCGGCGAACATATCTTCAGATGTAAACTGTATACGAAAGAAAAAGGAGTTCTCCTCAAAGGTGTGTGTAAAAGCCCCATGTGGAGGCCGTATTCTGCAAATGATATAGGACTGCAATTGATAAAGTCATCATTAAATATATTTAAATTTTTTCATTTACAACAATGTCAAATTTGTATCATCGCCCATGGCATTTCAGTCATGTAAATTCGATGTATTTGCATTACTTTTTCCTTGTAAATATCTATCTCGCTATATACTTGAAATCAATAAAACCATCACCCTGGACA
>BOPP01000174.1:2714425-2728818 GCA_017312745.1 Gryllus bimaculatus
CCAGGTCAAGAGTTTTCGTTATTATTTCTTTTATTTGTCAAAATTAATTAATTATGGGATGATACAATAATAATATAATTATGTAAAGGCATTTTATTTATGTTAGAATTATGTAATTATTTAAAAAAATAATATTGATTTATTATTTGACTAATATTTATTATGGCCCCTCCAAAATGATCGGCTGAATTGATCCGTGTTGGACACAGCTACGATAGTAAATAAGAGGTGTAAAAAAGTGTGTATTAGAGTGACGAGACATGAATTTAAATATAACAGGTAACTTAACACCACAAAAAAAAAAAACTATGAAAGGGAAATTAATGACCCAAAAATCTTCCGTGCTCAAGGTTTTCCAGGGTTTCGTATCAACGGCTCTTCTAATCGAGACTGATGTTTTTCCTAATCCAACATCACTATTAAAATGATGTACTAACATGTAGAATAATATAATAAAACGACACATCAGTTACATGGGAAAAGATGCCCACTGGCGTTAAGTTGACTCTAATCACTCGCGGTCCAGGGGGAAGACGATGTGCCCATACTCCCCCTCCCCGAAAAACAAGATGTAGAGTTTTCATGTACCTTCCTTTATACGGCAAAAATGATTTAAAATTTATGTTCGTACTATTTAATGATTTAAACAATAATATTGTTTAGTATTACATCGACAGTACATAAATAATATACAGTATAATAACAAATATGTGTATTATTTAAAAAGAATATAAGAGGACCCCCCCCCCTCTCCAAATGATCGGTTGGTTCCGTCCCTGACTCAATTGAAAAGTTTTCTAAAGAGCGGATATACATACAAATGAGAAACGCCTAGCGCTTAGATGTTTAATTTATATCGTCAACATATTTTATATTGTGCATGTCTTGGTGTTGAAGTGATAATCCGAATAAATGAAGTTCCTTGTATTGGTTTACATTATTTGTCGCAATAAAAACAAAAAAAAACAAACAAAAAACCAAAAAAAAAAAAAAACTATCTTCATATACTTTCATCCTCAGTTTAACTCGTATCAAGTGCCTTTAATCCAACAAGCGGCAAACGACCTAAGGATAGGTGTACTCAAACGAACGATATTACGCAACTCTATCACCGAGATGCTAAAAACTCCCTTCCACATTCTAATAAATTACAAAGCGGTCCTACCATCATCAAACAGCGAATATCAGCTTTAACGAGAGGCACAACTTGGGAGGCGCTGATAACAGAAAATTGTCAATTCGTCGGCAGCGGACGACCTCCAGAATATCATATATATAAAAAGAGGCACGTCTTAAACCGCACCGAAAAGCCACCTCTCGTCACGGGTGACATTTTTATCGTGCATAAACACGACAAACCGCCTTTACGTCGACGTAACGCCGCCGTCATAAGGCGGAGGTGTCAAGTGCGTGTAAAACGTTAAGTGTATTTTAACGCGCTTGTACCTCGGATGGGGTATACGGCGAATTAAAGAGCGCCGACCTCGGCGGTGAAAGCGGAAGAGGGCGGGGTGAGGCAGGAGCGGAGCCAGGGGGGTGGGGGGGGGGAGGTGCCGGTGTATACACTGCTGCGTTTACCGCCGGGGGTGTTTCCCGAATATGAGCCACAGGTGGGCGGGCAGGCCGGCTACGGGAGCAGCGTAATTCCTATTAACGGTAATGACCCGCTTTGGCGACGGAGATGGGGGCGGACGGCCGGGCTGCCGACGTGAAAGGTGGGCTGGCCGCTGGACGAGAGGTCTGCGTTTTTTATGCGGAGCTTCGTTTTACCTCGTTTAAACGCGACGGTCGGAGGGCACAGAGCAGGAATTGGGTGGGAGGTTGGAGCTGCCGGACCTGTTAACTGACAGAAATTGGGTCCGAGCGCCAATTTACGTGTGTTTTAGGAGATTGTGGGCGGCGGTGCTTTAATTCAAGAGTGGCCACCTTATCACGTGTTGTGAATGTTCGGAGCCTTGCTACACGAGAAAAAATGTCTCGGCATTTTCTGCGTTTATTTTTTGGACATCTCATCGGAGGATCGGAAAATATTGTAAAGACATTGGAGGTTAATACTTACTGATTTTAATGTGTTTAGTGGCAAAATTGAAGGAAATCATCAATTTAAGTTTTAACAATACGGTAATTTTAAATACCCTATTTTATGTACAGTATTGATTTCTATATTTTGTTTTTTTCATTTCCAAGAAAAATCCTATCTTCAAAAATACATAGAATGAATCTACAGGAGACGCCTTTTTATGGAGCGATTTTACTCGGCTTAAATACATTTTTTGCAGATCAGATATTGTGAGTGGTTGAAGCTCTCTTGTGTGTGCTGCCAGACGATTATTTTTCTTTGTGTTGGTAGTTGGAACCCAATGTGTTCTAATTCAACTATTATTACCTTATTCCCTGTACATGAATGAGAAAATGTTATGCATTCTTACTGCACATTTATTTCCAATTACTCACATTACATATTATTTCGTTTATAAAGCAGATATAAACAGTAGTTATGTCTGCTTAGAATCGAAGAATTGCAGGATTTCGGATAAATGTTCTGATATTTCGTGCTTTTCAGAACAAAAATTGATAGTCAACATCTACTCAAAGTTTATGAGTGAAAGTTTACATGAAAGATTTATCAGTATTTTGTAAGTTTGCGAATGTGAAGGAAGTGATGGTTTTGTACTCGGATGATCACTTTCTTATTTTACATCGGATTTCTGAAGATTCAGGGCTGGAATTGTGGATGGCTAAAGTTGCCACTCCTGCTGACTGATGAAAACCAGCGAAAATGTACATTTGTGAACTATGTTGGAAGACAAGGTGATTTAATTAAATGTTGATATCCATATTTCTTGTTTTGATCGACTCGTAGATTAAATGTGGGAATTCTGTTTCAAAAAAAAGTTGTTTTTGTGTTAAAACCTAAAATAAAATATGACCAGATTTATTGGTATCTACTTTCTTAATGAGATCTGTATTCTTTAATTATGTTTCCTTATTTTATGAATTTATTTTCAAATCTTCGTTAAATAGCACCATTGAAGGGCATTGGACAGAAACGAAAATGGTGGAAACGTTTCGTGGAATCAAGTGGAGAAAATTAGATATGCATTACATGTAAATGTCAATGTATTTTACGAGTTCGAAAGTTTAAATGTATTTTAGTACGTATTTTTCTTGCTATTGCGTTTCACTTTTGAGAATTATATGTATTACTCGAAAAAACGCAGAAATTTTCTATTCAATACAAATTAATTTGACGTGAATGTTACGTCAATAGCAGAGAAACAGATTTTTTTAAATTGAAACAAGGTTTTATCTCGTTTATTCGGGTTGATTGAAAAGTGAATGACCAATATTAGAGTGGTCGAGCTCGCTGAAGAGTCATTCACAGAAAATGGGAATAGCATTAATTCACGTGTGCTTAATGAGGTTGGTAGTACAGGTACTTTATATTGATTGCAGTGACGTCTGTCACAAACGGCTACGAAATAATTGACGGAATAATCCCATCAAAGAAATGTATGGAGCACTTTGATTGAAATACATTCTACAATTAGTAAGAGGTGCGTTAAGAATACATTTTTCACATTTTAAATAGTCTGTTTGGAATGGAGTATGATGAAAACGTAGGAAGTGGTGGCTAAATCTTGCAGATCTCTTTGCCCTACTTAATGGACTTCCTTTCTTACTGACCGTACTCCCTACTCCTTACTCCCCTATTTGTGTCTTCGGTGGTGTAACAGTTACCGTATAGGGCTATTAAACAGAGGAGTTACTCTAAGAAGGGACTAGTTAGGTCGGGAAACAAATGAACGTTATGTAGGGCGATGCTATTGCAACAGAAAATCATTAAGCTATTTACAAATGAGCTAATTGTAAATGTAATCATCGCGGAATTGAGATCATGGACATAACTTGCAGGTACATTGCGAGTAGTAGCCAAGTAATAGGTGGCATTCTTATAATAATAATAATAATAATAATAATAATAGTAATAATTAATAATAATAAATTACCTTAAATAATAATCTACCTTTCCTTTGTAAAAATTTGTGTCCATCACCTGGAATAATATCTCGTTAAACAGCTTGGTCGAGACGAACAGAAAAAGACTATCCAAAATTCCATCTGTTGTGTCAATGTAATAACAATTCAAGAGAACTCGATTTATAGGAAGCAAGGATGGATTGATGTAAAATGTGTACTTAATGTCTGTGAGTTCTAGGAATGTAATTGGTACAACGAATATTTCAGTAATATATCAAAATTTAAACTAGTCATTACCACAAAATTAATGACACTCAAATTATTGAAAAGTTGCATTGTTATTATCTTATTCGTTAATTGTACACAGGTTGTTTGAAAATAGCCCTCGAACGTATGAAAGTCAGCTGCTTTAGGATATGATACGTCGCGCGCAATAGTCCGGTCTTGCGAAATCGTGTTCTTGCCAGTAAATAATAATACGCGCTTCATGGTGACCAAACTTTCGATACCCTCGGCCAGAGGTCGCGCCAGTTAGGCGGTAAAAAAAGATTCTTTGTAGCACCAAAGCGATGTCTCTCGGGAATCGGCGAAGATGGTGGGGTTAGCGTTGACTGACCTGCGCTCGCTACTCGTATTTGTTAATTCTACTCGCATTATCTTGCACTTTGCGTCTTAAAATGCCACTAGTTGAATCCCATACAACGTTATCGTCAGGCGACAACATTTTACCAGGTTGCACACCGTACACTATACACTATATCATAAGACCGTACTTCATAACCTTCTTGACGCTTCATAGGACGAGTATAACCTGTTTGATAATTGCAAATTGATGTTGTTATCCATACGGTCATCTCAGAATTGGCTTCGTCGTGGATAACAGAAACCCCACATGGTGGGCCTGTTTGATTGATTGATTAATTTATTGATGGTTCCGGGCAGTAGACTGCTATGGTCATTATTAATTAAATGTAACTTCAAATTAACTTCTCCCGATAGCACGTCACACACAGTTTTTAACCGTTTTTGACGTGAATAAATTAAATAAATAAATAAATAAAAAAGTCCCGTTAGTAAAGTAAATGCTTTTAGACCTAGGAGTGGTGATGTTCCTCCCAGCTGATTGGCGAGTTCCAGCGCCGACCTACAGGTCAACATGTGAGGGAATTCCTTCCAGGTATCTCCCTCAGCGGAAACATCCCCAGTCGGGATAAACTCTAATACCCGATTGGTCTCTCGACGTATTATAATGTAAATGTCCATGTAAATAAGGGAAGATAACAGGTCACGGAAGAGAAAGGAAAGATCGCGCGCGGTATTTAGCTCTTTTATGGTACTACTCCGATTTTCACGTGGTACTGTTCGAAAGTTTGCTTAATTCGACCTAGCCGATGCTGTAAATTCTTGACTGACTAAACGCGAACCTTTGTACTTTTCTGTCGGCGTCGCTGCACATTCAGCTGCACTGCTAACTTTAAGCTAAATGCAATTAATTCACGGGTCGGAAAAAATTTTGAATCTCCTTGCAGAATTATGACACCATACCATTTTTCTTTCCTATAAATGTTCTCAGGAAACACGTTGTGGCTGCATATATAGAAAATTGCTTGAAACCTTTTCTTAGGAGGGAAACGTTTTTGGAGACTTTCAAGAGTATTGGAGAGCATTGAATAACATTGAAAGATATTAGAAGGAGAATGGCCAATTGGATTAGATATATATTTAAGGTAGGGAGTGAAATAATTGTTGCGTTGACGCAGAGAATATCCGAAATGCTACGGACATGAGAGAGGGACATAGAAAATAGAAAAGAGCTGAATTCAGATTACGGAGGGGAAAATCAGCTTATTGAAATATGTCCAAACACACATGTACAAGATGATTATGTTGCTGATGGTAATGATGATGAGGGAGAACATAATATCATTTATAAGTATTCGAAACTTATCTGTACCATACACAAAATAATTTTATTGAATTAATTTATTTTGTTGAAAAATTTGTTAATGTACGGTTTTAATGTTACATAAAATGACGGCATCTATTGTTAATGTCTCATTCACCCACATTTTGACATGTTGATCCATTATTCCTTACGCAACACCTGCCTCCCGTCTTTCTTCGCTACGGCATTCCCCTCTTCTCCTAACAAGGCTGCCTCGTCTTCCCCCAGGTGAGGGAGTGAACATCCTCCCCCCTCCCCCAGGGGACGCGAGGCGAACTGCGAATCGCGGCCGAGGACGGTCGAGGCAGATAAGGGCAGATGATTCCAACACTTTGGCTTCTCTCCCCTGTCCGTCGCGTTGCGTCCCCCCCCCCGGCGAAAAAAACACCTTCCCGGGCGCACAACAGCCTCCGAATCGTAAAATTTATAGACCCCGGCCTGCTCTGATCGGGCACCATCGGAGGCTCACCGGCGCACAGTGCGGAGCTTTCGTCGTCTTCGAGGGCAGAAATCTATCGGCGACTTGTCACTGGCAATATTCCGCATTTCAACCGAAGTGTTCCGCCGTGTACTTGGGGTTTTACTTCTTGGCGCGTGAGGCCTTGACTTCACGATGGAATATCTCACGGTATTTCGAGTCTTTCCCGGGCTAGATGTCGCGTGATCTCCAGCACTTCTCGATACCGTCGCGATCACGCGTCATCTATCGGCTCGACCGAGGAAGACGAGAAATAAAAACATAAGTGCACATTATTTTCTGTGTTATTTCGTTTCTCTTTATAATTGTCAAAAGGTGTCTTATCGCTGCAAATCGCCAACTATGAAACGTAATTCATTGTTTATGTAATTTTTTTACATATTTTCCTGCCGACTTGAAATTTGTACTTATCGTACACCAAGGAACAATTAACGTTTTAATAAACTTTTATGTATATATGTCTGAGGTCAGTTGTTTTAGAAGTTAAACCTATGGTGTACTCAATTAAGCAGGAATCTCACAATCACTAATTTCAAAGATATTAGTTCTTCATTTCAGTAAATTATTTTTTTGTTAATTTAATGTTTCGTTTTTAGAATGAAAGATAACATAACTTCTGACAAAATTAAATATTGGTTGTCGAGGTAACACATTTTATGAGGGACTTCTCTGATGCGATAGAAGTCGTTTAAACGAACACACTGTAAGATTTATTAATTGTTTGACCTGAAAGTCTCAGGAACAACCGTAAATTCAGACAGAAATACCTTCGGAGGAAATATGAAATTACCAAATTTTTTGACACAATTACCTGACTTTCTCTGCCTGCTAGTCATTCTAAAGAACTTCCAGGTCAAGTTCTGCCCACCTAAAAAGAAGGAAGGAACCCTATCGAGGAGATTGGTCCGTCGAGATGGGAAAAATTTCTCACTGTACGGCGCAGTCGGGTGGCACGGGCGAGTTGGGGAGGGGGGGGCTACACCTGGCTCACCGGTCGCCCGGAGGCACCGGCCACCTCACGTAATGGCAGCCATAAAAATCTCGGCGGGCCCCTCTTTACCTCGCGCCCTCTATATATAAAGTGCTCCTTTTATAGGGCGCTTGGAGGGTGATATACGGGTGTCCAGGACTTTCCGAAAAAAAAAGAGGGGGGCTCTGTTCGGGAGCTCTAGCGACATAAGGTGTCGGAGGAATCGCACGAGAAACAATATCACGCGCACCTGAATTGACCATTCGTGCATAGGAGTCCGTGATGGATTTTTTTCAACATCCTCCGTTTTCCACGTTATTTTATTGCATTGTTTACTCAGTGGCTCTTCACGTTTGTTTATGCCTTTGATTCAATGTTCTGTCGTTTGAATAATATGAAATGGTGAATCTAATAGAATGTTAACAATATTCCGATGACCAAAATCTTCTACGAGGTTGTTAAGGCCGCACATAGCTTCTAAAGTCCTTTTAAAATATTGTTGAAATGTAGCATTGCTTGCAGTCATATTGAATATTGAATTGTATATTATATTGAATATTTTATATTTGTTGGGACTCTAAATTTAATTAAATTATGTGAAAAATCTCGCTATCTCTTTACTTTTCGTAAAAAAATATACATGTTTCTTAAAAGATATAAGTTACTTTGTAATTCTTACAGAATTTACTCTAAAGAGGAACAGTTTGACAGGTAGAGGAAACAAATGAAAGTTGTGTTGGACGATGCCATTGCTAGAGGTAATGTCGAAGGCAACTACAAGTGACTCAACTGCAACGAACACATTGACGAATTGAGCGTCTAGACATAACTTGTAGTTATTTTGTCTGCGGTAGCCAAGCAATAGCTGTCAAAGCGGACCCTCCTTACGGTTATATCTCTGTATCTTGCTCTGCGAATCCTATATCTGACGAGTTGAACAAGCAAATAGTCTACTATCACAGAATGAGTATTCTTAGTTACAATGCTTGTGTTTAGTTACAATGCTTACAATGTGTGTTCTTAGTTACAATGCTTGTTGATATGCTATAAGACGAAACTTTATTCTTCCAATCATTTCGTTATGGCGAATTGCATAGACCAAATGCGTAGCATTGCTGTGGTTTAAATTGCTCGTTCTCTCAATTAATTGTATACATTGATAGTAAATTTTGTTTATGTTGACAAATTGTCCCGAAAGAGTATAATTGCCTGCTTTTTACTCTTTCCCTTTCAGTTGCAAATGATGTACGCTGCAACGGCGCAAAAGGAATTACATGTGACACTTGAAGAATTTCGGAATATCGAGGGCAATTGATGCGGGTTAAATAATTTTTCGCCTTGGCCACACTCCAGCAATTTTCTTACTTCACGGCCAGTTGCTCTCTCATACCATCTATGAATACGCTCAACTTCCTGGGCCTTGTCTTTCCCTTCTCCCGCACAAGGACTAGTCTCAAGGCGAAGGGTTCGAGTTTTATGCGGCGCCGTATATCACGCCAGGGCGCCGGCTCCTATTTTATATTTTATTCCGATAAAGCATACACGGGGCGCGAGTGTATCAGGGCTAAGAAGCCCCAGGCCCATGCGTCAGTGGGGCTCGCCGATATTACTCGGCTTCAGGTAGCAGCGCGATAGCCGTGTGTGACGAATGGCGCCAGATTAAGCATGGAAAGCGAGCGGGCATTATTTGAATAAAAGGCACAGACGAAGGAGAAAAAAAAAAGAGGCTGGGCGCGCGTATCCAAGAGATAGATAGCTGGAATAGGGAGAGAAAAAGTACCTAATATGGAAATATATTTTTTTCCAGATTGCATTTTTATGCGAGTCGGATCTTTTCCCGTCGCCGACGTTGCCGCCCTGGTACGAACCGAATGGGTTCTTTTTGTTATTACCTGTTGTTCGATCCTGAGCCAAGAGAGGTTGATGTTTTTTTTAAAAAGAACGTTTTTTTGTGTTTCGAGTTGTGTGCAGAATATATGGCTGTTCTCTTATTTGCTCTGTTTTTCTTGTTGCAGGTAAGTCAGCGTCCCGCCCTCGCAACGCGTCCGCTACCGTGGCGCCGCGCAGCGACCGTTTCTGTAAGTTGTGGATTTGGGAGCTCCTGGGCGCCGATGCGTGGTTGAATTTATTTAACGAGACCCCCTGGGCCCCTCCCCCCCCTCTCGCCACCGGTGTCCCCTCCTCCGCCGACGCTTTTGATATGCATAACAGGAGAAAAAGGTAGCGGGCGTCGACTTTATTTCGATTTAGCTGGCTGCCTCGACAAAGGAAGGCACAAAGTGTGCGCATGGTAATTTTGGAGTTAGTCCATCGTCGCCCGGTTTTTTTTTGTTGTTTTGCAATTTCAGAAGAGCTCGTCTTCCTGCCCTGGCAGAATGCGTCGTGGGCGACGAATAACTAACTCAGCGTTGTTTACGGGTTGCGTTGAAAGGGGGAGCTTTAAACTAACACGGAGATATATGGACGTCGTGGAAATACAAAACTAGCAATGTCAAATTATTCGATTGAAATAATTACTATTCTTCTTTTTGTTTCTACTTTTGCTGCAGGTTGAAGTTTCGTTTTATTTTATATTTTTTCTCGATATTATGTTGAAGACAGATCATTTATTAGCCATTGGACTAAAGACCAATGGCGGATCGAGTTATAAAAGTGAGTTTCGTTCAACAACAATTTGATGAGCGATGTGTTGAATAACAGTTTGATGAAATATTGTGATTCTTATTAGAACTAAAGAAACATGCAGGGTACACTATTAAAAACACTGAAACACAAAGCTGAGGGGAGGGAAGCCAAATTACTTTCGTCCTCATGCATTTGATTGTGATAATGAGTGCCATATTAATTTCTGATAAATGAAGGCAGGGAAGGATTTCCGCCTTTTTGGGCTCTTTTCTAAGAAGATGATCACAATGGAATTTGCTTTCACCTTCCGCTACGTGAATGAGAGTACGGTTATTTCGACGGGCGAAACTGGGAGGCTCAGTGCATGAACTGATGTCACAGCAGTGCCTGTGACATGGATGTCCGAGGTTCGTGTCCCAACGACGGCAGGATTTTCGACACTTGCTTTTCAGCTAGTCTGCCTGGATGAGAATTCCGGTAGAATACCGGTTGTTCTGATTGGTAGTTTTCCGTGGTTTTTCCTATCAATACCAGGTGAATGCCGGAGTAGTACCTTCACAAATGGGCCACGGTTTGCGCGCGATTTAACCTTCCTCTTCCTTGTCCTATCCACACCCCTTACACACACACACACACACACACACACACTTATACTAATATGCGCTCCACTACCACACATGCTGGGAGACCGGTCACGGGTTTAGAGCTTATCCCGGCTGGGGCGGTACCCCGCTGGTGGGAGATAATTGGTTGAGGGAAACCGCGCTAGTAGACTGTACATCGGCGCCGGATCTCGCCATCCAGTGGGTGAAAATCACAGCCACCTTCAGTTGAAAAACATGCACTACACGTACGGGACTAATGACCGCAGAAGTTGACGCGTCCGGATTCACTAACAATCAATCAATCGACGGGTAAATGATGAAAGAATGTTACAATAGGATATGTGGTAGTGTCATATGTCAACCATGATGCAATTTCATACATCCAAGACTTACTGGGGACTCGAATCCGTAGTTCGTCTCTTCATTTTCGGATAAGTCCGCTGTGGTGTGAAAATGTTCGCTCGTAGTTGGCCGTGTTCGTCCTAACGCTAATTCGACCGAACACGGATCCACCCTGACCGCACCCTAACAATTGTAAGGACGGACTGCACTTTTCTTTATCTTCTCTCGCTACAATTCCGGCCTTACGTCTCACGCGCCCATTCTACCTCTGCGGAGGCGGCGCGGGCCGTTTCGCCTCCAACGAGCGGCTTCGCGAGATTGGCCGGGCGGGGCACGGCACGGCACGGTGACGGGCTTCCGGGCGCGACACGTGGCCTCACACGTGCGGCCTCGGGAACGCCCAACCGCAGCGGGCGAACGACCTCGCAGTGCGACTGCTCGGCGGCGACTAGGTATGAGGTTCCTTCAGGTGCATGATGTGTGAACGAGGGGACGAAGTAACTCTAAGTAGGAAGAACTATGTGCCTTTTAAAAATGAAATCTGTATACCAACAGTTTTGTCAAAACCCCAAGATTTCATCAGTCACAAGCGGGAGTTCCCTAAACAGATGAAGCCCATGCTTAGGACCACCGATGGAGAGATGTCACAAATACTATTTTTAAAGAAAAAAAATGACATTCATATGTACTTAAAGTTTTTTATTATTAGTTTTTGTTATTTTCAAAAGTTACATTTTACTTTACCAAATGTTCAATATTTCAATGTTATTAAAGAAATCAATAGATTTGCCATGCTTTGGATCCTTTAATATGTTAATTCGGCAGTGATCACGTTTCTAGAATGGCAAGAATGAAAGCGAGAACAAAATTCGGTGCCTTTAATATGGCTTTGGAGAATGGTGGAGTATTATCTAAGAAATACCGACCTGAGAGGGAATCATATGAGTAACCGAAATGTCACTTCAGTGTTAACTACCTCCTCGTTGTCTGCATTGATTGGTAGTGATAAATTAAAAATCTTACTTTCTTGACTGATTGAACAAATTGTGTATGCGTTGTGTACAGGCAGGCCACATCTGTTAAAATAAACAAGTCACCAAAAAACGAATGGATCAACTGTCGCCTCATTTCGGGCGTAATGTTTACTGGTCATACTAGAACATTGGATGTTCTTTACTGTGCACGTTTCTAAATACTAACAATTAGTCTGTCATTTTTAGAAAAGCGAAAGTTGGTAGTGCCTAAATGTGTGCTTCCCTTGCAATAATCGATGGCGACTAACTGCTTCTACTGCACCTGCGATAGCGATACTTAAAATTTCGATTCTGTCTTCGATCTCTTCTCCATTATATTCGCGCGTGCACTCATGTGTATAGAATATTTTTCTCTAGCAAAGAAGCTGCGCCTCTCAAATAGTCAATTTATTAATTTTCGATTATAATGTTGTTGTTGAATGCAATTTTCGTAAGAGTGAATTTCCAACGTGACCTGAAAACTTACATGTGTACGTAGTACACATGAACATTGAACAGTACACGTGAAAATACACATGTTTAATTCTTTCAAAATAGATTTACTATACGAAAAGTCTTACATTGTATCTTATTTCTGAATGGTACATAAATTACAAAAGATAACCGTGATTATTCCATATGCTTTTAGAGAAATTTGAGGAGAGGTGTATGTAATGAATATTCTCATATCAAATTGGCTTCGTTACGAAGTCTCTGTTAGGGCGAAGAGGACAAATTAAAGGGTACAAAGGTAAAGGCAAATGCAAATTTATGGAATGGGGCGGTTCAGAGGAGGCAGAAGGTACAAATCAAGAAGCCCCTACCGACATTGGGTAATCCTTGAGGTCGTTTCCCCCGGACTCTCGTACGTCATTGCAGAGTTATCGTGGGGTTCGGGGAGGGGTGGGGTGGGGTGGGGTCTTCCCGTGAGGTCTTCGCTCTAATTAAGTAGGCTGGCGATAAGGCAAGGGGAGAAGGAGAGGCGAGAGAAAGGAGGGAGACAGAGAGAAGGTCGACAGAAGCGAAAGGAACATGATCCCGTAGGAACAGGCTCTGGCGTCAGTGCTCATGTGATACTGCGATATTTGTATCGGCTGACAGGCCATAGAAATAGAGAAACTGGGTTTCTTGAGCTTACAAACTAATAGAGTATCAACGCTTGTTCACAAATTAATAGACGTTGATCCTCGTGGAAGCAGTGATGCCTACAGTGTGGAAAGAAATGATTTTACAAGGAAAATTGGTTGCTACAAGAACATCAGCTGTTTGTTGGCCTAGAATACGTGGAAAATGCAAGAGTAGATAATGAGCCATAATGCTTTTTCCTTCTTTATAATATCGGCTATTCAATTTTATATCCCACGAAACACATTATACGATCCGACTTCGGAGTTACAGTTCAGTTTCAATTCCCTTGTAACTGATCGATGTCTTAGTTCTGGCTTCTAGCGGGTTGTGATTTTAATCGAAGCTGTGAGCAAACAAATTTGTTATTTTTAAACATCGTTTGTATTTCATTTCATTTTTAACATTATACTTCTACTTTCAGTTGATCTAGTTGCGTCATCTATATTAGCCTACTTTGTAGTAAAAATAAAAAAAATCACCGTCTCACCATCTCATAGATGGAGAAGAGCGTTTATCTATTTGTAGATACCGTATTCAAGAGATGAAAGGTGGAGATTTTGATTCGAATGTTTTATCAATAAGTTTTTATCAATGAATTTCGACATTACTTAAAAACTTATGTGAGGGTTTACTCAGTATCTGCCGAGTCTAGAAGATACCTTCATCTTTGCATGTTTAGATTGGCCTTCTGATCAGAACCGGTTTTTTCTACATTAGAGTGTTTTTACTACCGCCACTCACAAGTTCATGAGCTATTTACTTTGATTCTTAAATATATTCATCAGAAAAAATATCGGTTCTCATCGCTGTGAGTGTTGTATGGTTTTGACATGTGCGAACTAATACAATTAGTAGTGGCTATATTTCTAGACAGGAAAAACCCTACTGACCAAAACCTCAAAGTAGCAAGCACACTTCTCAAGAGTAAATAAAATACTCTCGTATAACTATGCAATAAATTAAATGTTTTAACAAAACAGCATTCACGAATACTGCAATAATAAAATATAGTAATATATTCAGCACAACAGTTCTTTACATGTTAAGATTGTCAAAAACGTTGCCAGCAATGTTTAATGGTAGGCGGACTCCACTGTGGGTGCCACCACTTCCACTAATGTCAATACCTCTATCACTTCTATCATCACCACATCCGCTACCTTTTTTCAACCATCCACTGTCTTCTGGGCTTCATCTGCCTCTATCGTCCCAAATGGCCCCTCCCCGAATGCCAGACCTTTATCAGCCCCAGTAATTTACGGCTCCCCGGCCTTCAGCGATGACCCCGCAGTCCCTCGTCCCCCAG
>BOPP01000174.1:2729680-2739824 GCA_017312745.1 Gryllus bimaculatus
GTCTCCTCCCCCGTCTCCTCCCCCGCTCCCGCAGCCGTCGCGTCGTCTTGGCGGTCGAGCGGGGAGCGTCGCGTGGGGAGGGGAGATGGGGCGACGGCGGCGATCGCTGATCCACGGGCGACGCTCCGCCGGACAAAGCCGCTCTTTGTGTGGAGGGGAGGAACGAGACGCGCTGTGTTTTAAGGTTGAGATGAAACACTGTGCAGGAGTTGCAGGAGGTTAGGCGCTGGGGAAACGTCATGTAGCTGGTGATAGAGATTGAGAGGTTTTTAAGGATCGGGAAGCTGATACATTGCGACCGAATATAATAATTCGAGCACGTTACGATGGGGAATTAAATGTAACGGAGAATAGCACCAGCTAAGCAAATTTCTTTAAATAACATTCCAACTTTACGTATTTTTAGAAAGTTTTGTAAATATTTTAAATATGTTTTTTACATTTGATACTTTTCTTATACTTAATATATAATGCATGTATACTTATTTCATAATGAAGTATTTCTATATATGCTGAATACTATTTTTAATGAAATTGTTTTATTTATGTGTGAAATAACAATGTAAAGAATCCCAGATTTTGTACTTAAAGTTGCTTCACTACCTAATTACTTCCGTGTACTTGATATTCTTCTGAAAATTGCATGATAACTGTCGGGATTAACAATATGGATTCTGCTGAATCAATTTAACCTTGTGTATGTATCAAATATTCAGAATCAGAATTCAGAAACTGAATTTCCGGAATGTACTAAATCCACCGACTTGCTCCAAGTATGAATGTTTTCCGCCCATTTTGTCAGCTAATTTAACCCTACAGTTCTGTCATAGAAGATAGTAAGCTTCTCTGTTTACCTTAGTGAAACATTTGACTATCATCGGAAATAATGACATTATATAATTAATGGAAATATTAAAAATCGTCCCTCAATGCCTCGTACAAATCTATGATTTCCTATATTTCAACTCATAAATATATGCTTAATAACTTCCTAAAACATCGATTTGTACTCTTTGGTTGGTCATGACAAAATATCGAATAAAGAACATCACGGGTGCATGTGTGTGCAGTGCGTTGGTTGGGGGCGTCCGAGAGCCGTCAGGTCGGCCGGCCGGTCGGCTGAGGCAGGTCGCCCTCGCTCGGCGGCCCCCGCTCCGCGAGCGCAGGGATTCGGAGGAATCGACTAAATAGCCCCAGGGGAGAGCGCTCCATCTTGATTGCTTTCCTTTTCCGCTGCCTCTTTTGACAAAGTCCGCCGCCCGCCGCCATTCCCCGGGCCGACTGACGGTTCGCGTGGAAGCGGGAGGATCCACGCTTGCCTCACGCCGTCGCCTCGACGATGTTGGTGGTGACAAGTGCACGTGGTGTGTTTCGTTCTCAATTGTGACTATGATCACCATGATAGTTTATAATTCCATCTCCGCCGTCTCCAACGTCACCGCGACAACCTTTATATTCATACAGTATCAAACACTTTATTCCGATTTAAATAGAGTGGCACTTCAAGGTCACGAGATGGAAGGAGAGGGGGACATTGTCATCCACTCGGGAGCTCCAATATCCAAAATTTAAGTCGTTTCGAGGCTTCCGATTGGATAACAGTGTCCCTCCAGCTCCAGACCTTGACGTGCCACTCTATTTAAATCCGAATATGCCACCCACATCATGATATCCGACAGCTTTGTCGCCACCACGTTTCAGTTACTGGTCGGTTACTTTCACTTCCGTGCCACATCAATCACTTAGAGGCTATTTCCACTTTTCGTTATAATCAATACATTTACAAGATATACAACGCCTCCATCCATCACCCAAATCATCACTTGTGTTCTTAACTCGTTCGCTGTGATTATCACGTCGGAAATGATCTGCGCATCCCCTTCATGTTCTTTATTGTTCTTTCTCTACGGTGCTTCCACTATCACTGCATCCTCTGCTCGGTCACCACAACCTCTCTTCATCTGTAAACTTCTTTTCTTCGCCGCCGTCGTTGGAAAACTCGCCTGTCACCCTCCCAAGGGAAGCAGTCGCGTGGTTGTCGTCGGTGACGGTGGTCGCGGTGATGCAGGCGGCAGCGGGGTGGCGGGGGTCTCGGTAGTTGTAGCGATGGTTGCAGGGAAATAAGGTGGCGGGAAGGTGGGATGGCACAAAGGTGTGATGGCTGGAAGGTGGGATAGCAGGAAGGTGTAATGGCTGTAAGGTGTGATGGCTGTAAGGTGTGATGGCTGGAAGGTGGGGTGGCTGGAAGGTGTGATGGCTGGAAGGTGTGATGGCTGGAAGGTGTGATGGCTGGAAGGTGTGATGGCTGGAAGGTGGGATGGCTGGAAGGTGGGATGGCTGGAAGGTGGGGTGGCTGGAAGGTGGGGTGGCAGCGAGGTGTGGTGGTAGCAAAGGGGGAATGGATGACATGTGTGAGAGGTAGGGTGGCAGGAAGGTATGGGACGATGGGAATCTACTACGTCGGAGAAAAGAGTGTCAGGTAGGCGAGGTCTGAGGAGGGGCTGGCAAAGGGGACGGGGAGGCAACGGAGGCTTTGGCAGAACGACGGGTACGGCGAAAGGGTGCCGATCCGAAGGGCGGGGGGGGAAGAGGGCAGGCCTGATATTGACGATCAGTCATGGCGCCTCCCCGTTTCTCCCGCGTGCGTCAGACTTCCGACCTCGCCTGCGGACCTGTCTCCGCCCTTCTCCTCGGGGCGGGATAGGGGGGAGGAGATGCCACGTGCACAGCGCCTAAGATGCGTTCCACAAACCTGCTGTTTTTCGCTTCTACCGGTGGAGAGGTTTGATCGGATGACATGGATTATTCAGATGCGATGAAGATGCTGTGATGAAAAACACTAAAGGGAAAATAACTTGGAGATTGGAATCCTTGAAATATTATGGTTTACTGTGTTTGGTTTCGGTGTTACTAATAGATTCAAATTTTCGATTAAGTGTTTTCATTTGAAAAAACAATAGAAATCACTTAATTCTCTTCATAGAATATTATGTTCTAGTTAGCTATACATAATTGCTGAAGGCGAAGAAGTATAAATGTTAATTAGGAATATTCCAGTCTAGTTATTTTTACTCTTTCCTAGTACTTCTTTCTATCTGTAAAAATGGCACAAAACTATCTTTGCTTCATCTACATATTTCCGTTCGATTTATGACAAGAATTTCGTACTAAAAATCAAAGTCAATAATTCATAAAATATACTGCAGTGCTAATTCTTTCATTACTTCTGGAATCATTCCTAATCAGAATGAAAGAGACAGAGAGAGAAAGAGAGAGAGAGAGAGAGAGAGAGAGAGAGAGGGGGGGGGGGGGTTATCTCAGACGATCTACAGATATCTCCGCGAGCAGCGGAACCTAGACTGTTTGAATCTACGGGAAGTTCGAGTAGCTTGTATCAAAGAACAACCAATGAAGATGGAAGAATAAAAGGAACTTGCTTTACTACGAAGGTAGGATTATTTGAGGTGTCTATGAGAGCGGTTGAGGTGTCAGAGACAGATTGAGGTATCTGGGAAGAACGGTTGAGGTATCGGCGGAAAGCGGTTGGGGCGTCGGCGGAGAGCGGTTGAGGCGTCGGCAGAGAGCGGTTGAGGTGTCGGCAGAGAGCGGTTGAGGTTCCTAGAGAGAACGATTTAGGAATGGAATGAGATAAATGGGATGCGATCTCTGAGACGGTCTCCGGCATGTAACGGGATAACGAGGGGAATGGTTGATTTGCGAGGGGCGGTTGAGTCACGGGCTGGTTGATGGCTACGCTCGACTAGTGGAAAAATCGGATATTCCGCAGGGGTGGGAGGGGGCGAAGAAACGGCGACGGCATGGCGTTGCTCTCGGACCGACAGCAGCCCGCAGGTAGAGGCCACGTGATATAGAAAAACCCTGTATGCACTTCATGCATAATGCATCCGACATCTCCCCGGACCCTTCTCGCTGTCCCTTCGTTCTTCGACCTGTCCTGCTCGTAGCGCCTGCCTCTTTCCCCTCTCCACATTTCCACCTTTCTCCTCCTTCTCCTCCTCCGCCCCTACTCCACTACCTCACCGCTGCGCGGGGGATCGCATAATTTTTCATCAATTTCCCATCCTCCTCCCTCTCCGCGCGCCGCCGCGCGCCGCCGCGCCCGCCGCCGCGCCCGCCGCCACCCCGCCGTGCCCGCCGCCGTCATGTGCTGTTTACAGTGCTCCCATACGCCAGAAGAGGTGCTCGTGGTAACAGAGACTCAGCCCGGGAAAGCGGTTTCCTTCTTCTTGATGCAATTAGTATTATACATGCGCAGATGACAACGACCAAGGTATATACGCGGGGCGCCCGGCAGGGGCATGTGGCTGCTGGGCGCGGGGGCGCTTGGCGGAATATGGCTCCACTTACGGCTCAACCTGGCGGGCGCGAGGGTTGGGGCTGGGTGGGGGATTCGACGGCGCCCGTACGAGACGGGGGATTTATTTTAAGGCGTTCCAGGCTCCGGCCCGATCATTTCTGCTACAAATAAGGGAACCGTCGCTGCTGCGGGCGCGCGGAAGGAAGCAAGCGAGTGAGAAGGAACGCGAGCGTGTGTGTGTGTGTGTGTGTGTGTGCGCGCGCGTGCGTGTGTGGGTGTTCGTGTGTGTGTGGGTGCGTGCGGGAAGGCGGAAAGCAAGCGTGTGGGGGCTGTGGGCTTTCGACCGACAAGTTGAAGGAGATGCGGTGTTTTCCGAGGACTCGTAAAAGTGCGAAGGGGAAGTTAGAAGTGGGGGGTGCTGTGACCTGGATGATGGCGGTAATGAGAATATAAATGCGTGTTTGCTCTGTGTGTGGAATTTTCTTTTTATTAAAAAAGGACTGACCAGTCAAAGAAACTTTGCATATGGTCCGGAGAGGTATGGCTGATCTCAAATTCTTGGCTTTTCTGGATGGATGATACATTTTATGTATTAAACCATTTTGAACAAAAATGATGATACGAGTCAAAAGTTGCATGTTATTTAGGATTTCGCATATATGCATGATTTGTCTTTAAGGAAGTTTAAGACAAGGTTTTCGTTTTTACGTCATTGGAAATAGAATATTACGCGTGGTAGTTCATACTTGGAAGATTTCTTTGCTACAGTGAACTACAATTAATGTAATTAGAATAATATTGCCTTAAGAAAATAATGCACAAATAAGAATAAATAAGGTTTACACATTTACGTTGATTTACATTAGCAATGGACAAAAATGTGAGAGTTTTAATTTTTTCTATCAGGATCATAAAGCTTTTGAGACTTTTTCTTCGCTTGTTGTAATAAAGACCGATGATGGATATTTCTCTGTTTCTTAATACGCTAAGAGAGTCTTGAGCGCGTTTTAGAATTGTGTTCCGTTGGAATCTTTATTCCTAGTGTATAAAATAGCCACATTTCGAAGTAATAAAAATGCTCATTCGAATCATAAAGATCTCAAATATAAAATATACAATCCTTAGGTGTTTTTAGTCTGTTAAGTACAGTGTCTTAACTCAGTTTACAAGAAATTTTCTGTTCGTCTTCTTGCACCTCAATAGTTTGGATACACTGTCCAGAGAAGGTAAAATCCATTCAGAATTAAAAGAAGAAGATGAAGAAGAAGAAGAAGAAGAAGAAGAAAACACCCTCTAGGGGATGGAATTTCTGATTGAAAACACGCCAGTGGGTTACGCTAATTGAACAGCAATAAAAAGCTGAATGAAGCTTCTTCAGGAAATCATTACAAGAACCAGAATAGTCAAATCTCAGGTTGGGAACCAGATAAAACACATTAAAAATCTAAAGCACACATTTTTCAATATTATACATTGGATTCATTACAGCGAAAATAAATTTATATCAAATTTAATAAATATGAAATATTAAAAAACTCAAAATTAAGGACACATTGCAAAGTGGACTCTTACCGTGCATATGCCTGTACGGATTTGGTGTCATTTTCGGTGCCCCGGACTGTACCACCTTGATCCACGTGGGCGTCTTGAGCCCCGAGCCCCACCTCCAGGACGTCTCCCCAGTGCTCTGCTCCTGGGGCTTACAACTGGAAGCTTCTCCTCGCGACAGCGTAGCGCCGTGGATCCCTCCAGGTTATTGCAACTGCCGCGTTACGTTGAAAAGGGATGTAGTTCTATGAAGATGAAAGTTGTTTTTTTTGGTCCTTCTTTGGTTGGATTCCACTGGTTCTGTTGCTTGGCATTGTGTCGCTGAAGGAATGCTGTAGATGGAGGGATGAGGTGGTCGGGGGATGAGACAACCAATATGACAGATTTGGGGTTTAGTTGTGTTCTTGTTCATACATGTGAGCATGAACGTCTCTGATTATTATTCTAACGTACGTTTTCCGTGGTTGGTTCGCCGAATATTCATTCACACATGTTTTCTTTTTTATTTCTCAGCATTTCAAGGGGTCAAAGCATTGAATTTACAATGTAAAATCTATTCAACATCTTCCCTCTTTCTCTGAGGAGAGGGAGGAAAGATGTTGAATAGATTGTCCTACCAGTCTGTATACTATAATAATTGTGCTAAGTAAAGCATTGTATATTTTGGTTTGAATTACCATTACCACTCACTTGGGCGGTCTTGAAGCGATATTTGTTTCCGAATATATTGAGAATGTATTTGACTTTTGAGCTTGATGATTATACTCACGTACGGCCCCAAGGTAAAGGTGAAGGATGATAATAAAAGAATGACAATTCATGGCCAATCCAGCAAAATTTTACAACTCTAAAGAAATCATTCCAACATCCAACTAAGTGTAGATCTTCAGAATTTGATCTGTGAGTGTACTTTATTATGTTCAGTGTAGAGGTTTGATTGGACTTCTATTATTGAAGGTTACCTTTAGAAAAAAAACGTCCATTTCAATAATAAATGTCTATTCTGAAAACTCCCCTTGAAAATTATTTCTTTTAGCGTCTGAACCGTCGTTTTCACAATGATCTGTGCGACATTTATCCCCTTGCAAAATCAATTTGAAATTCCTTCAATTCTTCCTCCTACTGACTGAGAAAGTCTCCGTCCAATGCCGAACGGGAATATTCCATGTCAAGCGCCCCCCCCCCTCGCCCCGAACTTTCTCCTGCTGAGTCCCTCCTTCTTCCCCAGGACGTGCCACTGATCGTGACGGCCGCGCAGCCGGCGTTTGCGTTAGGTCTGATTGAATCCTTCTCATCTCCTATTGTAGTATGTTCGATATTTTTTACGGAAAACGGTTTCATCGGTATCTAAAAATGTTTCACAATACGGAATAATTACCCGCTCGTGTATTTGAATTGGTTCTTGGAAAAGACCCACACTCGATAATTATAGTATCTTTAATTGTTACTCTAATTAGTGGACCTCGGATTTTAGGACAAATACCTATTAAGTTTCGTTAGAAGGTTGTGGAAAATAATTGCAGATGTTTGCGAATCACGAAAAAATAGATCTATTGAAAGCATCTAATTGTGCCTAAAATGTCTTTAAGGGCGTTTGATGCCTACGATGCCTTTTGATGCCTTAAGGGGGGTTGATGCCTATTTTAATATCTTTTTGCCTAAAACTACCTAAGAGGCGCAAT
This sequence comes from Gryllus bimaculatus, assembly GCA_017312745.1. Classification (NCBI taxonomy): domain Eukaryota; kingdom Metazoa; phylum Arthropoda; class Insecta; order Orthoptera; family Gryllidae; genus Gryllus; species Gryllus bimaculatus. The sequence continues at coordinate 2,737,229 of BOPP01000174.1, forward strand.
TTTGAAGAATTATCTCTGTTTAATAACTCATTTTGTTTGACCGAAACGCAAATACTTTCTCGTATTTTCCAAAACGCGAATATTCTCTGATCGAATGCGCAAATGACTACGCCCCGAAAACTTATCCAACACACCGAACTTAAGGAGTTCTGCAAGTCAAAATAAAGAGCACGTTTCACGTGATTCAGCAGGCTCTTCTTAGGGAAATTTACCCATTTTCAGTGTAGCTGTTTATTGACAGGTTGAGGCCTCTCGCCGCAATTGTCTATGCAATCCATGCGAGGGAAATCACAGGTCAGGCAAAAGCCTGCAGTTGGATAGGCGAAGCTTAGAAATCCAGCCCAAGCCTTGAATCCCTAGAAAGGAAAACCATCATTTCGAGTTTTCTTGTGTGTGTGTATTTGTGTGTGTTTGATCATGTGTATGAGTGGTTCTGGTTCAGTGTTGTAACAGCTGCATTACATGGTGTGAAGAGGAAAAATGTTGTAACTCATTTTAAGTGCTTCAAACGTCACATTTCATGTCCAATAGTGCCTAATTCCATACTTTGGGTAACATATTTTAGGTGTCTAAATCATCACATTTTTGTGCCAAACTTTCCGAGATCTACTAATTAGTTTTCTTCCACAAAGTATCCCAACCGGTCTCCTCCAAGCGGACGATCTGAGTCGGTCAACCTCTCGAGAAGCAACTCAGCAACTGGGATATTCCAATTAAAGCGCCCCGCCCCCTTCCTTTTCCTTTGCCCGCCCTGCTCTCCCACTGGTCCCGTTCCCCGGGGAAGTCGATTTCTCCTTTTTGTTCCGGAGTCCTTCGGAACCACCTGCGCAGGCCACGACGGAATCACTTACGGACTCCGCATACTCGGCTCGCGGGATCTAATTTAATTTCCACGTCCAGGAGACGAGGCGCCCGGCCTCCGGAACTTTCCTCGTCGGCTTCGAGCTCTCCGCCCCTTGCGCGCCCCCCTCTCCGTCCACAACGCATCTTCCACCCCGCCCACCCCCGCCGCCATTGCCTCTTCCGGTGCCCCTCTGAGTTGACTTCCTTCCACGAAGCGCGGTCTCCGACGGTCCTGCTGGCCACGGCCCCCGCATTGTCACCGACGTGGGCCTGTGCTCCAGGCCGTATCGCAGGACTTTTCTTGTGTTCGGGATTCGTTTCCTTCGCAATCCCACCTTTCTTTCTTCTACAACGTAGGAATGCTATATTTGTTCCGCTTCTATTTTTTCGGGATTGTATCTTCATTTGTTGATTATTCTTCTGTTTTATTCGCTTCTCATGCTCATCATTTCCCTTCCTATTCGTATGTTTTTCACTTTCTCGAAACTACCTTCTCCACTCTTTTAACTAAATTTCAATTCTCATCCTCCTTCTGTATCTTATTCATTCACTTTTACAACTGGCATGGCATTCTACATCTTTCTACAGCCTTTCCAGTGATCACACTCAGTTTAGGTATTGTTTCTCTGGCACTCACTGTGAACTTCGTCAAGTCTTGGGAGGACCCATCTATCGTGGTCTTCCCCAGAATTCTTCCCCGATTCCTGTCGTCACTCCCCGAATCTTCATCCCAGGAAGGCCCTTTGCCTTCGCGCCGGATCTTTATCGTCACACTTTCGCCCTCCACGCGACGCGGACCTGCGCCCCCGCCGCCTTTGCTGCCCGCCGCTGGCCGCATGAAAGTCCGGCGGCGCGTCCGCCTTCGTCTCGGCGGGGCCCGTCACGTTGGCAGCAGTGGCAACACCTGCTGCCGCGCCGCCCCCGCCCTCCCCGCTACAGTCGCCCCCGCCGGCCACGCTTCGACGCAGCTCGAGCCTGGCGCCGTGCGGCACCGCGGCCGTCGCTCTCTCGACTGCTTGCAATCTCGCCGCTTCCACCTTCGTCGACCGCACCTCCTGTCTGTCTGGCCTCCTCGCAATCCTTACCATTGCTGCGCCCTGCTCACCCTCCTCCGTTCGCCTCCCCCGGACTCGTATTCTCGCTACCACTCCACCACCTCATTACCTCCCCTCCTTTGCTTCTCCCTACGTCCTCGCCCGCTCATTTCCGTCTGCGCCTTCCACCTTAAACACTCTGCGATTTCAACAGTGATCCACTACACCCGGTCGCTTCTCCTTTGCAACTTTCCTTCCACCTTCGACTCCTTGTCTTCGCCACCGTCCGCCATCTTCCACACGCCCTTTCGCATCCGCGTCAAACAGGCTTCTCTGCAGCCCCACTCACTTCTTCTTACATCCGTCGCCGCCTTTCCCGCTGCCCTGGTCTCCACCCGTAGCACCTTGCTTGCTGCCATCGGTGCGTCTCCACGCCTCGCCCCTCGTGCCCCCACCGCCAGCCGTCATCGCCGGCGCGGGCCCCGCGCGGAGTGTGAAAGGTGTTACCGGCGCGCCCCCTGGCGGCCATACGCAGGTTTTAATTAAGTCTTGGCCACGGGCAGCGCGCGCGCCTGCTGCAGCTGCGGGGGCGGTTCGCCCGAGGGCGGAGGGGTGCCGGCGTCGTAAAAGACAGGACGCGCGCCCCCTAGCGCGATGCGCCGCCCTCCCCCTTCCCCCCCCCTCCCCTCCCCTCCCCCTCCCCTATCCCTGACTCCCCT
>BOPP01000174.1:2765070-2777327 GCA_017312745.1 Gryllus bimaculatus
GGCATGTGTGGTGTGTAGTGGAATTAGAGTGGCTGGGGATGGTGGGAGGCGGGATCGGTGAACACCAGCGGTGAGGATATGGCGGCGGGGGTTAGGAGGACTGCTCCGTTAACGGTAAAGGCGTTAGTAGCGGCGAGCGAAGGGCGACGCGGAGTGACAGGTCCGGTGGGAGCGACAGTGGAGAAGGTGCAAAGCCTGTATCAAGCGGGCTGAAGCGGAGACGAGAGGGGATGCAGAAGTGGAAGCGTGCGAGTGGAGGTGGGGTGGAGGCGGGAGTGGAGGCGGCCGCGGAGGCGCAGCGGAGGCGGAGGCGGCCAGCGGAGGCGAGGCGGCGGGAGGCGGAGCGGCAAGCGGAGACGGAGGCGGAGGCGGAGGCGGCAGCGGAGGCGAGGCCGCAGCGGAGCGGAGGCGGCAGCGGCAGACGAGCGGCAGCGAGACGGAGCGCAGCGGAGGCGCGAGCGGCAGCGGAGGAGAGGCGGCAAGCGGAAGGAGGGCGGCAGCGGAGGCGGAGGCGGCAGCGGAGGCGCGCAGCGGAGACGGAGGCGGCAGCGAGGCGGAGGGCGGCAGCGAGGAGGAGGCGCAGCGGAGGCGCAGGCGCGCGGAGCGGCAGGCGGAGAGGAGGGCGGCAGCGGAGGCGGAGGCGGAAGGGGAGCGGAGGCGGAGGCGCAAGCGCGGAGCGGAGGCGGCAAGCGGAGGCGGAGGCGCAGCGGAGGCGAGGCGGCAGCGGAGCGGAGGCGGAAACAGCGGAGGCGAGCCGGCAGCGGAGGCGGAGGCGCAGCGGAGGAGAGCCGGCAGCGGAGGAGGAGGCGGCAGCGAGGCGGCAGGCGGCAGCAGGCGAGGCGGCAGCGAGGAGGAGGCGGCAGCGGAGGAGGAGGGCGCACGGAGCGAGGCGGCAGCGGAGGAGCGAGGCGGCAGCAGAGGAGGAGGCGGCAAGCGGAGACGAGGCGGCCCAGCGGGGCGAGGCGGCACGGAGGCGGAGGGCGGCAGCGGAGCGGAGGCGGCGCGGAGGCGGAAGGCGCAGCGGAGCGGAGGCGCAAGCGGAGGCGGAGCGCGCGGAGGCGTAGGCGGCAGCGGAGGAGCGGCAGCGTGGCGGAGGCGGCAGCGGAGGTCGGCAGCGGAGGCGGAGGCGCGCCCAGCGAGACGAGGCGCGCACGTAGGCGGAGGCGCAGCGGAGCGAGGCGCAGCGGAGCAGGAGGCGCAGCGGAGGCGGAGGCGGCAGCGGAGGAGAGGCGCAGCGGAGCGGAGGCGCAGCGAGGAGAGGCGGCAGCGGAGACGGAGGCGGCACGGAGGCGAGGAGCGGCACGGAGGCGAGCGCGGGCAGACGGAGCGGCACGGAGAGGAGTGCGGCACGAGGCGGAGGCGGCGCGGCAGAGCTAGCGCAGCGGAGACGGAGGCGGCAGCGGAGGCGAGCGGCAGCGGAGCGGAGCGGCACGGAACGGAGGCGGCAGCGGAGGCGAGCGCAGCGGAGGAGGGAGGCGGCAGCGGAGGCGGAGGCGGCAGCGGAGCGGAGGCGGCAGCGGAGAGAGGCGCAGCGGAGCGGAGGCGGCACGAGGAGAAGCGGCCCAGCGGAGACGGAGGCGCAGCGGAGCGGAGGCGCAGCGGAGGCGGCAGCGCGAGGAGGAGCGCGCAGCGGAGCGGGAGGCGGCAGCGGAGGAGGAGGCGGCAGCGACGGAGGCAGCGAGGGCAGGCGGCGGAGCGGAGGCGGCAGCGGAGGCGGCACAGCGGAGGCGCGAAGCGGGAGGGGGGCGCAGCAGCGGAGGCGGCAAGCGGAGGCGGACGGAGGCGAGCGGAAGGGGCGGAGGCGGAGGGGGCGGCGAGCGCGGAGGCGGAGGGCGGCAGCGGAGGGAGCGCGCAGAGGGGCGGCAGCGGAGCGGAGGGGCAGCGCGAGCGGCACGATGCGAGGCGGCAGCGGTAGCGGCAGGAGGCGGAGCGGAGCAGGCGGAGCGAGCGGAGGGGCGGACGAGGGAGCGCAGCAGGAGAGGCAGCGAGGAGGAGGCGGCGCGGAGCGAGGGAGGCGAGCGGAGGCGGCGGACCAGCGAAGGAGGGGCACGGAGGGGAGCGGCAGCGGAGGACGGCAGGGGCGGGCGAGGGAGGCGCGAGGCGGCAGCGGAGGCGGCAGCGGAGGCGGAGGCGGCAGCGGAGGCGGCAGTGGAAGCGGAGCGGCGGCTGAAGCGGAGGCAGGAGTGGAGGCGCAAATAGAGCGGTGGGGGAGGCAGCCAATTCGGTGAAGGAGCCCCTTGTGTTAGGCTGAGGCGACTCCCTCGTCGAAGATGTAAATAAGACGCGTAACGAGTTCATGGCTTTCTTTTCTTTTCCTTTTTTTTTTTTGTCTTCTTCTTCTATGGGGTCTGTTTCTGTTTTCCTTTTTGATTTCCGTCGTCTTCGAATTACTATCTTTTCACACCGGAGTTTCACTTTCCGATTAATGGAGCGAAGGGAAGGATTAATTAGCTTAACCTTTATTATATCGCGCAAAAAGCTTTGGATAAAAAGCTGTCCCGAAAAAATAGAAAACTCCAGAACTAATTGTTTCCTAACCTTCAGTACTTATTATCCAAAACCTAATAAAATGAGGGAGGTTTTCCAATATTTCAGCAATACAATCCATTATTCGTTGTCAACCCAGAATTAAACAAATTTCTGAAAATTTAATTAAATTTTTTTATAATTATCAAGATCTGTACATTTATGTTTAGTGAGAATTACCTGCTGCCTACCTTACATTAAAAACGAAATGCACACATATCATTGTAAATAATGACATTTTTTGTAAAGGGACACATCACATGACTGCTGGACGGTGTGTTTATCAAGGATGACGTCGTCACTCAACTATATTCCTCGTGTCATTTATAACCCCACACTTACACTGTTTAGCGGATGCGGTAGTGAAAAACGAGGGAAAACCACAAGACCAACTACAATTGTATATTTGTGTGTCTGTGTATGGTCTTAGCAATTTGCTAATAAGAAATTGAGATTCATAAGTCTTATTGAAATCAAGAAAGTGCAATTCCGTGGAGAATATATAAAAGGAAATATTTAGACATCTCAAATTCTCTAGTAATTAATTCATTTTTAATTTGAAGGTACAGGTTCATTTTATTTCATATAATAAACAGCATGTACCAATCAGTTTTCATGGAGTGCGTTAAAAAGCAATGGATTATTTAGAACATTCTTTTTAAAACATTTCATCTCTCCAACACTCTTTGGCCTATACAATCCTAATTATATGAAACGTTTTGATTTTCGTTTCTGAAAAGACATTATAATTATTTACGAAAAGATTGATTTGGCAGCCTTTCCTAATGGCAACTGAAAAAAAATGCGATAGAAAATTAATATTAACAGGAATAAATACAGGCAGACCTCGTAATTACAAAAAAAACGCATCTAGTTTCTTTCTCTCTTAATAGTACAGTGATTTGCAAGAGTTTATAGTACGATAAGAAATATTTATGGAGTTTATTTCACAGAATGTATATTTTGTCTCGAACCCTATTGACGAGTGAACTGGGCCTGGCTTTACATAGAACTTCCTCTGCTGACCGAAGACCACATAGTTTTGTTCCATGTCCCGCACTAATTGAAACAGAAATTTTGGGAACACTTCACTTAAAAACAGCCAAGTGGGAGACGATCTCCGGCTGAAAGGCAACGGATAAGCGACGCGACACCAGCGCTCCTCTCGCGTGCGGCATCTCGGGAGACCGGTCGGGAGCTTAGAGCTTGTGCCGGCTAGGGCGGGACCCCACTGGTGGAAGATGGCCCGTTAGCCGACGGTAGGTCGGCGCCGGATCTCGTCATACAGCGGGGGAAGATCACTGCTACCTCTCAAGGGAGAAACATGCACCACACTTATGGGATTAATGACCTTGGCGGTTGACGCGCCCAGAATCACTAACAATGAATCAATCATCAGCCATACTGTTCATGTCGTTCTCGCCACCGCGCTCGCAGTCATCTCTGCCTCCCGTCCCCTCCCGCCAAAATCTCCACTATTCCCGCCACCCTGGCCATTTCCACCACCCGCCCCACGCTGGCGGGCGCGAGTCTTCCACTTGTTTGTACAGCTGCGCAGAATCGCGCTGCAGGTGCCGTGTTTACGCCGTCCCCCCCCCTCGCCGCGTCACGCGTGTGCGTGACGCACGCCACTTGCGCCGCCGACAGAGGGCGCGCTGTGCCCGCCGTGTACCGAGGGCGGCAGTTTAAACGGGCGATCTGTTTGGGGAAAAGCGAGGAAAACTAATACGGCGTGCTGTCCGACGTGATTCTCTGCTGGTTCGTGGGTGTGAGATGTGTGGGTAGAATTAACACTGATCGAGCGCTGTGGTTATTAAACAGATCAAGCTCGAGGTAGGCAATTTACGTTAAAGGTGGTGAAAACGAGCATTGTATTGCAACGCATAATTTCAAACTTATACAGTTTACCAGTTTATTTCAGATGATGTTTCAGCACTGTAGCTTTGAATACATATTTCTTTCATCATTTAGATAAACTAAAATGGTTCTCATTAATATCCGTGCTGAGTTTCATTATTATAACCCGAGTGTAGATGATAAAGAGTACACAGTACGCATCTAAATTGAACTTCGATAAAAAGGGAATATGAGTAATTACTGTCTATTTTAAAGTTCAGTTTCGAGGTAATTTTAGCCCAAAATATTGGCATAAAGCATCAAATGTTGGACGTTTAGCAATTTGATTGTACTATTTAATTAAGTGTTTATTAAATGCTAATATAAAATAAAAAGAAGCTCCTGATAATTGATTTTATGTTCACGATATTTTACAGAAATGAGTCTATATTTCTCATATTACTATAATCCTTACTCTAAAAGAGATTTCCCGTTAATTAAAATCCAGGGTATAATATCCATGTCTGTTATGAATAATTTGAATATTGTTTGAATGACATAAGTCTTTCGAAACAAGTTAATAAAACAATACACAGGCAAATTATAACAAAACGCTTTTATTTTAATAGTAATAATAGATCTCCTTTTTAATTGTCACACGTCCTTTTCCTGTCACCTGTCCTGTGAAGAATTAGTCGCCCCGACTGGGGTTTCGGTCAGGGCGACCAATTCTTTGAACAAATTAGTGATACATTTTTTGATGTTTTGTTATCGTACGCAATCGTACTATCGTGTAACAGTATCGTAATGGTTCATTTTACCACTACTCGAGGAAATTAGTAAACAGCTTTACATAATAATTTCTATGCTCAATTTTTTTTATTAATTTTTCAGTGGGATTAAAATATAAATTGAGTGATTGTGTAAAGATCAAAGTATGACTCTAAAAGCTTTCGACAATAACTAATACCAAATTTCAATCTTACTTCAGCCCGTGTAATAGCGTTCTAAAATAACGTAATGTTGTCATTGGCTGACATTGAAGCGGCATGCATAGCCACCTGCGTTCGCCGAACGTTGTACAAACACACTTGTGGGAGAACGGCATCGAGTGTCCGTTCTTTATTTATCTGGCGCTCCACGCCTTGTACCGGCGCCACTGAACACGGTCGCTTTTCACACCATCCGCCCCTCCCTACTCTTCCCCCTTCCCCCTTCCCCCTCCCTCCCATTCACCCATTGCGGGGGTGGGCGATGAAAGGCCTATCGGAACAAACCTCTTCGAAACGAAAACGCCGTAATTTTTTTTGTTCTATTTCCTCCCCCCCTTTTCCTCTTCCTCTCTTTTTCATTCTCTAACAAACGAAGACAAATAACGTATACGAGTGTATAACGACCCTCCTCGACGGGCGAACACAAGTTGTGTATTTATAATTCACCGTTTTACGGGGTCGTTTAGCGCCGCACGAGATGCCGCACGGAGAGGAGCGCTGGGTCGCGTCGCTTATCCGTTGGCCTTTTCAGCGGAGATCGTCTCCCACTTGGCTGTTTTTTAAGTGAAGTGTTCCAAAATTTCTGTTTCAATTAGTGGCGGGACATGGAACAACTATGTGGTCTTCGGTCAGCAAGAGGAAGTTCTATGTAAAGCCAGGCCCAGTTCACTCGTCAATAGGGTTCGAGACAAATATACATTCTGTGAAATAAACTCCATAAATATTTTCTTATCGTACTATAAACTCTTTGCACATCAACTGTACTATTAAGAGAGAAAGAACTAGATGCGTTTTTTTGTTAAATTACGAGGTCCCTGCCTGTATTTATTCCTGTTAATATTAATTTCTATGCATTTTTTTTCAGTTTGCCATTAGGAAAGCCTGCCAATCAATCTTTCGTAAATAATTATAATGTCTTTTCAGAAACGAAAATCAAAAACGTTTTCATATATTAGGTTGTATAGGCCAAAGAGTGTTGGAGAGATGAAATGTTTTAAAAAGAATGTTCTAAATATCCTTGCTTTTTTTAACGCACTCATGAAAACTGATTGGTACATACGCTGTTTATTATATGAAATAAAATGAACCTGTACCTTCAAATTAAAATGAATTTAATTCTAGGAATTTGAGATGTCTAAAATATTTCCTTTTATATATTCTTCCACGGAATTGCAACCTTTCTGATTTCAATAAGACTTATGAATCTCAATTCTTTTAGCAAATTGCCTAAGACGCATACACAGACAGCACAAATTACAATTGTAGTTGGTCTTGTGGTTTTTCCCTGTTTTTTAAGCTACCGCATCCGCTAAACAGTGTAGTGTTGGGGTTATAAAATGACATCGAGGATAATAGTTGAGCTGACGACGTCATCCTTGATACAACACACCACGTCCAGCAAGTCATGTTGCATGTTGTCCTTTAAAAAAATGCTCATTATTTACAATGATATGTTGTGATTTCGTTTTTAATGTAAGGTAGCAGCAGGTAATTCTCACTAAACATAAAATGTAGCGATCTTGATAATTATAAAAAAATTTAACTTAAATTTTCAGAAATTTGTTTAATTCTGGGTTGACAACGAATAAATGGATTGTATTGCTGAAATATTGGAAAACCTCCCTCATTTTTATTAGGTTTTGGATAATAAGTACTGAAGGTTAGGAAACAATTAGTTCTGGAGTTTTTCTATTTTTTCGGGACAGCTTTTTATCCAAGCTTTTTGCGCGATATAATAAAGGTTAAAGCTAATTAATCCTTCCCTTCGCTCCATTAATCGGAAAGTGAAACTCCGGTGTGAAAAGATAGTAATTCGAAGTAGCGACGGAAATCAAAAAGGAAAACAGAAAACAGACCCGCATAAGGGGGGGAACCGGGAAAGAAGGAAGGGAAAAAAAAAAAAAAAGAGGGGAAAAAGAAGACAAAAAAAAGAAAAGGGGGGGGAGGAAAAGGGGGAGAAAGAAAAAGGGGGAGCCATGAACTCGTTACGCGTCTTATTTAAATCTTCACGAGTGGATCGCTCAGCCTAACACAAGGGGCTCCTTCACCGAATTGGCTGCCTCCCCACCGCTCTATTGCGCCTCCACTCCTGCCCTCCGCTTCAGCCGCCGCTCCGCTTCCACTGCCGCCTCCGCTGCCGCCTCCGCCTCCGCTGCCGCCTCCGCTGCCGCCTCGCGCCTCCGCTCCGCCTCCTGCCTCCCGCTGCCGCCTCCGCCTCCGCTGCCGCTCCGCCTCCGTTGCCGCCTCCTCCTCCGCTGGTCCGCATCCGCCTCCGCTGCGCCTCCGCTCCGCTCCGCTGCCGCCTCCTCCTCGCTGCCGCCTCCTCCTCCGCTGCCGCTCCGCCTGCGCTGCCGCTCCGCTCCGCTGCCGCCTCCGCCTCCGCTGCCGCCTCCGCCTCGCTGCCGCCTACCGCTGCCGCCTCGCATTCCGCTGCCGCTCGCGCTGCCGCCCTCCGCCTCCGCTGCCGCTCCGCCTCTGCTGCGCCTCCTCTCCGCTGCCGCCCTCCCGCCTCGCTGCCGCCTCCGCTCCGCTGCCGCCTCCGCCTCCGTGCCCCCTCTCCTCCGCTGCCGCCTCCGCCTCCGCCTCCGCTTGCCGCCTCCGCTCCGCTGCGCTCCCCCCCCATCCTCCGCTTCGCCTCCGCCTCCGCTGCGCCTGCCGCCTCCGCTGCCGCCTCCGTCTCCGCCTGCGCCTGCCGCCTCGCTGCCTCCGCTCGCTGCCGCCTCTCCTCCGCTGCCGCCTCCCGCTCCGCTGCGCGCTCCTCCTCGCGCTGCCGCCTCCGCTGCGCCTCCGCTCCGCTGCGCCTCCGTCTCCGCTGGGCCGCTTCTCCTCGTGCCGCCTCCGCTCCGCTGCGCCTCTCTCCGCTGCCGCCTCCGCTCCGCTGCCGCCTCCGCCTCCGCTGCCGCCTCCCTCCTCCGCTGCGCTCGCCTCCGCTGCCGCCTCCGTTCCGTGCCGCTCCGCTCCGCTGCCGCTCGCCTCCGCTGCCGCCTCCGTCTCCGCTGCGCTAGCTCTGCCGCGCCGCCTCCGCCTCGTGCCGCACTCCTCTCCGTGCCGCTCCGTCTGCCCGCGCTCGCCTCCGTGCCGCTCCTCGCCTCCGTGCCGCCTCCGTCTCCGCTGCCGCCTCTCCTCGCTGCGCCTCCGCTCCGCTGCGCCTCTCCTCCGCTGCCGCCTCCGCCTCCGCTGCGCCTCCTGCTCCGCTGCGCCTCGCTCCGCTGCGCCTCCGCCTACGTGCGCGCCTCGTCTCGCTGGGCGCGCCTCCGCCTCCGCTGCCGACCTCCGCTGCCGCCTCCGCCACGCTGCCGCTCCTCCGCTGCCGCCTACGCCTCCGCGCGCTCCGCCTCCGCTTGCGCCTCCGCTCCGCTGCGCCTTCCGCCTCCGCGCCGCCTCCGCTCCGCTGCCGCCCTCCGCCTCCGTGCCGCCTCGCCCCGCTGGGCCGCCTCGTCTCCGCTTGCCGCCTCCTCCTCTGCTGCCGCCTCGCTCCTCCGCTGCCGCCTCGCTCCGTGCGCCCTCCTCCTCCGCTGCCGCCTCCTCCTCGCTGCCGCCTCGCCTGCTGCCGCCTGCCGCCTCGCTGCCGCCTCCTCCTCCGCTGCCGGCTCTCCTCCGCTGCGCCTCCGCCTCCGCTGCCGGCTCGCCTCCGCTGTTTCCGCCTCCGCTCCGCTGCCGCCTCGCCTCCGCTGCGCCTCCGCCTCCGCTTGCCGCCTCCGCTCCGCGCTTGCGCCTCCGCCTCCGCTCCCCTTCCGCCTCCGCCTCCGCTGCCGCCCTCCTCTCCGCCTGCCGCTCCGCGCGCCTGCGCCTCCGCTGCGCCTCCTCCTCGCTGCCGCCCTCCGCCTCGCTGCCGCCTCCGTCTCCGCTGCGCGCCTCCGCTGCCGCCTCCGCCTCCGCTGCCGCCCTCCTTCCGCTTGCCGCCTCTCCTCCGCTGCCGCTCGCGCCTCCGCTGCGCTCCGTCTCGCTGCCGCTCGTCTGCCGCTGCCGCCTCCGCTCCGCTGCGGCCTCGCCTCCGCTGCCGCCTCCGCCTCCGCCTCCGTCTCCGCTTGCCGCTCCGCCTCCCGCCGCCTCGCCTCCGCTGGCCGCCTCCGCCTCCGCTGCGCCTCCGCGGCCGCCTCCACTCCCGCCTCCACCCCACCTCCACTCGCACGCTTCCACTTCTGCATCCCCTCTCGTCTCCGCTTCAGCCCGCTTGATACAGGCTTTGCACCTTCTCCACTGTCGCTCCCACCGGACCTGTCACTCCGCGTCGCCCTTCGCTCGCCGCTACTAACGCCTTTACCGTTAACGGAGCAGTCCTCCTAACCCCCGCCGCCATATCCTCACCGCTGGTGTTCACCGATCCCGCCTCCCACCATCCCCAGCCACTCTAATTCCACTACACACCACACATGCCGGGAGACCGGTCGGGAGCTTAGAGCTTGTGCGGCAGGGCGGGAACCCCACTGGTGGAAGATGGCCGTTAGCCGACGGTTAGGTCGCGCCGGATCTGCGTCATACAGCGGGGGAAGATCACTGCTACTCCCAAGGGAGAAACATGCACGCACACTTATGGGATTAGGACTTGGCGTTGACGCGCCCAGAATCACTAACAATCATCAATCATCAGCCCTACTGTTTCGTGTCGTTTTCGCCACCGCGCTCGCAGTCATCTCTGCCTCCCGTCCCTCGCCGCCAAAAATTCCACTCTTCCGCCACCCTGGCATGTTTCCACCACCGCCCACGCTGGCGGCGCGAGTCTTCCATTGTTTGGTACAGCTGCGCAGAATCGCGCTGGCAGGTGCCGTGTTTACGTGCCGTCCCCCTCACCGCGTCACGCGTGTGGTGACGCAACGCACTTGCGCCGCCGACAAGAGGGCGCGCTGGTGCCCGCCGTGTACCGAGGAGCGGCGTTTAAACGGGCGATCTGTTTGGGGAAAAGCGAGGAAAACTATAGCGGCGTGCTGTCCGACGTGATCTTGCTGGTCGTGGGTGTGAGATGTGTGGTAGAATTAACACTGATCGAGCGGCTGTGGTTATTAAACAGATCAAGCTGCGAGGTAGGCAATTTTACGTTAAAGGTGGTGAAACGAGCATTGTATTGCAACGCATAATTTCAAACTATACAGTTTTACGCAGTTTATTTCGATGATGTTTTCAGCATGTAGCTTTGCATACATATTTCTTTCATAATTAGAATAAACTAAATGGTTCTCATTATTATATCCGGTGAGTTTTATCATTATTATAACGCCGAGTGTAGATGATAAAGAGCTACACCAGTACGCATTAAATTGAAAACTTTCGATAAAAAGGGAATATGATAATTACTGTCTAATTTTAAAAAGTTTCAGTTTTCGAGTAATTTTAGCCCAAAATATTGGATAAAGCATCAACTGTTGGACGTTTTAAGCAATTTGATTGTACTATTTAATTAAGTGTTTTATTAAATGATAATATAAAATAAAAAAGCAGCTCCTGATATTGATTTTTTATGTTCACGATATTTTACAGAAATGAGTCTATATTTCTCATACTTACTATAATCCTTACTCTAAAAGGATTTCCCGTCATTAAAATCCAGGGTATAATATCCATGTCTGTTATGGAATAATTTGAACTATTGTTTGAATGACATATAGTCTTTCGAAACAAGTTAATAAACAATACACAGGCAAATTATAACAAAACGCTTTTATTTTATAGTAATAATAGATCTCCTTTTTAATTGTCCACGTCTTTTCTGTCACTGTCCCTGTGAAGCATTAGTGCGCCGCCGACTGGGTTTCGGTCAAGGGCGACCAATTCTTGAAGCAAATATGATACATTTTTTGATGTTTTGTTATGGTAGCGCAATGCGTACTTCGTGTAACAGTATCGGTAATGGTTTCCATTTTCACTACTCGAGAAATTAGTAAACAGCTTTACATAATAATTTCTATGGGCTCAATTTTTTTTTATTATTTTTCAGTGGGATTAAAATTAAATTGAGTGTTGTGGGTAAAGATCAAAGTATGACTCTAAAAGCTTTACGACAATAAACTAATACCAATTCCAATACTTACTTCAGCCCGTGTAATAGCGTTCTAAAATAACGTAATGTTGGTCATTGGCTGACATTGAGGGCATGCATAGCCACCTGCGTTCGCCGAACGTTGTCAACAACTTTGTGGGAGAACGGCAATCGAGTGTCCGTTCTTTATTTTATCTGGGCGCTCGCACGCCTTGTACAAGCGCCACTAACACGGTCCCGCTTTTTCACACCATCCGCCCCCTACTCTCCTCCTTCCCCCTTCCCCTCTCCGCATTCACGCCATTTGCGGGGGTGGGCGGAATGAAAGGCCTATGGAACAACCTTTTCGAACGCAAAACGCCGTATATTTTTTTTGTTCTATTCTCCCCCTTTCCTCTTCTCTCCTTTTCATTCTCTAAACAAACGAAAGACAAATAACGTATACGAGTGTATAACGACCCTTCCTCGACCGGGCGAACACAAGTTGTGTAATTTATAATTGCACGCGTTTTTACGGGGTCGTTACGCGCCGCACAATGGGAAAGTCGACGCGACCGGCGGCGCACCTAGCGGCGCGAAAATAACATCCGCGCTCCCGATAGAGTGCGTCGGAGCGGGACCGCGCAATGATACACGTGACGCCGTTTGTCCTTTGCGTCGTTTGTTTTTCGCGCGTTTTTTTGTTTGCGACGTAATGAGAGGACACAACGGTGCCTTGCGTTGAGGCAAGTTGAAGCTGCGCAGAAACCTCCGACAAACCAGGTGTCTGCCGATATTGGGAGTAATGTAAAATGGGTGTACGCGTGGGAGCATTGGACTTCGACCTGGGTTGATTGATTAAACACAGTGCGATAATGTGGATTTTCTTTTGGAAATCTCGGATGTTCAGGGATAAGTAGAATTGAAATTTACAAAAAGGTGAATTCAAT
>BOPP01000174.1:2777352-2789009 GCA_017312745.1 Gryllus bimaculatus
CAATATTTCGTGTTATAATACTCCAAATATTTTTCTAAACATTTCACAATAAAAACAAACTATAAAACGTATTGAATGATCATTCCTTTTTGTGGTTAAACATGTTTTATACTCGTAGTTGCTACATATTTGTTGACGAAATGATTGTTAAAGACAACATAATAACTAAAATTATAATCCTTTCTTGTTTATTTATGTATTTATTTACGTATTTATTTATGTATTTATTTATTTATGTATTTATTTATTTGCTTTTAGATTGGCAAGAATTTAAATATTTCATATCATATTACTGAATTTAATAAAATGTTCAAATTGTGAATGTTGAAAACTGAAATATTCTGGTTTTTATTCTACAAAATATACCAACTACTACCTAGCATTACGATAATTTTTCGTCATCTGCTTGCTCAACTCGTGAAACTATTAATCTTGGAAATATATAGAATATACTGAAATTTCTAGAACGTCAACATTTGTCTACCATTTCCTGAACTGATTAAGCGAACGCACGAAGTGTCACAACGTGATGCTCCTTTTTATTTCGAGATGTTAATGGGCCTGGCTTATTAGCTCCGCCTCTTTACTTCTGTTTCGAAAGCGGTTCTGATTGCGAGACACGTGCGCTTATCTCCACGCGTAAAATACGAGCTGACGATTAGCCTCCGCTGCTGGAGTCGCGTCGCCGAGTTATCATTGACCTCTGGCTCGCATCTCGAAATCTCTCTGTCATCCCCAGCCCCTGCGTCCGCCAGGCAGGTCGTAAACAGGTCTGCCGCCTCCGCCCGTCATTCACGAACAAAATGGGCGCAGTCGCTTTCACATAGTGAGGGAATATAATGAGGGAATGACTGCGTTTGAGTGGTGGGACGCGACCTCCCAAGATACTGGTGACCGCCCAAGAAAGGGGATATGGGTTGACGTTCTGACTTTTATTTTTTTGCCTCCACGCATGCTTCTGTCGAGGACGATGATAACTGCCTGGAGCAACTCGTACTTTGTGGAGGTTATTTTTCAGATATTTGACACTCTGACCTGAAGCGATAGTGCGTAATTCCCTGGAGACTGTCTTTGAAAAGTATGAGAACTGGTGATCGTCTCACAGTAGTTAATCATTCTTCGTAACTTTCAGAAGATAGTATCTTCAGAGAGTATGAAATAAGTTACATAAAAAAGAAAATTGTGTGGAAGATCAATGAGAAGATAGTTAGAAATTAGATTTAATTGGAATAAACAATTCGTACCAGTTGATATGGAGTACACCGTGAATATATGTGTGAGTGTTTAAAGGTATCAAATATTTAACTTTCGACCTTCATTAACTACATTAGATATTGGTTTGAATTGTAATGGATTCTAAAATTTTTGGAGAATACTTTGTTGACAATGAAAATCGCTCCCTACTTCTTATTCCTATAAACATGTTAAAAATAATTCTTCATATCTTGAAGCTTAGCTTAAAGTTTTTTTATGAAAGGATTCTTACCTTATGTGTACAGTTTTAAACCATGCCTTTTGAGCGTGCAATCCTCACTATTCCCAGATCAACGTATTGGCTACAACCTGATTCAATCATGATACAACATTCAAAATTTCATTATTTACCAAACTTACATTTACTTCTAAAAGTTTCCAGTTATTAATTTGAAATACTTTGGGTTGATAACAAAGCTCTCTATCTGTCTGTATGTCTATCTATCTGTCTGTCTCTCTTTCTCTGTCTGTCTCTGACTCCCTCTCTGTCTGTCTGTCTTGTCTCTTTCTCTCCCTCTCTGTCTCTGCCTCCTCCTCGATATTCTCGATATTTTCGTTCAGGCAAAATGTAGCTGACCAATTCAAAATCTTGAAAATAACAAGATAAAACCAACAAATATTTTGTTTTCTTCTCATCAGTCGTGTCTAATGCAGTAACTATTTTACATCTCTAAATCTTCTATACTAACTACGTACATTCTTCGTAAGAACTTGTTTCTTTTGGAAGTAATAATATTGTGTTTAACAACTAAGTATGTAGGATTAAAAGGACGAGCAATTAAAAGGTGGCTCAAGTGAAGATGGAACAGGGTGCAAGCATAATCCTTTATCATGAAAAGGAACAAGTACAGTTGAAGAAGAAGAGGAAGGAGAATAAATGTATGTAGTATAAGAAAAGCATTACTC
Source organism: Gryllus bimaculatus (assembly GCA_017312745.1). NCBI lineage: Eukaryota > Metazoa > Arthropoda > Insecta > Orthoptera > Gryllidae > Gryllus > Gryllus bimaculatus. The sequence goes on from BOPP01000174.1 coordinate 2,779,513, forward strand.
ATATCTGTACATTAGTTTATTTTGTATTATATTTTTAAAAACTATGTAAGAATAAATAATGTCTTTGCTATATCTTAAGCAAGTTCTTAAAGACACATCATTCTGTAGGTTTCTCAGAATTATATTTTATGATAGTTTATGAAACGTAACTAAATTTACTAACATGGGAATCGATCTCGTAGTATAGACCTCGTTCTAGAGTATTCAGCAATTACATTGATCAGAAACTTCGGGCGTGATCCTGCATCTATCATGTACCTCTAGGTAGACCACCCAATTAACTTCCAAAATATTAAATTTGTTACTTGTTGCGCTGGAAATGGGTGGAAGGCGCGAGGCCGTGTCCTTCCAGGACACGAGACGAAGCGGGACGAGTCGAGGTTGAAGGCGGCGGGGGGGCTCTTTCGTCCTGGGCGGACGGGACGGGGCGGACGGCGACGGATCGGGCGGACGACGGAACGACGGGCGGACGGACCGGGCGGACGGACGGGCGGACCGGACGGACGGGCGGACGGACGGACGGACGGACGGACGGGCGGGCGGACGGACGGACGGACGGGCGGACGGACGGACGGGCGGCGACTGGGCGGACGGACGGACGGACGGACCGGGCGGACGGGCGGACGGACGGACGACGGACGGACGCGGCGGACGGACGGACGGGCGGGCGACGGACGGGCGGATGGAACGGACGGGCGGACGGACCGGACGGGTGGACGGGCGGATGTCCGTCCTCAGAGGACGGGTCCATCCCAGGTCCATTCCGACGAACGAGCAGCCCGCCCCATTACTAACACCCTCCGGAAATAGGGCTATAATTTTTCCCGCTTAAAAGTTTTCTCTCACCTTAGGGGCCCGCGATTCTATTGTGCGTCCGAGGCCAGTTGGAGTCTGTGATGTGATGACTCACAATCACCGTTAATGTCTAATACATATCTTCATTAATTAATGAATTGAATGGTTATTCATCTGCGTTATCATATTTAAGGAAAACGCTGGACGAATTTGCTTTGGCGATAGAAGAATTCAGAAAATTACTGATAATAAATGTTGGATTATTTCTTGTCAAGATTAAACGTTGATGTCAATTTAAAGATATGTTCAGTTCCTTTCATTGAATATAATTTGAAACTGGTAAATTTGATATGGTAATAATGAAGTTTATAATGGTTTAGCAAATTGACCTTTTAGAAGGTAGAGTTCATTGAAACGTGCAAAGTAGTAGAACTTTATTAATTCGCAATAAAGTTGTTATCGCAAAACGGGGCTTACAGAACGTACTTCTATAAAAGGCACAAAATATTGTATTTCTCTGACATAATGAAGGATATGCCCATTCAAAAGAAGGCGTTCTTCGATGGCAAATCTTTTGATGTTACAGAACAATATACAATAGAAACAAAAGAGCTATATATAAACTTTTATATCTGTTAACGAAAATTTATTTTTCTAAAACACGAAAATGTTTCATTTATTTAAATTGGAATCGGTTACTATTTATGATATCAGCAAAAAAGTAGAAATTAGCTCCCTCAAAGGAAGTAATTTTAACATAATATAACTTACATCATATTCTTCAAAGCAATTTTTATTGCAGATTTTCAAAATATTGAATATTTCTAACGCATTGTGCTTAGAAAAAACGTTCAAATTTGCCGCACGAAAATCTAATAATAAACGATAAATGAAATTTCGTTTGCCACGGTTTCAAAACATTTACTTTCTCGAATAGATAGTACAGAGAGCTTATAATGTTGCAAAAATCAGTCGATATCGAGATTCTGTTGGAAATACCCCTATCGGAAATCCTTGGTAGCGAAAAAGGCCTTTGGCCATCATTGGCCACGTAGGCATTTAAAAGATAAGAAATTTACTTATCAAGTGTGTTATAGAAAACCGTTTAAGTAAAGAAGTTTAATAAAGAGATATTTGCACAAGATAGGCTGAATAGCGGTACACATACTTCGATTTAAACAGTGATAGTGTAAAGTCATGAGCTGGACGGAGAGAGGGACACCGTCCTCTAATCGGGAGCTTCGTTGCGACTTGTAATGCTTGATATTGGAGCTCCCCATTGATTGGCAATGCCTCCCCCCTGTTTACATGTCTTGACCTTGAAGTGTCACTGTCTTTAAATGGGGGTATAATTTGCAATACATTCATAATCATTTTACATGACCTGCATAAATTGCATGTCACGCCTTCCGTATATTCTGTGATTTTCGCAACTCCGCCCCTGGTAGATATCAGCTGTTGGTAGTTTCATGCAATCGGAAACTTGTACATCACTGCAGTGACGTCACCATAGTGTAGTGACGTTCGTAGTTGTAGTGACGTCACCATACTGTAGTGACGTTCGTGCTTCCGATTGGATGAAACCGTCAACAGCTGATACCTGACAGGTGCAGAGTTGCATAAATCGCAGCATAGTTTATTTTCGTTAGTATCTTATTTTTGGAAAAAAGGACGGTGCATTATAACCAACAGAAGGAAGCCCCAGCTAAGGCCGGACAAGGCATAGAGGCCGCCCGCCGTCCCGTGCCGCCTTGTGCCTTTCACTTACTCCCGGTGCCGCCCTCCCCATCGTCAAAAGTTAATTGTGCCCTATAAAGGCCTTAACTCGCCCCGCGCCGCGCCGGCCGATGGAGAGCGCACCGGGGCCCTATCGCCTCGGCTTTATGCGCCGGCGCCCCTCCCCCGCCCCCCCCCACGCGCCGCACGGTTATGTCTTTCTTGGCATCCGACTCGCCGTGCGGCCTGACGCCCTCTGGCCAAGCGCGATGACGTCTGGAATCAGATGGCCGTACGAAGCTACTGTCACCCCCCTCCCCGAGGGGGAGGCGAGGTGATGGGCGCGAGCAGGGTATGTCGTCAAGTATCGGGAGAAACCATCAGTCAACCGGAATCAGACGAAAGAGAGAAATGAAGACTGAGAAAAAACTAGAGAAAGGAGCGAGTTATATGTGAACTTGGTCGGGACAAGAACTTTCGAGCTTGTCTAGTTTACCGTTTTCGGATAAGATCGATTTTCGGGCTACTCCCCGTGTAGAGAAGGAAATGTGAGATTTGAAGACAAAAGGTCGATATTTTCAAATATCCATGTCAAAATTATAACGTTTTTATTAATAGTAACGTCAACCGGAAATCATCGATGTTTTCTTAGGAAAACTGGTTTAGTAGCCTCAAACTTTAATGTTCGCGGGGGAGTTTAATTTGCAAAGTTGGCCTTGTTTATTGTTTTCTAATATAATAATTTACCAAAGAAAGAAAGTAAAAAATAATATTAATATTAACAGAAACAAAATTAATGCTCCAGTGCTGCAAACTGTAAAAAAAAAAAAAAATCAAAAAAAATATTCTGTTCTTCTTCAGGAAACCCACCACGAGAGAGCAATGAAGTGTGTCTTGATTAAATTGAGGAGAATTTCCGAGGAGAATTTGGGTGTCTTCACCGAAATAATATCCGGCTATTTTGAACCAAGTGCGGCGCTAAGTACATCGCAACGATCCGGATTATAAAAACGTTAGGTAAGAAAGTATTCCACCCAACAAATGATGCGGCATGTTGCACACAGAGAGAAGCAACTATACAACGCTCAATTATTTAGAAATTTTATTATTTGTTATATATAGTAAATTATTATTAAAATCATGTTTGGAAGTAAACATGGCACTTATTGAATTCGCGATAGAATCTTGGTGTTGTTAGTTTTTTCTTGGGATATTTTCCACGTAATAACGGCCAGGTGTGTGGAAAAATATAGTTACCAGATATGTAATAAATTGTCTTACTCAACATAACATTTTTATAAGGTCTTGTGAGTCGTCAGGTAAAGCTTTCGAAAACTCTAGATTTACTCATCACAATTCTGAATTCGAAAGTTGATCCTCGAGTGGGTGTTTGCCTGTCCTTCTTACGCAACCCTGTCCCTTTGCGCGGGCTTGTGTTTGCATGGACATCAAGCGCGGCTGCCTGCAACGCATTTACCCCCGCCGGGCGCGCTCGGGGCGCGCGGCAGCGGTCGCGAGAACGCCGCTTGTGCCCCGAAGGCCCCCTCCGAAGGTCCCGCAGGCGAAGGCCCCCGAAGCTCGGCGCCCCGCGGGCGCCGCAGACGAGCGGTAGCCGAAGAGTGTGGACAGCGCAGGCGGCCCTGGACGCGCCGCCCGCCTGCCGTTACATACAGCGCGCTTGCTCCTGCTGTCGACGCGTCGCGCGCTGAGCATCCCGCGGAGATTTTGCCTCGCCAAATCCCAACGTCAGACAGCGTTGTCGTCACATGCACCATCGACACTGCTTTCTCCCACCACCATGCTTTTTGTAGAGTCTGTACTCGCCTTTGTAGAGACCGTCGCTGAAATCGCTCAAATGTCCTCATATTTGATTTTCTTGTCATTGTCGTTTTCCAAAAAGTCGTGTCCATTACGCGTATCGTGCCAATGCAAATAGAAGTTGTTAGAATGTATTTGTTTTTTTCTTTTATTTTTCTCAGCATAAGCTAGACTTGCTCCAAATTATTTCCTCTGGCCCATATATTTCTTAAATGCAACCCCGAGTATTATATAAAGAGACAACCTGAGTACTTATATAAAGGAGAATCAACACCAGTTTCTTGTGATTCTGAGGTTCTAAGCGTCATTTCCTCATCAATCCCCTTCTTTTTACTTGACATTTTCTTTCTACAAACTTCTCTTCCTTCACCATATCGTCACTTTGTCTAGTCCGCTGTCTACCTGTTTCACCGCCATGAAGTTCCCTCTCCTCACGTACACAAAGTGCGTTCTACTCATCCGCCAGGCCAGCCACGTTGTACAGCCACTCGCCCCCCGCCGCCGCAGCCGCCTCCGCCACTCCACCTCGCCCCCAACACGGTCTGCTGGACCTGCCCCGCCGCCTCCCATCGTCGCCACCCCGGTGACCCGCTACTCCGCCGCCACACCTCCGCCAGCACCGCTCCACCGCCTTTTGCACTGTCCGCCGTAGCCTCCCTCCGTACCCGCCACCAGGTACCAGCCACTTACTCGTCACCACCGTGCCTCCATCACCACCGCTCCTGCATAGTCGCAGTCAGCTCCGTCTATTTCCTCACTCGCCGCCGCCGTGCGTGCGACGGTCCGCCCGCGTGAGGAGCGTGGCTCGCCGCGTCCGCAGCCGCCCGAGGTTGAACCGAGTCCTTCCAGACGACACGCTCGCACAGAGGTGGGCAGATCTAATTAAGCCTCGCCGGTACCACGCGCGACGCCACTGCCCCGCGCCGCCGCCGTCGCCGTTAGCCTGTTTTCTAAATTAACTAACGCGCCCTTCGGCATTACACCCCTGGAGCGGGTTTTGCGCGGCAATCGAGATGGGCGCCTGCTTTGATCCAGTGGCGGCGGCGGGCAGCGGCGGCCGGCGGTGGCGGCGGCGGCGGCGGCGGCGGTGCGGGCGGCGGCGGTGGTGGTTGAGATGGTAGTGCGGTGAAGATGTTAGTCCCGAAAGTATAGGCCGTGTTGACGGTGTTGAAGTCTCTGATGCATACAGGGGCGACATTTTTCTTATATCCTCTGGATGATCTTTAATTTTAGTCTGAGGGGTTCTACTAGCGTGCACCGCACCGCGGGTAGCGAGGGACGATTTGAAATACATACTTATTGTAACTTAAATCTAACTTAGCACTGTAGAGAAGGTATCGCATTGCCCGCTTTGGCAGATTGTTGCTGAATATTGTTACAATTATAACAATAAGTATTGGTGTGGTCAATGTCAGCAATGACTGGCAGGGTTTTCTTGGGTTTTGTTACATTTCCGTATTAAGACCGATTTGCAGAAAACTTTCATGCAAACCGCGCAACCGCATGCAATATTAACTTTTTGGAGTCGAAACGGCAATAATGGTGGTAGAGGCCATCCTGTAGAGGACTGTTGGTAGATGCGGCGACGACGCCTTGTAGGCGGAAAAGGATGGTAGTGATTACAAGGGTGACAATTACGGTACCACTGACGGTCGAGCGGGCGACAACGAGCGTGTCGCAGGTGGGGGTGACGATGGCGGCACACGTGTTGGTGGAGGCGGCTACAAATGTCACGTGACGGGCGGTGGTGGCGGCGTGACGACGTTGTTCGCCCTGGCGGCGGAGGTGGAGGCGTGGCCGCGTCCCGGAGGCCCGCGCGCCCGTGTCGGACACCGAGGGGCCGTGTCGGCGGGTCCTTCCTCCGCGCGGGCCCCCGACGCTGCCCAAACAGCCCGCGAGCGCGCGCCCGCCCGGAGCCCGTGGCCGCCGGGGGCAGCCGTGTCGCCGCGCAGCGCTGCGGGTCGCTGGGGAACTAAACGCCGCCGCCGCCGCTGCCGACTGTCTTCTCCCCTGCAGCGTGTTCCCTCGGGGAACGGCTTTCCGGGCGACTGGGGGTAGAGATTTGCTGGATATGGTGGCGTGCGGATGGGAAGCTCGTGAATTTGAGCGAGTTGCGATTTACTTTAACTGCTCTTTCGTGGGCCTTCTTTTCCTTTCCCTCTTCTCCTTTTCTGGCCCTTGCTCTCGGGGGCACGGTTTCAATCAAACATGGGGTGGGGATTCGGTTTGTCCTGTAGTTCGCGTGGGTTAACTTGTTTTGGTGGAAAATGATTCACGTGTGAGCCGTTCTGAATTTTCACTGCCTTTCGCTTCACTTCGAGTCATTCCTTCTTTTAACTTTTACCTTTTCTTCCCAAATTGGCTAGTTCGTGAGAATAATGGCTAAAATTTGCTTCCTGTAGTTGAATTTGTAGAAGCAGCTTGTTCATTTCTTTGTCTTTTACATACTGTCTTGCCTTACTACGTAGTTATGTACTTGTTAGGTACTAAGAATAAACTGCCGCAATAATTGGCGATTTCTCGAGGGAAAAAAATTGTATTGGGAGGCTGGAGGGGGCGCTTGGTATGAAAAAAGTCAACCTTGTAGTAAATTACTTCATCTATCACTTCTAGTCAGTATTCACGTTTTGGGGTCCTTGATCCATAAAAATTGGTTGAGGGCAAAATGTCTGTTCCAATGCCCATCTATCCGTCTATCTGGGTGTACGCTAGTGCTTAAACAGTTCAGACGATTTTTGCCAAAATTAAATTCCTTGATCGATTTGGACGAACTCTGGATCCTCCGAGTGTGTAAAAGATATTTTGATTTTGACGTGTACCTTTTATAAGCATGAACAGCATTTCATTTTTTTCGCAAAACAAATTTTGCACCGATATTTTTTTTTTTGAAAGAACAAAGACAAATCGATTGACACAATTCTTAGTCTATTCCCTGTAGGGTTTTGTCGAAGAATTCTAGAATATTACGTGCTTTTTATCGTTCTATTGCTATTTAGTATTATACTCTCTTTCCCGCATTTACATAAATCGTTACAACTTAATTCATGGAATTGGCGATAATTAAACGTGATTTTATAATGAAGCAGAAAAATAAAATTATTTTAATCGATACTTTTTAATGTAGCTTTCAATGTCCGAAAATAGACGAACTTTGATATGATTAAAATTATTTTTAATTACGAACTTATGAATTGTTATTATGAACTTGCAAAGCGCAAATAAAATATTTTGACACGAAAATATCTGCCGAGTGTGCCAGGCTAAGCTATTTAAAAGAAACTAAAAAGTGATAAAACCAAAAGAGAAAATACGCAGAGAAGTATATTAAAAAAGGAAGATGAATTAAATACAAAATAATTGTGACGTTTTGGTAAATAAAAATTAATGAACATCAGTTACAGTTTCATTGCTTACAGTTATCTCATTTTAGTCTTTAAGCCAACAAGAGTGAAATAGAAACAAAAAGAAAAGAAATTAGATTGCCCAAAATAAAATAAAAAAACAAACATCAGTTTCCTCTACATTAGTTGATTTTTTTCACGCACAGCAGTCCCAGTGTGAGTGCATTTAAGTGCGGCATGACCTCAAAATATACTTCCCAGATAAGAGAACTTCCCTCTTCTACGAAAAACGCAACCGCCACACTCGCCACATGAAAGAAACCTGTTGACTATCTCGAGCGTAAAGCGTCCTTTGCAATTAAAAAATCTCACACGCGCGGTCGCCTTTTTCTCTGCCGCAGTGCTGCCACCTGTGGCAGAAGCAACCGCACCCTCACGCGCGAATTCTTCAGCTCTCCCGCGCTCACCGACACCAAACGCCGCCGGCGGTCTTTCATGTGGATGCGTTTATCTCGCGTGCCCTCGGCCCTGTGGCACAGGCGAACCTACTGCACACGGGTCCTCTCCGAAAATTTTAATTTATTATGGTATTATGGTTTCTGATTTGCTATTGAATAAGCGACTTCAATCTTAGGTACAGTTAAAAAAGGAGTGGACCAGAATGATTATCACAGAAACGGCAAAATTCTATAAAAGTATAAAGCGAGTTCTGTAAACATTTCTTATAATTTTTCAGCTACTAGAATCTCATTAACTAAAGAGTTAAAATTGTGGACCAGAAAATTATTATTATTATTATTATTATTATTATTATTATTATTATTATTATTATTATTATTATTATTATTATTAAAGCTATAGAATCCATATCCAGTGCAAAAGTCTCCCACTCTCTGATGGTGTAGCTTACAAAAGAACTTACCAGGTGAGCTAAAACCTTGCGAAGTTCAATTGTTTTTCCTGTTTATCAATTTTGTTATAAATATATAGAGACCATTAGCTCTTAACAAAACATGAATTTTCCTGAGACTACAAAATACAATACTTAAATTCAGTTTGAAGAACAAGAAGATAAAATGTTCGATATGGAAGAGAGGAGGGACCAAGAAATAATACATAATATCCAAGTACCTTATATTAAATTTCTCATGGAAAATTTTAAACAGAAACGTTATATTATTTGGATCAGTTTCTTTGGTTTATTCTTTTCAGATAAGAATTACATATTTCAGATAAATCACGTCAAAGGAGTGTTATAAATTGGTATTAAATTAACGTGAATGAAGTGATAATTGATTTGTTTATGAAGAACCTTTTCACTGTACAAATTTAGTTTTAAGGCATTCAAATTATACTCTAATAAAGTGTAATGAGCAAGGAATGTACCAAGGATTCACATCATTCTAGCTACCTCGTCTTAGGGTACGCTCATAAGTTATCAACATTTACTTCGCACGGCGATAAGACATCCCGCAACTCTGTGGGCAAGACGCTCCCCAGACAGGCGAGTCCCCGACGTCAACTCGGGCGCCGGTAAGTTGAGGGCCGCTCCGAAGGAAAGAGTTTTATACAAAACAAACAGCCTAACGTAATAGAAAGTAAGTCGGCACTGTTAACTCGCGTGCCGTATCAGCAGCCGCTATCCATCCATCTCGTTAATGAAGCTCAAGAGCCCGGCGAGCGGAGGCGGTGCCCTCCGCCCCGCGCGCGCTCTCGCGGAAGACGGACGAAGCTCTCTGCGAACGGGAGCGGGGGCGGCCGGGCCAAAGCAGGTCTCCATTATTCATGGTCTCATCCATTTTAGATGCAAACCAGTCACACAGTGCG